>OX465119.1:8038193-8375406 GCA_949987565.1 Luidia sarsii | reverse complement strand
CGGGCCGAGCCACCCCGCAGCCCCCGGTAAGATCTCTCCCCTCGCACACGCTGAAAGACAAACGCGGACAATCGCCTAACACTCACCAAAGGATAAGACTGCGCCATCCATGATTAAAAGAAAATAGGGGGCGAACAAGGAAAGACCCGAGGTGGTTTAGCCCAAGCGCTTTTCTCGCCTGTTCATCGACTTCGTTATCCTTTCACGTAGTCTTTGCTGGAGTCGCAGTTTCTTGGATCACTTGCCCCTTCTTCACAGTATCGCACTTCACAGTATCGCTGACACCATCCTCGGCCGCGTTATTTGTTTCGTGCGCGCCCACGGCAGGCAGAGAGACCAAAAATAATTCGCCCGCGTCTTTTACTGGCGCGATGTATACAGAGCACGGTGGGAGGAGTCCGCGGTAATGAATTGATCCCGGCCGACAGAAGGAGACGTGGGGTGTATGGGCTGGCTATATAGCCACTTCACACCAGGTCATTTTACACTGAAGCTTATTACCGCCATACGGAGGCTTTTGTGCCACTTCCAAAACTCTCCAACTCAAACTCTCCAACTAAAAACTCAACTAACAAACAACGAGACCGTCTGTTCTTTTCTATTCAAATTATATGATTTTTATTCACTTTTCGTTTAAGTCATTCTTTATACAACGAACAAGGCATGCCAGGCACATGTTTAGAACAGTGTCACGTGACTAAGTACACGTGACAGAGTGACTTGCAATTGATGACAGCGTCACGCGCGCAAAGTTGCAACCAATGACACACAATATTGCTACGTTAAATCTATGTACACAAAGATACTAAAAATGATATACACCGAGTTTAGAACTATTTCTAGAAACATCTCAATGTACCACCGCTACCCAAATGTTTACTCTTTAACTCATTATTTCCTATTGCATATAATTGTATATTTTACATTGATCTTTAATTATAGGCTACAAAGGCTACCGAAGCGACTGTAAATAGCTGTTGCTACGCTTGTACATACAATTTTATTTCCGTGTTAATTCTAATGGCGAGCCGTGACTAACAACAGCTTTTGTTGAACTGCTTGAAATCATAATATATTATCATAACAACAACTTATACTATGTGATTGTATAATCACCTCGGAATCTATCAAGTTTAAGAATGATTGAATGTGACCAACATCATGTGTAAAGAGAAAAGAACGTTTCCCGCCAGATAAAACGCGCACCGTAGGCTTATTATCGGCAATGTGCAGTATAATGCGGTCAAGGTATTGAAAAAAACACCATATTCAGAGATATGTGAAAACCACCATGGCGTGTGTAAACATACACACGCCGTGATTGGAACGCAGCACTAATGCGAGCGGGAAACAGGGCAGTGTAACAGCGCCCCCAATTGTTTGGAATACGAAAGCTGTACAGAATGAGACGGAAACGCAGAGGGTGGCGCAGTACGCATGCGCAAGCGCCCGAAGCGCGCGCGAGAGGGGAGTAGCATCCCTTTATATTGAAGGTACACCATTTGCAAAGTGCCAATTTTCTGGACATGTTAAATTTGAGAAATTCCTAATTCATCGCGAAGTTTGTAATGATATCAGACATTTAGCGATCGAAAATCTGCCGTTTTCGAAACAGAGGAAATTGGTTGAATTTCCAATGATCGCTTAGTGAAGCGATCGTTGGAACAAAGAGTTCATTTTAAAAATACTGCCCTCTACGTCTGCTATGTTAGCATTTCGATTCCAAGGCTTTTCTCATGGCATGGTTGACGGATTGAGTCGAAACGTACGCAGGTTTGTTATTTTGTGTATACGTTGAGTTTGACAAGCGATTCTTAACCTTCGCAAATAGTGTAGGCCTACCCTACCTTAACAATCGCCTAAACCCTGGTAGAACACCATGAAATGTGCGAATTTTCGGAAAACTTTCATTGCGCAACCGCCATGTTCTGTCATGAAGAAGAATGCAACTAAGGAGACAGCTACAACCAACAGAGGGGGCTATAATCATTGTAATGGTGTAACAGATATGCTCCAATGGGTCATGGGTGATGGTTTACTGCATTAAGAGGATGAAATACTTGCCCAAAGGTAGTGTAGCAGATATGCTACCATGGTGCATAGAAGTGCATAGAATCTCACGAGTTTTGTCTGCATCTATATAATTATGTGCATGTGCAGGACTGCTCAACAATGTGACTCTTTGACGTTAGTGACGCCATAACTCTGAGTATACGGAAATGTCTTTTAGCAAAAGGCCAACAAAATAATCAGTCTGAAGAAAATTGAAAGACTCGTGACGCTGAGCATACAAAATCATTTAAAATGCAATTGACGCTTGAAAGAACAGTCGAATTGAAACGTAGATATGATACACACGGTCTACGCAGCCTCATTATATGATAGACGAAAGTCAGCAGACCTATGTAACACTGATACTCCCACTCCAAGGTGTACCAAACAGTAACAGCATAAGCTATATCAATGTACTCAGTCAAGGATGATTAGTGAAAATCCAAGCTCGACGCTCCTGCGTACATTTTGTTTATACAAAATAATGGTATGTTACTCTATGTTAAAAGAAATGCATTTCATGCCACATATTTCACACTGAATACTTGTATCACAATCTCTACACGTGGAAGTTTCAAGGTAAATGTCCCATTGGCTGCAACGGACGCTTCTTTATAGCGGAGCATCATGGGAAAGGCAGCAAGCGCATGCGCACGCGCACAGTTACCATGATGCACCGCGGCATAGGGGGAACGGCCAGGGCACGATTTGTTTTTCTCCGTACTACATAAACGCTACGGGCCCAATTTAAGGGGTGGGGGCAAGAGGGAGGGGAGGGGGCTATACCAGTTGAAGTTAAAGCTAGGGATAGGCATTCTGCATAGCCAATAAGGCTTTCTGCACAGCGAATACAACGTACGTGAACAATCCGAGTTACATGAGACTCAATTCTTCATACTTTGTTTGTGCACAGATATATGGGCCCTTTGCGTTTATGTGGTACGGAAAAAAATCACAGCCAGGGCACGTGTTTCACATCGGGGCTGCACAGAATAACTTCAATGGTGACTCGACAAAACCTAAAGGAAAACATAAAAACCTTGATGCATTTACTTGATGTATTCACAGGGAGACCTCAAGCCTGTTCCTGAGCAACCGTATCGCCTCCGTAGTCTACCCCTCAAGGCGCGTCTCCCTGCCACTCCTCGTGGCATCTCCAATGTGTGTGCTTGCTTGCCTTCTTTTCGGGTTGCTACTGCTTCGTGGAAAGGATGAAATCGTTTTCGTAGAAGAAGGAAACACCCCAGGTTTTAGACCACGGATTCATCGCGTCCACGTGCTCCACGTGATCAATGTCGAACTTGGCACCTGCGAAAGACAAAAACTACGCTCGTTATTGAGTGGAATCGATGTGCGCCATGTGGAAAGGCACAGCATAGCATGTCAATTTTGAACCGCATGGTGGCAGCAAACAGAATGTTCATTAGTGTGTGAATACCACAGACATAAATAACCCATAGACCGACAGCACAACGCCTATGGAAAACGACGTCGGAATACTGTAATGGTGACGGCGCCCGACTAAATGTGAACCCATAGCGGAAGTAGATTAACAATGTGCACAAACATATGGAGAAATCCCGGAATGATAAATTCAAATTTGATTTAGGGGATGAAACCATGCTGATTTAGATTAAAAGCCCTTTTCAGAGATGACTACATATTCCATTACAGATGTGTATTTGCGTGTTTTATAAGAAATAATAGCGAATCAAAATTTGGCGGTCATTTTTCTCCTGGATGGCGGGCAAGTATGCGTAATCTTGTTTATGTACGTACGTCCGTCCGTGTGACGTGACGAACAAGTTTTTGCCATAGTTTTTTCACGCGTCCTGAAATCACAGTCTAGCGCCCGCTGTTGTCCGTCTATAGGTTATTTATGTTTGTGGTGAATATCACATTTGTGAATACCACAGACAAAGGCCGTTTTCGAAATTAAGGCTTATAGGCTCGGGCTTAGGCTTCGGTCATATTTATCTTACTCGTTATAATATCACAGGCATCTAAAAACAAGCATTTGGCCTCAGTTTCTTGGGGAATACCCTGTACCTATCAAGACAAAAAAAAACATTCAAATTCGGAAACAAAACCATAACCCGGATGTTCAGGTTTTGGCAGACTGAGACGAAGCCTGAGCCCGAGCCTAAGCCTTAATTTCGACATTTATAACCAATAAAGGCGGACACAAGTAGGAACCAGACTTTGACGTCATTGTGGCATCTATTTAAAAATGGGCAGAAATAATGTGCGCCACCACGGATATGTATAGCATCATAGAGCCATAGGCCACGCCATACGAATACAAACGCATAGTACTAGTAGTGCTCTTTACTTCCGCCTATAGTGTGACGTAACGGTCGGGTCCCCGATATTCAAACGTCGGTTGGAAAAGTTAAGCGGTTACAGGTTAGAATATTATGACCCTTTACAAATCCATGGATCAGGCTTGGGCTCAGGATTCGTCTCCGTCTGACAAAACCTGGAAGTCCAATTTGCGGTTTGTCCCCGAATGCGAAGGCTTGTTGGCTTCATAAGCACAGAGTATTCACCAATAAACTGGTGCCGAACGCTTGTTTCTATAGAAATGCCTGTGACATTATAACGAGTAAGATAAATATGACCGAAGCCAAAGCCGGAGCCTAAACCTTAACTTCGTAAACGGCCGATGTATGATGTGAATACAGTTTGTACCGTGCCAATAGGCACACCTCTTGATTGCATGCAACAGACAGACCGCTTATCAACGCAATAATAAGCGCGTTGATAACTCTTGATAACAGAGACGAAGCCGGAGCCGAAGCCTTAGTCGGGTTTTGGGAATAGGGCCCAGATCTTCGAACAGGGTCAGCGTCGGCTGTGCGCGATGACATACCGAAGAGTTGCTTGACCTCTTCCGGCATGATGGAGTGCGGGGGTCCGGAGAAGACATCGTGCGGCACCTCGAAGACGTCCAGGAGGTAGCGACTGTCGGGTTTCACTGCCTCCGCGATGACGTCACGGTATCTAGGCGGGTCACGATCAAAACACAAACGTTCAGAAAGAGTTAGAATGTCGTCATGTGCGGCATTCATGAAACTGAGGTACAACTGCTGTCTGATTTCACTCGTATTTCATCGTTGAGGGCCGAGATTTATTGTATCCTCAGGCTATATCGGTTTAAAAATAGTAAGCGTCTTGATCAGGTCAATCTGTATTCAAATAGACTGTGGTGTTACAACGGTCAAAATGAGCACATGATTATTTCGATTCAGTGATCACAGTCACCCTTCCAGCAGCACACAAGTGAGCGCAGTCTTGCCCTTGGACCCACCTCTCTCGGTCCACGGGGTTGACGGCCGCCATCGAGCCCCGGTCCCATACGCAGTCGAAGCGGCCGATGAGGGCGCTAGAGAGCTTGAAGAAGTCGGCGCAGTAGATGGTGATGTCCTTGTCCTTGCCCTGCCAAGACGTCACAGCGCAACGGTGAACAAACCATTCATTCAAGTTTCCAGGTCAGTTTTTGTCTTAAATTGAAAAAAAAGATGCACCCACTCTGTATGATCCCAAAACTGCTGTAGCCAGCCAGCCTGCTGACCACGTCTACCTTGCTTGCTTGCTTGCTTGCTTGCTTGCTTGCTTGCTTGCTTGCTCGACTGCTTGCTTGCTTGCTTGCTCGACTGCTTGCATGCTTGCTCGACTGCTTGTTTGCTTGCTTGCTTGCTCGTTTGTTTTCTTTGCTTGCTTGCTTGCTTGCTTGCTTACTTCCTTGATTGCTTGCTTGCTTGCTTGTTTACTTGCTTGATTGCTTGATTGCTTGATTGCTTGATTGCTTGATTGCTTGCTTGCTTGCTTGCTTGTTTGCTTGCTTACTTACTTGCTTGATTGCTTGCTTGCTTACTTGCTTACTTGCTTACTTGCTTGATTGCTTGCTTGCTTGCGTGTTTACTTGCTTGATTGCTTGATTGCTTGATTGCTTGATTGCTTGCTTGCTTGCTTGCTTGCTTGCTTGTTTACTTGCTTGCTTGCTTGATTGCTTGATTACTTGATTGCTTGCTTGCTTGCTTGCTTGCTTGCTTGCTTGCTTGCTTGCTTGCTTGCTTGCTTGCTTGCTTGCTTACTTGCTTGATTGCTTGCTTGCTTGATTGCTTGCTCGCTCGCCATGCTTGCTCGCTCGTTGAGCTGGTGGATTTCGTTTACCTTGTAGGCATGTCCCTCGATTCCATCCAGCGGCTCTTTCGTATACTCTATTTGGTTTTCCGAGAAGAACTGTTGGACACCAAGTTCAACCACTTCGCATCCAACTACGCTGCAACCTTTTTCAGACAACCTGCAAAGCCAAGATATTCACGGGGAATGAAAACGAAAACAATAATATAACGCATACCTTCGTACGGACTCCTGTTCGTCTGACGCCATCAGTGTATAGCACTGAATACGTTATATAATAACTAGGTCAATAAACATACTGTACACTAATGATGTACAACTACAAGGTAGTCCAGAGTAGGCCTATCGATACTTCAGCTTTCGTGGACATCGGAAGATTTAGGTCTCTCCTCGACGCAAAAAAATATTTTTTTCAAAATCAAGCAGGGAGTTCCAGTACCGCTTCAACAACCGAGGAACATCCGCACCCGAAGAACTGTGAACGCAAGGTTTCGTCCCATCAAAAATTAAAACAGCGCCCTCAATAAACTCAAATAAAAACCTGCTGCTGCCTATTACAGCGTTTTGGGGGAAGGGTGATTAACTTATAGGTTTTTTTGGTTTGGATTTAGTTTTTCAATTTTTTTCAATTTTTTAAAAACATTCTTCAATGAAGTCATTATTTCTATTGAATGTAGCCAGGCCGGGAGGAATTTAGCACATGGTAGCCAAGAAACAATATAGCCCAAACACAAAGATATACATTATATCATGAAAATGTGGACATCCGCTTTAGAAAAAAGGGCGTCGTTGGACGCTGCAAAGCGCTCGACCCGCGTGTTACAACGAACTTGAATATTTCGACATGTATTGAAAGCGTGTAGTGCGACAGCCAATTTCTCGGTTACGTAGTTTGGAATCGCAGCATGATTGACCCGTGTCGAAATTTTCAATAGTTTACTCGGGGTGGACCCATGTGAGTTCCTACACGTGTACAAGGTATCGTAGTATGAAAAGGCCTTACGTCGTTGTGATCCATGTGTTAGACTAACACAACCAAGCACAATACAATTGCCATAGCGCTGTACTTGGAGGCAACCGCGCTATAACATCAATGTTAACTGAATACAAGAGCATGTATCATCTTCCTGGCCATGCGCTGGTATGGAGGGAGCACTCTCTTGCAAGGGAAATTATACATCATCTTGAAGATAACCACAAACTCTAAGCCCGTAACACGTGAGCCCCGGCACCGCCCTCACCACTCGAAAGCACCCGCAACGTCAGAGCCTCCCATCTCTTACGAGATGTCTCCCACCATGCTCTGCGGGACGTGTCAGACGGCAGTGCTTTCGGATAAGACTCACCAAATCATATCGACGGATTTTCCGCACAGCGGCACCAGAAATCTGGGAGACTCCTTCCCTTCCGTTAGTCTCTCGAAGTGTTTCTTCAACATGCTGAAAACAAACCAAAAAAAGTATTCAATGTTCCCAGTCGGTTTTTTCCTTTATTTTCGTTTGACTTAAAATTGGAAATCCTGCACCCGCCTTGTAAACAGAATATGATTTTGTGTCAATGAGAACGTACAGTAATACAACATTGCTTTGTCTGTACAGTCATGTACTTAGACGTATACGTCCAGTATACAGAGCAAAAACGTTGAAATAACGAAAGAGATCAAAAAAGACATAATTCACAAAACTAGCGAGTCCCAAAACAATTGAGTCCTAAAACAAGTCCCGCGTTATCCATGACGAGTCCGAGACCCGAGTAACGAGAATTGAGTCACGAGTCTGAGTAATAAGTGACTTTTTAATCAACACTAAACTGGAAACTTCTTTTCCATTTTTTTACATTTTCTTTTCACGATTTACCGTATTTTTTTCACCGAGTCAAGCAAGTTCGAGTCTGTGTCCGACTCAATAGTTTGTTACTGGAATACAGGCCGGGTTGCGTGCGAAGCTGTGACGACATCTTCGTCAGTTGCAAACATTTAGCACAATGTATCTCAACTCTGTGGCTGGGCGATTAGTCGCGACTGTTTTAGGAGAAATGTCTTTTCAGAGAGGGAGGCGAATCCCGAGCTCAAGATTGTGTCCGGAATCCACGTGGATTGCATAATTATAGCCGCTAGCTTGTGGCATCCGCAAATTCATGTGTCAGCATAGAGCTCTATACATAAACTAGAGTGCGCACTCATCGCGTGACTCGTGCCGACAAGGGGACTGCGACGCCTTTACCAAAGAGGTGCAAATGCATGGATCTCTATATGGGGCAAACCACGGCAAACTAATCCCAATTTTTAACAAAAGAAAGTAGGACATTAAAATTTGACAATCCCTCGAGGTATTTATGGCCTTTCCTTTCATTACTAAAAAAAACACATTTCTATAACATTTTAGTTTGCGCATTCACAACCTTTCGGCTATACCTTTCCCCGTTCATATTACGCGCGATTGCTGCTGACATCCGGGCACTTCGAGCTGAAGTTGACCTCCTTGGTAATGGCGGATGCGCGTCCATGTCGGCACACGTTCGTACCGTGCGTTGATAGGGCAGTGCGCACTCTAGTTTATCTATAGAGCTCTGTGTGTAAGAAGTTGCCGTAGTCGACTCATTCGGACGTTATAGTGCATAGATTTAGCCTGTCTGTAGTTGGTTACGACATTGACCACGAATGCTTGCATAAGGCGAATCCAAATGGGAAACTAAATTAATACTGGTGTAGTTCGACTTACCCATGGACTTGCGGTTTGTGGAACCGCGTCTTGCCTCGCTCCCACTTGCACTTCCAGTCGTCCGTTGACACGTGGCCGCTGGATACCTCGCCGTCCTGGTTCCGTCTGACTTTCGGCGTGGCGGCGGCAGAGGGCGCCTTCGCCTCCTTGGCCTCGCGGTGGCCGTTCTCGGCCGCCTTCGCCTTCTCGGCCGGGCGCGCGGTGGCGCCCTTCCGTTTCTCGTGCACGCCGTTGGCGGCGCAGCCGGTGGGGGCCGCGGTCTTGGAGATGTTCTCCTCGGCCGAGGGCTGGTGGCTGGGCGCCAGCTTGATGCGCTTCGGGCAGCTGCCGCCGCTGTCGTCGCCCCCGCTACAGAAGCCGTTCTCCAGGGGTGCTGCCACAGTGCTCATGTCGCTCGTTTGTGGATTTCCACGAGTGTTCCGGACCTAAACCTGCCAGAGTCAAGCAGCACGATCAAACCCAACGTAAATGCCATGGCAGTGCGAGTGTGTGTGGCGGTAAACCAGCCACTCCGTGCATGACGTCATCGGTGGTGCCGACTCTCCGTGAAACCCATGTACGAATTCAAGACTGAGAATCACTTGCGCGTGCGCAATGTAGCCTTGATCAAGTAGTTGGCCGACGATATAGAAATTTAATCCGGCTTTCAGAAAAAAACACCGTTTGCGTTATACCACTGTGAGTGATGCAGCCCCATTCTCCGCTCATATCTTGCGCACGCCATTCCCCCGCACGTAGCTTGCATGCGTATATGCCTCCGTGCTGCC
This sequence comes from Luidia sarsii, assembly GCA_949987565.1. Taxonomy (NCBI): domain Eukaryota; kingdom Metazoa; phylum Echinodermata; class Asteroidea; order Paxillosida; family Luidiidae; genus Luidia; species Luidia sarsii. Next base: position 8,365,721 of record OX465119.1, on the reverse strand, counting down.
GTGACGGCTGCGTACACGCTCGTACACACGTGTACGCATCACACATATAACATGAAGTTTTTGCGTCGAGGAGAATGTAATTCAATGAGGTTTCGCCCTTTCTCGACGTGCTCAGTGCTTTGTCCGATGCACGATGAAAATATATCAGGCAGCTCATGTTATATCTGTGACGCAACGCGGTACCCGCTGCGAGCTATTCTATGTTCGAATCCACAACACGACCTCGACCAGCTCGGTGGTTAAGTGGTTAAGGCGTCTGCACTAGAAAGCAGTGTTCGCCGGTTCGAATCACGCCCGAGTTGACTGAAATGTTTTCATCAGGCATCGGGCAAAGCACTGAGCACTAATGGAGTGTTTATCACGTCGACAAAAAGGGCAAAACCTCATCGGATAACATGTACGCCCACAGTCTGTTGTATGTTGCTGGGGAAACCAAGGCTAGGCTGTCCAGATGGGGGCAATGAGAAGGCAAGCCTGTGTCTCGTCTCAGGCTAGCTTGTCTAGTTTTTTCATTTTCTTTTCTTGGCTGCGACCGAAGATGCACGTCGTCGTGACACAACACCCGATATTGCGCATGTCCTCAGGTCTGTGCCCGAGGCCGCATCTCTTGTGCATAATTCCTAAATTATGTGAATATATGAAATATAATTGGATTCTATTACAAGTCGAAGAGGGTCCCACCCCTTTTTCTGGGAGGATTTGTGGCAGGTATTATGTTTTACCCACCCTACTTGTACTATTACGGGGTCTTTTTTCTCTGGCACTCCGAAAATATGCCTCGTACTCTCCTGCTTGGCCTTTATACTGGGGCCTACCTCAGCGTTGTATTTGAATACCAATAGAAGCTTTGAATATTATGTGACCCGGCACAGCAACATGAGGAATGTCCCACTAAAACACTTTTCGAGTAAACAACGCCTAAATTAAAAGTATTTTCTTAATTCGATTAAAAATCTTTCTTTTTTTTCGGAAAGTTAATGTATTGGAGGAAATTTTGATATCATTTGAAAGCTTTCACATCGTTAACAAATCTCAAAATCTCAAAAGTGGGGGTTATTCATCATTATGATGTGCCGGGTCACATATTGTGTGGTCCTCATACCTATCACGTGGAAAGGAATGCCAACCCTCTGAAGACTTGTACGATTTTTATGCAACAGAACAGAGGTGTGCGAGATGTGTACAGCTTGGACACGGCGTGGTAGTGCCGTTATGCCGTGGTTTGCATGCGTTTGGCCCCTAGCTCTGCCTGGTACCGTACTGGAGAGACCGCATTGGTATGCAGTTTAGGCATATATCTATTCAACAGAACTTTGGTTTGGTATAGTCTACATGGGATCCAAAGCTCCAACCTCAACAAAGAACTCCGACCCGTGTTCCCAGATTTTGGAACAACAGAGACAAAGCCGGAGCCGAAGCCTAAGCCGGGTTTTGTATAAGGGCTGTGCACCCTGGAAAACCAGTCCCATAACATGTTTCACAGTTGGTAAACACCGAAATTCGCCGTCGGCAGTCGAGGTCGTGTGGCGGATTCAAAATTAATCTGTACCGGTAGTAGGGATGCATCAAAAATACCCTCCATGCAGGCAACAAATCAAAATTATTGTATCTTTGGCCGTTTACGAAAGGAATACTTACTAGTAGGCTCGGGCTCAGGCTTCGTCTCTCTCTGACGAAACCTGAACATCCAGGTTGTGTGTTTTTGTCGCCGAATTTGGCGTTTTGTTGGCTTGATAAGTATCTGTACAGAGTATTCCCCCAAGAAACTGAGGCCAAACGCTGTTTTTTAGATGCTTGTGAGATTATAGCGAGTAAGATGAATATGACCGAAGCCTAAGCCCGAGGCTAAGCCTTCATTTCGTAGACGGCCTGCGATGCAACGCAGTACCGTCGCTCTACAGATTCGAATCCGACACACGACCATGACCAGCTCGGCGTTCCAGTGGTTGAGACGTCTGCACGGAAAAGCCTGTGAGTCGCGGGTTCGAATCCCCCCCCCCCGGATGCATGTGTGGTTGTTTTCAGCATCCAATCGGGCAAAGCACTGGGCACACAGAGCTCATTACGTCGAGTAGGGCAAACCACCATTGAATTACCTTCTCCTGGTGCAAACTCAAATTATAATCTATAATAAACAAACAAAATAGCCAATTTAATTTGCGCGGATCTTGCAGACCACAGAATAGCGGACGCCTTCCGCTTTGAAAGAAAAGACAGACCGAAATAAAATCGATGTCTGACGCAAGATGTCCGCCTTTACTTGCGGGCCAGTCGCTCACCTCAAAGCAGCCAGACAAAAACACCACATGCGTCGCTGTGGAATATGACTGCCACTACTAAGATACAAGAGGGGACTCCCCCATGCCCCCTGCGACAATTCTGATCGGCATAATGTCACACGGTCCGTGTGAGAACCCGGTAGCCGTCTGCGGCGGATCGAGCAGACAGCACCTGCGTTCTTGTGGGCAAATCGTTTGTCTGATATGCAAATTACCGAGTGCGTATACATCGCACGGCTGTCGACGGCATATACGCGTGTGAGGGGGGCGTTAAATGTGCACGGCCCTCGGGAACCTGCTTTAATATTGAGCCGCTGCCTAAATTAAGAGTAATACATTTTTCATTTGTGGGGATGTAGACTGGTATTGATCTTGGACCCCCTACCTCCGCACACGCCGAGGCGAACTTCAAGAACAATGGAACTCATGCTTTGTGCGTAGGCGGGCCTTCATTACGCCATTCTTATGACGCTTGTGGCCTCTGAGGCGCTAGTTATCACCATATTTGCCTTGCATCCACAGCACTGTGACCAAAACCAGACTCTAGGTATCTATTAGCCTTGGACAACTGTAACGAGATGTGCATCGGTGCAGGTTTTGCAAATTGTTTTTTTCAAACAGAGAACACGGCATAAGACCAAGCATAAGCCCTTCTCATGTTTGAATCCTTGAGGAGACATTACTTTGTGCTCGTGCACTATACAACCGAATGAGAAACGATGTTTTGAAAATGCTCCCATTCCAACCACATTCAGTTTCCTGAGTAGGAATTAAGACCGTATAAAACTTCATTTTGCGACGGATTCATACCCATCAAAAATGTCCCGTTTTTTAGTTATTTCCAAATACCAGTTTCGTGAAATCTTTGTGGAGACCTATACACCTTTACCATTTCCATGTGGAGGCCTATTCAACCTATTGGACTAGGTCTCCACAAAGCAATAGATTCGCGCCCCTGGTGTCCACTACTACAGTACCTTTCAACACGTGTCGTAACTTACGCGGAGTCCACTCCGCGTAATTCCACTCCTCCGAAATTTTGGACACGGGTCAATCACGCTTTGAGTTCGCACGACGCAACACTAACGGTCGCGCTACACGTATGAGTAGCCGCTCGTACATTGTGTTTTTCGGTTCAATCTGCATAAGCATGCACGCCGTGCAGGTCTGTCACGTTGACCCATGTACAACCCGGAGATGTTTTGTAGATGTTTGCACTGTAAAGAGTTCGAACTTCAAATCAACGTATGTGGACGTAGCATGTCATCATGTACCTTTTTTTTTTTCATGAAAAATAATAAAGAATGGGGACCGGGCATGGACTGCACTGAGCACGCGCAAACGCCAACATAATGGAGGGGAGGGGCAACGGCCAGACTATCATCCAATCACAGCCTGCCGAGGCAGACGTCCACATCTGATTGGACGTCCGTTGGCCAAGAGTGGGGACGCGCGATGGGAAGCCGTAAAGACAACCGATGCTGCAATTATTAAGAAACAGACAATGTTGGTCTACTGCTATGAACTAACTTTTCTTCTTTCAAGCAGAGGTATTTCTTGTTTTTCCAACACTCTCGTGCCACCACTCTTCCTTGTTGACCTCTTTGTCGAGTCCGTGTACAATCCCACGATATCAATCTTATACTCCTTACAAAGCTAAAAAGAAATTCACAAAAATGATCGACACTAATTGCCTTAAATTACTCTCTACAGTAACAGAGGGGCCTAATAATACATCGATCCCCAACCAACGGCCCGAGATTGTTGTTCGCGTAAACAGCCATTGTGTGCCATATTCTCGTTGAAAGGTCGACTCGCTGCAGGAACGATCCCGAGCGATTGTGGGCGCGAGGACCGCCGGCCACTGCGCACATGTGACAGCACGCCGCTGTCGGGCGCGGTGTCAGGCACGGGTCTACCGCACAGCGACTGCCGGCACAGGACCGCTTGTCAACACAGGGACCGCCCCTCTGCACGCGTGGGAGGTTGTTTTGCCAGCAATCTCCCTACTCTCTCCTCTTTCTCCCCTTCCCCATTTCCCGGTGGCACTCTATCTGTTGTTTCCCTCTTTGCAGCTGCCGCGTGCAGCGTCTCTCTCTCTCACCCGGGTTTTCACACTTTCCGTGCTCCTCTTTTCGCGAGGGCCGAATGTGCCTCGAAGTGTGGTACGTTGTTGTATCAAATTGTGGACGACTGTCATATCCGATTGAGGTCGGCTCGCTCACACCCGCGGCAACAACTGCAGCGTGCAGCGCAGTGCGCCAAGCACATGCAGTCTCAGGTGCTCAGCGTGGGATGCTGGTTGACGCTACCGCACTAATGGACTTGGAATTGGACGTGCGCTTTATTGAAGGGGATGTAGAAATGGACGAGATAGTCGATGGATTGGAGCCGAATTTCCATTTTCTGACGAAGCTACTTCCTTCCGCAGTTTTGAATCCCTGAGAGCCATCCGGTATTGTTGGAAGTCTCAATTTGTTCCATTCAAGGAGAAAAATGGACGCATTTCGTCTATTTTGGGCTTACGTTATTTCCCCTAAAAGGTGTCCATCGGGTTTGTTTTCCACATAGTATACTGATAATAACTTTTCTTGAATACTTTCCATTACAATTATGAGTGACTGAATGAGTGAGACTTACAGACAGAGAGACAGACTGACTGGCTGCAGGCTGGACGGATGGCTAGCTGACTGACTGACTGACTGACTGACTGACTGACTGACTGACTGACTGACTGACTGACTGACTGACTGACTGACTGACTGACTGACTGACTGACTGACTGACTGACTGACTGACTGACTGACTGACTGACTGACTGACTGACTGACTGAATGATTGACTGACTGACTGACTCCCTCCCCACTGACTGACTGACTGACTGACTGACTGACTGACTGACTGAATGAATGAATGAATAAATAAATTAATGAATGACTGACTCCCTCCCCCACTGACTGACTGACTGACTCCCCCCCCCCACTGACTGACTGACTGACTGATTCACTGACTGACTTCCTCCCCAACTGACTGACCGATTTACTCACTCACTGAATGACTAAATGTCAGGTTGATATATGATAATATTTTGGGTAAAATGAGTACGGATTGAGTGCTTACACATTGTTCCATATCTGTTATTCATAAGCTTCGGGGATTAAGGAAGTCACTTAGAGTGCACATTCCAAAGCCTAATCCGCTCCACACGCTCGCCGGTGACAATACAGAAAAGACCCAATCAGTAGTGTCCTCTGTATGGGATTACCGAAATCTCGGCACAGTAACAATCGCCTGGCACTTCCATGACTATTGGGGATTAACATAATCCGGAACGAATACGGATCTGGCCCCTGAATGGACACACACCTCCCGATAGAAAGTGGACAAACAAGAAAAGACCAAACCTTCAGATTTATTGTTGTAATCGGTTATTTTATAGATAGCAGTGTAGAAAGAGCGCGAAATCATGCGGTCAGACGTACACGTGACAGGTTACGTCATGCTGTGGAGGGGGGGAGAGGAGGAGGAGGAGAAGGGGAAGGACGGGAGGGGAGAAGGAGAAGGAGGAGGGGAGGTGGAGGGGGAGGAGGGGAGGAGGAGGAGGAGGAGGAGAAGGGGGAGGAGGAGGGAAGGGGAGGAGGGGAGGAGGGGAAGGAGGGGAAGGAGGAGGAGGGGAGGATGAGCAGAAGGAAGAGGGAAGGGGAGGGGAGGAGGGGAGGAGTGAGGAGGGGAGGTAGAAGGTGAGGAAGAGGGGTAGGTGGAGGAGGGGGAGGAGCAGGAGGGGAGAAGGAGAAGGGGAGGAGGAGCAGGAGAAGGAGGAGCAGGAGGAGGATAGGAGGTGAAGAGGAAGATGGGAGGAGGGTGGGGTGGGAGAATGAGAAGAAGGAAGAGTGGAGGAGAAAGAGGAGGGGAGGGAGGAGGGGAGGTGGAGAAGGAAGGGAGAGGAGGAGGGCAGGAGTAGTGGGGGAGGAGGAGGTGAGAGGAGGGGAGGAGGAGGGGAGGGGGAGGAGGAGGAGGATCAGAAGAAGGAGGAGGAAAAGGGAGGTATATTTCCGTTATTCATTCTGCATTTTGACGTTAATACAATCGCACATTCAAAACGGAAGAAGAACGAAACAAATAATCGAGAAAAAAAAACAATGGCCAAACCGAAAAGCTAAGAGGGCGACGTTGCAAAGATAGTAACGAATAAGTATCCAAAATATAGAGTGCTGCCCTTTACACATGGGTCCCCGTGTGTTCAAGCGGCTACTGCACCGTGCGCAATCCCATTGACTGGGCTGCGAGCCACGGGGCCGCGGGGAGAGGGAGATTGGGGGCCCGCGTGAATGGGCGCACGCACTTATCGTCCGAAGCTAGCAGCGCACGGGAGCTACCGGCACACGGCGATGACTCAGCAACCGCCAACTGTGTCGGGCCGCCCCCACCCCCCCCCCTCGCCCCGACTGCTCACCGCCTCCATGAAGCGCGTGCCGGCAGAGCCTACGTAGGGAGTCCGCGCTTGTGTTCGTGCGCCGGGAGTGGAAAGGGGAAAACAAACCACAGTACCTCGCTGTAATGTTCGCCTTAATTAAGGACTCTGTACAAGGTGGCCGGAACATATCTACCCGCGTGGGTCCCGTACCGCAACACGCAATGACGCCATCAGGGTAGCAGACATCGGCTGCATTTCCCATCATTGTCGTGCCCTGTGTCGCCTTTCGATGTATGGACAAATAATTACACGAGAACATACCGAGGAGAGCTTTAAAGACGAATATTGAGCAGCGGTTTCTAGTGCATTTTGTAGAGCGGTGTATTGTCGAATAGTGTAGAGCGGTGTATTGTCGAACATTGTGAAGCGGGTAAAATCGAATATTGTTGAGCGGTCTATAAACGAATATTTCTGAGTTTAGGTTATACCGGGGGTAGTCAAATAGTTTGGAGCGGTTTATATACGAATATTTGGAATGATTTATATACCGGTAATCGTCTATTGTGAAATAGTTGATAGATGAATATCGTTGAGCGGTTTAGGCCAATAGTCTAATGTGGAACTATTTATAGTCGAATAATTGTGGAACGGTATAAAGTGGAATATTGTGGAACGATTTATAGTCGAATAATTGTGGAACGGTATAAAGTGGAATATTGTGGAACGATTGTGGAACGATTATAGTATTTTGGAGCGGTTTAAACTAGTTGAGTATTTTGGAGCGGTTGAAACTAGTGGAGTATTTGGGAGTGGTTTATAGCTGAGTATTTTGGAGCGGTTTAAACTAGTTGAGTATTTTGGAGCGGTTTAAACTAGTTGAGTATTTTGGAGCGGTTTACAGTTGAGTATTTTGGAGCGGATTATAGAAGTTGAGTATTTTGGAGCGGTTAACAGTTGAGTAATTTGGAGCAGTTTATAGTTGAGTATTTTGGAGCGGATTATAGAAGTTGAGTATTTTAGAGCGGTTTACAGTTGAGTAATTTGGAGCAGTTTATAGTTGAGTATTTTGGAGCGGTTTATAGTTGAGTATTTTGGAGCGCTTTGGAGCCGAGTATTTTGGAGCGGTTTATAGTTGAGTATTTTGGAGCGGTTTATACTTGTTGAGTATTTTAGAGCGGTTTATAGTTGAGCATTTTGGAGTGGTATATAGTTGAGTATTTTGGAGCGGTTTATAGTTGAGTATTTTGGAGCGCTTTGGAGCCGAGTATTTTGGAGTGGTTTATAGTTGAGTATTTTGGAGCGGTTTATACTTGTTGAGTATTTTAGAGCGGTTTATAGTTGAGCATTTTGGAGTGGTTTATAGTTGAGTATTTTGGAGCGGTTTAGAGTTGAGTATTTTGGACCGGTTGATAGTTGAGTATTTTGGAGCGGTTTAGAGCTGAGTATTTTGAAGCAGTTTATAGTTGAGTATTTTGGAGCGGTTTATACTAGTTGAGTGTTTTTGAGCGGTTTATAGTTGAGTATTTTGGAGTGGTTGATAGTTGAGTAATTTGGAGCAGTTTATACTAGTTGAGTATTTTGGAGCGGTTTATACTAGTTGAGTATTTTGGAGTGGTTTATAGTTGAGTATTTTGGAGCGGTTTATACTTGTTGAGTATTTTAGAGCGGTTTATAGTTGAGCATTTTGGAGTGGTTTATAGTTGAGTATTTTGGAGCGATTATAGTTGAGTATTTTGGAGTGGTTGATAGTTGAGTATTTTGGAGCGGTTTATAGTTGAGTATTTTGGAGCAGTTTATAGTTGAGTATTTTGAAGTTGTTTATACTAGTTGAGTGTTTTGGAGCGGTTTATAGTTGAGTATTTTGGAGCGGTTTATAGTTGAGTATTTTGGAGCGGTTTATAGTTGAGTAGTTTGGAGCGGTTTATAGTTGAATATTTTGGAGCGGTTTAGAGCCGAGTATTTTGGAGCAGCTTATAGTTGAGTATTTTGGAGCAGTTTATAGTTGGGTATTTTGGAGCGGTTTATAGTTGAGTATTTTGGAGCGGTTGATAGTTGAGTATTTTGGAGCGGTTTATAGCTGAGTATTTTGGAGCAGTTTATAGTTGAGTATTTTGGAGTTGTTTATACTAGTTGAGTGTTTTGGAGCGGTTTATAGTTGAGTATTTTGGAGCGGTTTATACTGGTTGAGCATTTTGGAGTGGTTTATAGTTGAGTATTTTGGAGCAGTTTATACTAGTTGAGTTTATACTCGTACGCTCCTCGGGATTTGATGTGGTTCCAAAAGTGATCATTCATTAGCCCACTGGTCGCGGAGGGCAATTATGGTGTTTGATTTGTCACGCGCTGAGGAGTGCGTTCACAAGTTCCACTTCGCAACATTAATATTCTTTGATGTGATTTCTTATTGGGAAACTGACACAGGCCGCTGCCTATACTGCCACACGCTTTCGTCTAGCAATTATCTTCGTGTTTATCGTGTCAGCCAATTACTGTGTTTTGAAATGACAAAGGACTGCAGCCGATTTCAAGACCAGTTGCGTAAGTTACGCAACGTACAAATGTTGTGTAAGTCTTGCGCCACAATGGCTCTTTTGTGTACTATTTAGAGAAGGCAGCAAAATTTGCGTAAGTTGCGCAAAATTTGAAGTTTCGTGAAATCGGCTGGAGGTGCCTGAAATTCAGTGGCCCCCATGCAGTTAGGGCGTAATTGCCCAAGAAAAGTATTACGTAAACCGTGCAACTAAGTTCGGGCGCTTATTGTATCGTCAGGTAAATGGGTCAGTGACCCTGAGTGAACGGCTGCCGCTGAAGGCAGACCGTAACAGCCCCTGGTGCTCCGTTCACTGGTTACGGGCGGGTATAGGCCCCAATGCACATGGTTAAGGGGCAAACTTCATGCGCTGGTATGCAACTTCCATAGGTTCGCGTGTCTAACCTGAAGTCACAGCAAAGAAATGGGATTTCGTGCATGACCTATAATTATACGTCCTTCAAAGGCAGGAAAACTGACGATCGCTAGTTCTAACAGTAGGCTATATATAAATACAGAGCGCCTGTGGTTAAGTACATGGTGCACATTATAATCTACATGGATGATGTGGTTAAAACCCAGCGCCTATGGAACCTTCCACACGGACCCGGGTGCGGATGAAGGTCGGATCCTCCTATCACTGGTTCGCTACATCCAGCCGGGTGATATCTGTGCTAAGGGGCACCAACGCACGGGTCCACAATCCGGCTCCGACCAAGTCCGGCCCAACCAATGGCCCTATGGCCCGATAATCGGCTGCGAAAGCACGTACTTGATTCCAGGCAGATTATATAAACAGGCAACTTGGAGACCCTTCCATGAACCTTGAAACGGCCCTGGAACGACCGATGGCATTATCCGATACAAACAAAGTCCTTTATAGACTCAATTCAAGTCGCAAAAACACTCTTTACATAACTGTTTATTCTTGAAGCGCCTATCCATTAGCAGTTATTGGTGATAGGATACTGACCAATACCGAGCTCCAGAACGCCTCCAATACAGACAATGGTGGGTTAACTTATACGGCAGACAAATTCACTTTGCTCAGTTCATACGGTTGTCGTCATCTTGGCATGGGGATAAAGCAAGCGACTCTTTAAACTTTTTCCTTTGAAGACATGCAGTTTACATCAAAATCTAACTTCAAGCAATTACATATATACTGCTCTCTCCAGAGTGAACAAGATGCACTAAAAGGGTCGGCAAAAGGGTTCGAGCAGAAAAGACTTGCTCTGGTTTCATCCGAGACGTGAGGAATTTGCAAAGAATCATTGTTCACAGTCCTCATCAAACGGTTGAGCTCCCCCTGGACCAATAATGCAACCGGTTGGTGTTCTGGCCGACGTCAGTTAGATCGGACTAGAAGTTTTGCACGATGGAGGCCAAATGTGGACGGTTAGCGGAGGCACCGTGTATAAAGCCGCCCATCTCTGTTGAGAGGGAGCATAGCTATGGGAAGAGTTAAAGGCTATGCTCCCTCAGGCTCTCAACAGAGATGGGCACCGTGTATAAAGCCGCCCATCTCTGTTGAGAGGGAGCATAGCCTTTAACTCTTCCCATAGCTCTTCTCACAGCCACACGCCTCCTCAAAAAGAGATTTCTGACACGATTTCACCGAAACGTTCTTCAACGTCAGTAAAACTGCTGGTTAAATATGACCAGAAATGTTGTTGACGGTGTAGCGATGACCGAACAGAACGCTCCGTGACTGGATCACGTCTTAAAAGTAGGGTAGGGTACACCATTTGCGAAGGTCAAACACTGACAGTATATAATAGGTTACTTTGTTTAGCCCGGCATGTATGAAATAACACATCTGCGTATATGTTTCGGCTCGCTTCGAGAAAACAGTAGAAAATAAATGTGTTTTTTTTTCTAACTTTTTTTTCAGACTCACACGTAGAAGCGAGTTATTGAAAAAGGGGGCACATTTGTTCCAACGGACGTCCACGGACGATCTTTGAATATCAAAACAAAATTCCTCTTTTCTCGAAAACGGCAGCTTTCCGTGCTCTACACATCCACACAATTTCCTATACGTTTACTAGCTTTCTGATGAGTAAGTCATTATTGAAACTTTGGTAAGTCCGGAAATTGGGCACGAGGCAAAAGGTGTACCCCTTTGAATAGCTATTAAGCATAAGCCGATGATACTGTATTGAACGCTTACCTCCGTTCCTTCTCGGCGGTGGTGATGGGTCGACTACTCGACGGTCGGGTGGGTGCGCTTAGTGGCGCTGGGTTCTTCAACTGTGGCGGCCGGTGGTTTTTCACCCCGTATAGACTCACTCCCTTCGCCCACACCAAGGCCCCCAGCGTCGACCGCAGCCAATGATATCCGTCAGTGCAGTGTCTGTACGTGTCTGTCAGCGCTGCCTGTCCGATCGGCTATCGGTCCCCCACTGGCCTTCTCGGGGCCCGGCGCACGCGTTTATATTCGCCAATCCCTCGACCCCCACAAACAACGGGGCTTGGGGGGAGGGCAGGAAACCGGATGAGGGAAACAAAACAAGACTTGGGAGTTGAAAACGCGCCTGCGCTGATGTTATTGGCTGAGTTCACTCGAGCGAAACGGCACGTCAACGGCCCGAGCAGCCGCAGTTGATGCTGAGCTGAGGCGAGACCGGATGATTGCCTGGCGTTGAGATTTGACGGTGACGACGCTGGCGTGAGTGTGACGACAACCGGCCCGGATGACTCTGCAACGAGACGGAGGGGGGAGACGGCGTGAAAGCGGCACGGCGTGAAAATAATGATCATAAACACGAAGAGCAAATACGTGCACTTAGGGACAGCGGTTCCTTAGTCTGGTGACCTTTTTATAATGGATGTGGAATGATGGGCGCCATCATCGATGTGGGCTGGGATTAGATTAGTCTGTTCCTGTTTTCATAGAATTTGGATTATTGGTTTTTTTTTCGGTTTAAGGAGTAAAGCACAATAAAGGTTTGGGCGTGAGAAAGGCGCTATACATGCCTTAGTAATATAAATGTTGATTGGTTTTCCATAGAAGGGTGACTGTTGTTAATGGCCTCAGGCTGGTTCTGCGCGGGGCCAATATGAGATCATTCTTATAAAAAGATCCCTGTGGACGCATTCGTGACTGCATGTATAAGAGGTGGGGCGAGTCGCCCCTCTGACCTATACCAGTAAGAGGGAGGACTTTCCAAAAACGTACAGCGTATTGAATCGGTTAGAAATATCAGCCCAATCCTAAATTTAACAAAAATGGCAAAGAAAACTTTGACTGTACCGGTACGCATTGTACGAAGTGGCTCAGGTAAGAAGTGACTTGGGTACGAAGTGACTTGGGTACGAAGTGACTTGGGTAAGTAGGGTACGAATTGGTTTAGGTACGAAGTGACCTGCATGGGTACGAAGTGACTTGGGTACGAAGTGACTTGCGTACGAAGTGACTTGGGTAAGTAGGGTACGAACTGACTTGAGTATGAAATTATGATGTGACGTGGGTACGAGGTGACATGGGTACGAAGTGACTTGGGTACGAAGGAGGTGACTTGGGTACGAAGTGACTTGGTACGAAGTGACTTGGGTACGAAGTGACTTGGGTACGAAGTGACTTGGGTGCGAGGTGACTTGGGTACGACTAGTGACTTGGGTACGACTAGTGACTTAGGTACGAAGTGACTTGGGTATACAAAGTGACTTGGGTACGAAGCGACTTGGGTACTATCTTGGGTACGACTAGTGACTTGGGTATGACTAGTGACTTGAATACGACTAGTGACTTGGGTACGACTAGTGACTTGAATACGACTAGTGACTTGAATACGACTAGTGACTTGAATACGACTAGTGACTTGGGTACGACTAGTGACTTGGGTACATAGTTCTAAAGTGACTTGGGTACGACTAGTGACTTGGGTACATAGTTCTAAAGTGACTTGGGTACGACTAGTGACTTGGGTACAAAGTTCTAAAGTGACTTGGGTACGAAGTGACTTGGGTACGAGGTGACTTGTGTACGAAGTGACGTGGGTACGAGGTGACTTGTGTACGAAGTGACTTGTGTACGAAGTGACTTGGGTACGAGGTGACTTGTGTACGAAGTGACTTGTGTTCGAAGTGACCTGGGTGCGAAGTCACTTGTGTATGAAGTGACTTGAGTACGTAGTTCTGCAGTGACTTGGGTTTGAAGTGATTTGGGAAGGCCTATGAAAGACCAGATATATTTGACTATAGTTGGGAGAAAACAGCTCACAAGACCGGATGCATCAGGCGGATGAGTGCCCTTAGAATAATTCACAGGTCACGTTAGGGGCTCATTCAAATTTCCTTTGCTCGTGAAATTAATTAAGTTTTGGGAAAATAGATAACTGGACCGAATACATTATTGAGTAGCCAACAGCTACAGATACAGAGTACGTAGTCCGCAGATGATCCAGTATTCCCTTTGCGAGCAACATGTGCCCCCATAATTATCCTGAATGAAAGCAGACTTGTCACCAGCCAAGTGCGTGTTCCCATTCTTCCGAGCAATGTCCAATCCTGAGTCGAGTTCGAGTATAAGCGGGTCATCTTTGAACGTTACACTGCACACTTGTGTCTGTATGTCGTGTTCTTTCAGAAAGAAAACTTGGGCAAGAATTCGGATGCATTTGTGGGCAGAAAAAAAAGGTAAGATTTGTGTGTGTCATTGCGTCACACGACACGCAGGTCGAGTCTGAGTCTGAGTCAGCAGTCCGGGTCATTTTTTTTCATTGCTGACTCAGACTCAGGCTCAGACTCCGGCTTCGTCATTCTTTCTTTCTTTCATTCATGTTATCCAAGTAGGCATTAAAATGTGATGCCTGTGGTTTTGTTTTCGAATGTTATACTGTGTTTTGAAAAAGAATCCGAAGCTTCAACACGGTTTTCAGCTTTCGGGATGACAGAGACGAAGCCGGAGCCGAAGCCTAAGCCGGGTTTTGGAAAATATAAGTAATGCCACTTATACTACAGCAGCATCGATGGCTATATTCCCCGTGTCTCTGGGCGCTGTGAACACGTGTCGTGTATGACTGCTTGCACATGCCTCATGGAGTAATTGTTGTACGCATTATCGCAATACCCAGAAACGCTCTGATATTCCAGATGTGTACCGCGAGTCATTCACGTTCAGAAAGAGTCCCTATATTACTACGTATAACATTTCGACACTTCCTCAATCTACAAGCAACACCCCCTCCCCTTACACATCCGCACAAGACAAGAACAAGCCGACATTTGTCACGCCTCTCTCGCTGATCCATAACAAAGTCGGATTTCCTCCAGTCTTCTCGCTGTCATTCACGCCCCCAAAAGCCCCGCCCCCTTTATAGAGACTCATCCCTTCGCAACGGATGGTCACGTCGATTGTGTGATGCAAAATTAAATCGGGCATCCACGGAAACATGTCTTCTTGCTTTCCCTCAACGTTGACGTTGAACAACGAGCGCCAGACGATTTTACTCATTGCTTCAAATTGCCCTCTCGTATGCAAGTGTGATCCGTGTACGTATTCCTTAACTGCTTCAAATGTTGAGCTTCATCTCTCAGTTCTTTTGTGAACTCATGACCCGCGCACAGGTATGGAAATTACAAAGAACCGCACCGTATCCTTCGTATCTTGTTCTAGAATTCTCTGGGCATCCGTTTGTGCATGGCTTGACTCAAGTGGGGACACGGGGAAATATGTCCGCCTCGAGCTTAGCCAGCCTGAAATAGACGACTAAATTAATAATGGGGAAAAAAACCGCTTCCTAACTGATAAAAACAGACTGACTAATTGTTGCTTCCTCGCTGGGTGTTTATGGAAAGCACCGTGGTAGCCACAACAGTACGTCTGCAGACTCCTGGAGAAAACCATACAAAATGGTGCAGCCTCTTGCGGGCGATAAAGAAAAAGAGAACGGGCAATAGAAAAATAAATATGTACTTACGAATTCCAGAATGGTCGTCTTTATTTCTCCCTCTATTTCTCTTCTAACTCTATGCGTCTTTGGAGCGTGGCTTATGCGTGTGGTAATATGCCTGGCTGCTTCGTAAATGGCAAAGCGTCTGTGCACACATCACTGTTCGTAATTACCACTCACACGCGACGCCAGCGCGCACGCGCACAGCAGCCCCAGGCGCTGACGTCATCTCCAACCTCTGGGCCCACCGCTCGCGTCGACCGCCACGGCCGAACCCACGTAGCGTGGTGTGGTGGGGAGGGGAGAGGGGAGAGGGGCGGGTGACGTCATTCTCGTCGAGGTCGAGGTCACGGCGCCTGCGTGACCTTGGATGGGCGTCCTTGGGAAAAACAATTCCTTTGCACGGGCCCAATTCGTCGATACACAGGCGTCAAGGAGGAGACGCGTGTCAACGTCACCCTATCGGCAGCAGAGGGCGGGAAATCCCAATATCCGGGCTTCTTTGGTGCATTTTGCGCCAACATCTCGTTGTCATGGTGATAACCCGCTTACCGCGAGACAATTTAATTATTTTTTTTCCCGAACCGCCTGGCGCCCATTCGTGGCAGTTATGTAATAACTGGTGCGACGAGGCGCGCCCAGATATTTTTAACTGGAGTACTGTTTGTGCGCGTGAGCCAGCTTGTTTTTCAACCCCGCGGTGCGGCGAATGTTAATAGCTACCATATCCCCGATAAGGGCTGTATCCGAGCCGTTAACAAACCTTGCCCAAACCCCTGTACAGACCTGCACTTCTCCGCCGCTTTAAGTACGGGGCTTATGTAATTTCCACCTCGCCACATGGGTTATATAGCGAGGTGGAAAGTGAAGTGAAAGAAAAAAATACTTCCCACGATACGGTGTTCAATTCAGGAGAAAATAGACGAGAACAACATCTGTGTGCATTGGCTTCACACAAATCAGCCCATTGGTGTAGGTCAGTACCGTGGCGGCTATGCCTACATCAGCTCGACTGTATTATCGGAATCTCATTTATTCATCTAGCGGGGAGGGGGATTCACGCAGACATATAGGTCAATGCAATATTATTAATTTTCTAGGACAGGGCGTGCGCAATTGAAGGGGGAGGGGAGGATAAGAGAATGTTCGTCCCCGGGTATGAGGTTGCATCGTGGCGGTGGTTGAAGTCAAGATCATCCTGAGGAGACTCTCAAGGGGCTCGTCTTCAAGGTTGGGATGTCTGGATCGCAGAGTTTTGGAACCGCCAGGCAAGGAAAAAGGAAGCTTAATGTAAATACAGTTTATATGAACAAAAAAACAGCTTTTGACAATTTTTGTTCAAACAAAACCAAATGAATATTGAAATAAGTCAAACAAATAAAAGACTAAGACCTTTTATTAAAAAATGGGGGGGGGGGAATGACCAACAGAACTTTGACTGGATCGGGACTGATTAACATTAACCCCAACAAAATATGAATACAAAAGATATAAATTCATACCTACGTAGGTTTTGTTACAAACCTCTTACTATAAATCACTATCTTTTTCCTCATAAAGTTGGAATAATCTTGTTTTCATATGCAGCCCTCTGTTTATCACTATTTTATTTTCATTTTGCTTGGAAGAAGATTTTACATTTTACAACAGGAACAATTTTAAACTAAACTGTTATGATGATTATAGGTAAAGAGTTTACATTAAATTAGTCCGACTTTTTTTTAGCAGCAGTGTAATACGATAATACAACAAAAATATAGTTTTAAAAAGATAAACAAATATGAATTAATGATAATCATTTTTGAAGAGGGGGTTTTCCAGTGTGTGCGGCCTGTGGTATGAACATGTCAAATTGTTTATTTATTTTCTGTGGAATAAAGGTGTTCTTTGTTACCTTGGATTTGCCAAGATCGATCAAGACCAAATCGAATTCAGCAATGTGGCAAATAGCTTAAAAATTTTACAAAGCGGACAGAAAAAAATCCGTGAAAACGTCACCTTTGCTTGTTGTACAGGGCATAGTAATGACGTTCACTTGCACTGAATAGTTTATGTTCGACTTTTGATGACAGATAAGGGACAGGGGGTAAAGCGAACGTCAGAGAGATCACGGTCATGAGCACGTACAGTACCTTCTGAGAAATGATTTGCACATTTCCGTATGTTTCGATATTATACTTACACGCTGAAGTACATTGAGTCTCCAATAAAGACGATCAGGTTTTAGTGAATTTGGTTGTGCAACTCTGCTGACATTTTCGGTTTGTCCAACTGAGAACTATATTAAATAAAACGCGCGTGAAAATGTATCATATCTTCGAATTCTTACAATTTAAACCACACATTATAAGACTTGGAACAAGGGAAATCGCAACTGAACACCAATCATTGAAGGCCCTATACAACATCGGTGAAGGTCAAAAGATTGCCAAAGTCTGTGTGTTAAACCATTGTGTGCTAAACCATTTAACATTTTCCCAAAAAAAGCAATCATGCGTAGGTTTTAGTACAAATGGTAATCTGAGAAAGTAGAAAAACTCAAAAAAAATCGCGGTTTTCACACCGTTCTGTAGTGTAAGAAAGAAAATATTACTCACGAGTAATAAACTATTTTGTCGATGTTTGAGGGAAGATTTCTCGAAAAGTACAGCATCCCAGACCGTAAGATCTAAACATGGGGATAATATCTACCATCTACCATCTACAAACTGTGTTAATTAAAAGGAAATCCGTGAACATCGATGTTTTCCGATCTTCCCTACGTTGTATTAGGCCTTTAAGGCTTGTCCACTTTCAGCCAGTCTTTTTCAGTATGGCAGGATCCGTCTGTGGCATCAGTTCAAAGACCCACACACCCGATACCATTCGTCTCTGCCCTGCATGGCTCGAAATTGGTTTCAGCCATCTCTGTTCAAATGGAATATTCAAGTGTTTGAATGGGATCCCGACCGTATGAAATTGGTTAGCATTTCTTATGTTGTAATAAGTTGACTGATCTGTTTGTTGGCATTGAAACTTTTCAGTGCACATTATGTACAGTCTTTGTAATCACCCTTGTTTGTCTATTCATCAATTCTTTCATTCGTACCTCAGTCAGATTAACCGTTGGGGCACCACGGATACTCTGTCAAAGAACTTCTCCAACCTTCTCTGTCTCCTTCGCTCTGTACTCTAAGGGCCTCACTCAGACTAACCCTTAGTTATACACACTGGAGGTAGGCCTATAATGCGCCTCAATGGCGTCAGAATGAAAGTTCCTTGCATATTCCTGAATATTATTCGAGGTGCATGCTACACTGCACTCTGACACGATTCTCTATCCGCCCGATGTGTTGTTCAAACTATACATTCGAGCTGCGTTCGGGAGCTAAACACGCAATCAGGCATGGCCAAGAATCATTCGAGCTCGAGGCGGGTCCGTAGCGCATTCTATGGGTTTGCCAATGGCATTTTAAAAAGTTCTTCACTCCAGCTGGTTCCTGCTTGATTCCGAATAAGTGTGCAACCATATACTGTCCATCGTGGAATACTGCTCCCACAATTTTTGGTGCAATGAACTGGTGCATCTGCCTGTCACTTGTCCCTGTTGGATCGGGTGCAGAGGAGGGTCATTAACCTTGTCGGCAAGGAGCAATTGGGTCGATTTCAACCCCTTGCCCATCGTGGGACGGTGGCCTCCCTGAGCCTCTTCTACCGTTACTTCTAGGGAAGTTGTTCCTCGGCTCTTGCCGACCTCGTCCACCCAGTTAGGACACATTAAGCGAGCAACCCAAGCTGTTTGCCTCATCTCACCCGCACACTCTATCTGTCCCTAGGTGCATGTGGAACGTCGAGGTATCAGAACGGCTTCTTCCATCTGGAATTCCCTTCCGGGTTCTTGCTTTTCCCCTGCCCTATACGATCTTGCCCTTTTTAAAAGGGATGTTAATATTCCTATATCCGGCCTTCCTGGGTCCCTCTCTATCTCCTTCTTTCACTAGCCCTTAACCTTGAGTGGCTTTTCAGCCTTGTTTTGTGAGATTTGAAGGTTTGCATGGTGAGGATATCAGGATAAATAGGTTTGCGGAGACACCATGTAAATTCTCTTTTGTGAGTAAGTGTGGTTCTGAAAAGAACCGGAAAAACTCAACGTTTCGAACAGTGTACTCTGTTCGTCTTCAGGTGTACACTGCATAAGCCTCACTCTCAGTTGGAATCCAGCAGTCTCCTGAAGACGAACAGAGTACACTGTTCGAAACGTCGAGTTCCTCCGGTTCTTTTCAGAACCACATGCACTTACTCACAAAAGATAATTTACATGGTGTCTCCGCAAACCTATTTAGCCTTGTTTTGGTTCGATTTTGCATAAGAAAATATCATATCTTGTTTGGCCTAGAAACGCACTGCAGAGTGAATGGCAATGCTGTATACATTTTAACAAGTCGCCATAGTGCAGTTGGCAGGCCAGCAAACCGTGCCTCGGAAAAGGGGAAAAAAAACTTCACGGCGCGGGAGACCACTTAGATCATTTCGCTTCCGCCTTTGGCGCCCTGAAATTAATGTGTCCGTTCATCTTGTGGACAAGGTATTATAACGGGGCCGGAACAATTACAGAGGAGTCACATGGGATGCTCCCTGGTGTTTTTGTTCCTCATAAAGTCAAGTCAATCGGACGTCCTCGGTTGAAAGGAATGGGGGGATGAACAGGTGATCGGTTGTGGCGCTTAAGGTATAGTATTATTCAGTCAAATTTGCTGTCGCCAAACAATTAAATATAACTTACACATTTAAGATGATAACCCTGACAAACTATACATTTTTGGAAGGCATATGATATTCCGCTTCCAGAAATGTAAGGTTTAATAGATTTGGACTCAAATTATGCAAATTAGGTAGTTTTTCTGAGAATTAAGAGAAAATCATAATTTTAAAGTACAATTTTTAAAATGCAGCTCCATTAAACTGGTATATCAAATTGGGGAAATTTATTTTTTATTTGTATAATGGGATCTTGTTTTAACAAGCCTATGATGTATTTTTGATAATTTCACATTAGAAATAGGCTATGTCAAATGAATATTTGGGGAAACTTCAGATAAAACCATTATTTTTTTCCATATCTTTGTTTCTGGCAAACTTATCAGAAAAGACCATCGTAGGATTGTTAAACATGTTACACCCAATGTCTCTAACAAGTTTCATATCAATCTGATTATTACTTTTCGAGTTATTGTGATTTTTTCCAAAATAACCACATTATGAGAAAATAGTCAATTTATCTAAATCAAAAATGGCCGCCGCATTCTAACCATGCAGTAATACTAATAGGCCATACGAAAAGTCAAAATTGTATCACAATTTTTTGGGAAAAATAAATACTGAATTAAAAAATGGGTGTTACAATTTTGAAGTCAATACATCAAACTACCCTTTTGAACAATAAAAAAATGTATATAACAAAATAAGGGTAAATACTATACTCGGCACCTTTACTTGCTTAAGGCTATGGGGATATGGCTCGGGAAATATGATAGTGAAAACTGGAAGACGTAAGAGCACTGCCAATGGGCTTTCCAAAAGAACCTTTCATGGATCCCTGGTCAATTACACGGACTTTTTCCTATGGTTTGGGAAAAAGTCTTATTCCCGTAAGTTCCCTTATATCTTCGTTTTTTTTAGCTCAATCGGGTGTCGAAATCATGTTTTGATGAGGCACTGCGTGATTATATCCTCTGTCCTGTTGTTTGCATCGGACTGAAAGCGGGGGCATGATCCCTGGAGATATACGGCAGTTAATGGTTGAATTGCTTCTGACTGGCGCCCCACCCCCACCCCGGCAAAGACTATAGTTGACTATTAGAGAATATGCCATCTAAGGCCATGAATAGCTCCGACGGAGGTATAGAAACGTACAGGGAGGATAAGTTGAACCGACCTTCATTGCATGGTATGGACCGCACGTTGACCTACGCATTCCAACACCCCCACCCCACCCGGAGTCGCGTAAACAGTTTAGCCAACTCTATTTGCCTATAATAAATTTGTTTGCAAACCCGAGGACAAAAAGGGACAGACGATCCTGGACTCGAGTCACGATAACACAGTGACTCGGCCCCGGACTCGAGTCACGATAACACAGTGACTTTGACCCGAACTCGAGTGGCGATAACACAGTGACTCTGACCCGAACTAGAGTGGCGATAACACAGTGACTCTGACCCGAACTCGAGTGAGTGGCGATAACACAGTGACTCTGACCCGAACTCGAGTGGCGATAACACAGTGACTCGGCCCCGGACTCGAGTCACGATAACACAGTGACTCTGACCCGAACTCGAGTGGCGATAACACAGTTACTCTGACCCGAACTCGAGTGGCGACAACACAGTGACTCCGACCCGAACTCGAGTCAAGATAGCACAGTGACTCTGACCCGAACTCGAGTCACGATAACACGGTGACTCCGACCCGAACTCGAGTCACGATATCACAGTGACTCGGCCCCGGACTCGAGTCACGATAACACAGTGACTTTGACCCAAACTCGAGTGGCGATAACACAGTGACTCTGACCCGAACTCGAGTGGTGATAACACAGTGACTCCGACCCGAACTCGAGTGGCGATAACACAGTGACTCCGACCCGGACTTCTAACCCGATAGCACAGTGATTCATACCCGGACTCCAAACCCGAAAGCACAGTGTCTCGGACCCGGACTCGAGTCACGATAGCGCCGTACTCGGACCCGAACTCGATGGGTGGGGTTTCAATTAAGGCTGTTTCCAATTGGATGACGCCGTTGATCATTTTGAATAAGAAGAAATAGTACTTTACATAACAATGGTGCTCCTTTGCACCTTTGCATTGATTTTCATTTCCTTTCCTTTCCTTTCCTTTCCTTTCTTTTCCTTTCCTTTCCTTTCCTTTCCTTTCCTTTCCTTTCCTTTCCTTTCCTTTCCTTTCCTTTCCTTTCCTTTCCTTTCCTTTCCTTTCCTTTCCTTTCCTTTCCTTTCCTTTCCTTTCCTTTCCTTTCCTTTCCTTTCCTTTCCTTTCCTTTCCTTGCCTTTCGGAACGGAACGGAACATGGAATCATTTCCTTTCCTTTCCTTTTCTTTCGGAACGGAACGGAACATGGAATCCTTTCCTTTTCTTTCCTTTCCTTTCCTTTCCTTTCCTTTCTTTTCCTTTCTTTTCCTTTCCTTTCCTTTCCTTTCCTTTCCTTTCCTTTCCTTTCCTTTCCTTTCCTTTCCTTTCCTTTCCTTTGTATAGTGTATAGTGTTGTGGGCCGTTTTACAAGTGCAAAGTAGGTCAACCCTTCACCATGTGCTGCCCATAATTAACTTTGCTCGCCACCTCTCTCACTAAACACGTTAATTGTGAGCGCTTCCCTTGTATGTCTACGTCTGGGCGATGCCTGTGTACTGATATCCTGGTGCAGCCGACCTGCGGTTAGTGTCTGTTAAATGAACAAAGGAAGTCGATGCAATACAGGCTAACCTGCTTTAATTAATATTTCCCTCGAGGACTGCGGTGATCAACGCGTGGGGTACAACGCTGCTTCCTCATCTCCCCCCAAAGGTTGGCCTGGAAATTGTGTGGCCTTAAAAAAACGCCCGATCTTTCAGGAAGCTAGCATGACCTCAGTTTGACCTCTACAATCATCCCATGGGCAGAGGCGAAGGCGAGGAGGCGGGACCCCTCCCCTGTGGTGGGGGCGAGTTGAAAGTTTATTAGCACTAAATTTCACGCCAAACGAAGATTGCGAGCGCATCACTTACCTCTGCTGCGGGGGCTGCAGCTCCGATAGCCCCGGGACAGGCCAAGGGGTTTGCCCCGGTGAGTTAGAGTCGATTTTACGGATAAAGGCATGGGCCCCGATTTCTTATCGGCCGGAGATCGATTCATGCGACCTTTGCAACGTTTGTCAACGGGCTTATCGCCAGCACCATCCATGCTCAATATTACGAGATCATCCAACATTTACGCGGTCGTAATAGGTCAAACGGTTCGTCAGAAGATAACAAGTTACATCACGTTGGAAAGGTTACCCGGCTCTATAGCTTATGCATGCTGCAATAATAATCGTCATTCACCGCTGACCATTGCTAATGTCCCGGACATGACCTAATGACCGCACCAGCGACCACCGCAACCCAAGTGATAACGCAAATTAGATCGACTCTGAACTCTGTTATTTTCTTATCAATGTTTGAGATCGGAGACCAAAGTCAAAGTTATTAAAGTAAATCTACCCCATCCTTCGAGGGTATTACACATCATCTGTATCCTCTAAATGACCCCAGACGTTTTTAATCCACCAAATCGAGCAACAAATGCATGCACAGCCAAGCCTTCTATTAACAGTCAGAAGTCATCAACCGACCTATATAGGAACGGATCGCTAGATTGTTTTGCAGAAACGTTCGTGACTTTCATCATTGCGATGGTTCAGTGATGAGCAACACCATAGTAACACCCGGACGATTCAGACGGCCGTAGCGATAACATGGCCCTTTTTCAGAACCCGACTTAAGCTCAGGCTCCGGCTTTGTCTTCATTTCTTTCGTCCATTTTTAAAGTATAAGGCATGGATTATGGGAGGCCTTAAGCTTCGTTTTTGAAGGTTAAACTGCGTTTCGAAAATGAATCCAAAGCTTCAACTTTAACAAAGAACCCTAATCTATGATGACATCATTTGGATAACAGAGACGAAGACGGAGCCGAAGCCTATGCCTGGTTTTGGAAAAAAAGCTCCGTGGTTTCATACATCGATCCACTCACTGATTAAGGCCGCCGCACACGAGAGCTATCTGCTGGGCAAACATTATCTTGAGGTCGTTAGCTCAGCACGTAGTTCTCGTGTGCGCTGAACTTTTAGTGAGATTTCTGCCTCAAGAGGCCGTGAGACCAATATCTATCCTGTTATTTTCGCCTCTCGTGGATGAAATCCCATCGTGTGCTGAGCAACAAAAACACATAGCAACTGGCCATCGAAAGCGCAGGCCCTGTTCACGTGGTTGCCAAAGTCATACAGGATAGAATTGGTCTCACGAAATCTCACCAAAAGTTCAGCGCACACGAGAGCTACGTGCTGAGCTAACGGCCACGAGAGACATTTTACTCAGCAGATAGCTCTCGTGTGTGGCGGCCTTAAGGCCAGCAAAAAATATTCTCGCCAAAACCAATGGAGGGTTTGTCTTTTCAGTTCAGGCAGGACCTTTCTCAATGGCAGGGTGGCATGGAGTAAGTCATGCATGCTTGGATTGACAAGTTCAAGTTTTGATCTAAACTTCGCCAGGCACTGACCCTAAAATTAAGATCGTAGTTTTACTTAATCGATTTTGGCCCAACACGATTTGGGTCCAATCTAGTTCAAAGCAACACAAGAGCGCACGTTGATCAGTGTACTTGAACTCCCGCCATGCTCCCACGGAGTTGAAGGAACGTGAAGTCCCGACATCAAATTGACTGATCATGTTTCTGTCAGGGTGACTATACGGCTGTTGAACAGTACGGGCAGGGTCCACCCGCTTTGTCCGGCGACGATACGAAGCAAGATCAAATTTCGATTGTAATTGAATGAGCCATGGAGCTAATTGAATAATACACTGATGCCCATGTAATCCAACAGTCCATATTTCTTAAGCCACGTGCATATCTGGGAATATGATTACATAAAACACTGCAAGTATCATTGCACCTAAACACACAACACTATAAATATAAATTTTGTACTTGTATAAGATTAATTAGAGGGACTGACGTTTCGATCCTCGCCGGACCTTTTGAAAAAGGCAGACTTTGCCTTTGAGAACAGTCCTGGCTTGGAGTTAAAAAGCATCTAGCCTTTAAGGTCCTGCTAGGATCGGAAACTCAAGCGTTCTAACTTGGTGAGATTTGCCTTCTGTAAATCTGTCAGGTTTAGGAGTTGGCAACATGTTTCGCATTGCGAAAGTACAACAATGAAAGTCCGTCTCATTGTAACGGCGTAATCGCGAAAGAGTGATGATCAAAGAGGCAATATCGGAAAGTCAAAATATCTGGATTTAGAGGGGTGTTTTTTGTTGTTGTTATCATTGATGCTTGTTAGCCGTAAGTGCAGCAGTGAGGTGATTTTGCCATTCAACTGTCAGCGGCCGTCCATCCAAAAACTGATGTGGCATAGACCTAAGCTGACCTCAATCTCCAAGATTCAAGTTGACTGACCGACAGCTGACTGTCCTCCACCCACATACCCCTCACCCTCCGCACTCCACACCGAATTAATCCAACAAGGTAACCTTTAAGACCCCCCTCCCATTCTGATCTTGCTGGCTCTCGACTTGCTGCGACGGCCAGGGATTTATTTTCAAGGAATTACAATTATCTCCTCTGGCCCACCGTTTCCGTTCCGGAAATAAAGGAGATCAGCATGCCGCCATCGTCCATAGTCCAGTGAAGCTGCCCTGAATGAATGGGGTCACAGTACACACGACGACAGCTGAGTGCAAATGGGTACTTAGGGGACATGTTTGGCTAGAGCGACATTGGAACCAGGTAAAACTCCGCGAGCTGCGGCACAATGCACAACATTCGAAAACGATGCTTAAAATTTGCGTGCGTGCGTTTCCAACTACAACTGATGGAGTTGTTGCTACTAACGGGTTTGTGCACTCTGCCCACCTGAGTAAGCGCTGACCGTCAGCTGTTTCAATTTCGGCCCAAACCATTCCCGTAAAGAAAGCTTCGTCGTGATTAGCCTTGTCCAAGGCGGTCTCTCCGGTGCGGTTCCGGGTAGAGATCCGGTGCCTAACGCGCGCAAACCAAGGCACACCGGCACTACACCACGCCGGGTCCAAGCAGCTGCTGTACACGGTCCGCAGGCCGCACCGCTGCCATACCACACACAATACTGTGTGTGCGTACAAGTGTACGAGCCTATACGCAGCTGTCCGAGCCGCCCTCGTGTAGCAAGACCAAGACAAGACGCGCACACGACATTATACGGACGCAAATTTCGGGCAGGGAATGGTGCACAGCGTGCGTAAGCATTCGCAACGCACAGCGCGCGTAAGCATTTCGCAACGGTGTTGCGCAAAGCATCATAACATTTCTGAAGGCCGGAGTTTGATTTCTAAATGGGCAACCAACGAACGAATTGGTCAAGGCTACGTCGTGATTGGTCCCGTATCGGTCACGTGACACGTCGAGCGGACGACCCGATTCGTGCAAACATGCAGTGCAAACATAGCCAATGGGTATGCCTACTAGAGAATCGACCAACGGTTAAAACCAGTGCCGGGTGCTTGCAAAGCCTTTCCAATACCTTCTACCCAGTAATAGGTTAGCATTATGGATCGGAATAGGAACAAATTACCAGCATACATGTACATTCATTTTAAAGCGGTACAGTGGAAACTTTTGAAGATTACTAGGCTTTTGAAGACTGGGGTCATCAGACTGTTGCCTCGCCTTGTCCCTGATCCACACAATGCTGCGCGGTGCAGCCTTAAGCTACTGTCGTAGCCCCTTGAAGGTAAAGTTCTAGTAAACATGTTTTCATATCATCGACGGGCACGTCGGATGGCCCCGCCCCGTACGCTGTGCGACGACAGAGGGTAGCAGGGATAACGTCACCCACTGTTTTAGCACACCGGCTTCCTTCCACGAGATACTACGACGTGTTTTTCAATTCAAGCATCATCAATGACAGTCTCATGATGGGCGTCCTATCCGGCCTGTAGCTGTACACCCAGTGTGTCTGTATATCCTCTCCCCCATCTCTCTCTCACACAGTGTGTCTGTATATTCCCTCCCCATATCTCTCTCACCCGGTGTGTCTGTGTATTCCCTCTCCATCTCTCTATCACCCAGTGTGTCTGTATATTCCCTCTCCATCTCTCTATCACCCAGTGTGTCTGTATATTCCCTCCCCATCTCTCTCTCACCCAGTGTGTCTGTATGTTCCCTCTCCATCTCTCTCTCACCCGGTGTGTCTGTATATCCCCTCCCCATCTCTCTCTATCACCCAGTGTGTCTGTATATTCCCTCTCCATCTCTCTCCCACCCGGTGTGTCTGTATATTCCCTCTCCATCTCTCTCACCAAGTGTGTCTGTATATTCCTTCTCCATCTCTCTCTCTCACCCAGTGTGTCTGCATATTCCCTCTCCATCTCTCTCTCACCCAGTGTGTCTGTATATTCCCTCTCCATCTCTCTCTCACCCGGTGTGTCTGTATATTCCCTCTCCATCTCTCTCTCACCCAGTGTGTCTGTATATTCCTTCTCCATCTCTCTCTCACCCAGTGTGTCTGTATATTCCCTCCCCATCTCTCTCTCACCCAGTGTGTCTGTATCTCCCCTCTCCATCTCTCTCTCACCCAGTGTGTCTGTATATCCCCTCTCCATCTCTCTCTCACCCAGTGTGTCTGTATATTCCCTCCCCATCTCTCTCTATCAACAAGTGTGTGTGTGTGTGTGTATCCCCTCTCCATCTCTCTCTATCACCCAGTGTGTGTATATCCCCTCTCCATCTCTCTCTATTACACAGTGTATGTATATTCCTTAATTCCCTCTCCATCTCCCTCTCTCTCTCTCTCTCTCTCTCTCTTTCTCTCTCTCTCTCTCTCTCTCTCTCTCTCTCTCTCTCTCTCTCTCTCTCTCTCTCTCTCTCTCTCTCTCTCTCTCTCTCTCTCTCCATCTCTCTCTATCAGCCAGTGTGTATATCCCCCTCCATCTATGTCTATCACCCTATGTGCCCTCCATGGCGTCTCCTGTCTGTTCGCAGTCTTTCTCATTCGTCACTCCTCCAATCCATATCAGTTGCATCGGCATAGCCCAAGCATAAAATGTCAAATTGCTTGGCCTATAATTATGTGTTTGTGTTTATTCAATAATATTCTAACCACCCACTCCATCCTTAAACTGGCTTGCGTCATGTTATAGTGGCTTGTTGAACGTACAACGTATGACGCGTGATGTGCATTGATTATAGGGAGGCAAACATGGGTTTTTAATTTACAGAATAGCTGCCGTTCAACGTCTTTGAAAATAATGTGACCGGAGGTGGATACATGCGGTGCTAGAGTAAGGATACACTCTCGTTCAGTGTGTAGCTTTTTGAAGTGACAAACATATAGAAGTCCATTGCTCACAGTTCTCGAGTCCGAGTTCTGGGCCATTCTGGTCGAGTCCGAGACTGAGTTCGAGCCCGGAATTATATAATTATCAGGTTGAGTCCGAGTCTGAGACCAATAATAATTATTATTAGTTCAAGCCCAGTCATTCAGATCGAGGTCGAGTCCCTATAATAATTAGGCTCTTGTCTGAATGCGAGTCCCCAGTCACAAAGGCCGAGTTGGATCTTGAGTATAGCCTTTGAATTATATACTGGATAAGAAACAAGAGGCTTACTCGTACTAGTAAACCGTTCAGAGAAAATTCAACACTTGTTCTTCAATCTCCTAATACGAACATGTAAAACGAACATGATGACGATTGAACTGAAGTCGCCAACAAATATCATTTCACAGCATTCAGCAAAGTGGTGCAAGTCAAGTCCGGATCCCAATGCCAGTTTGAGATATCGTGGCGAGAGTCCGAGTTATCGTGACCGGAGTCCGAGTTATCGTGACTCCAGTCCGAGTTATCGTGACTCGACTCTGAATTATCGTGACTCGATTCCGACTTCAAGTTGTCATAACTTCAGTCCAAGTTGTCGCGACTCCAGTCCAAGTTGTCGTGACTCTAGTCCAAGTTGTAGTGACTCAAGTCCAAGTTGTCGTGACTCAAGCCCAAATTGTCGTGACTCAAGTCCAAATCGTCGTGACTCCACTCCAAGTTGTCGTGACTCCACTCCAAGTTGTTGTGACTCAAGTCCAAGTTGTCCTGACTCCAGTCTAAATTGTCCTGACTCCAGTCCAAGTTGTCGTGACTCCACTCCAAACTCCAAGTTGTCGTGACTCCAGTCCAAATTGTCGTGACTCCACTCCGAATTGTCATGACTCCAGTCAAAGTTGTCATGACTCCAGTCAAAGTTGTCGTGACTCCAGTCCAAGTTGTCGTGACTTCAGTCCAAGTTGTCGTGACTCCAGTCCAAATTGTTGTGACTCCAGTCCAAGTTGTCGTGACTTCAGTCGAAATTGTCGTGACTCCACTCCGAATTGTTGTGACTCAAGTCCAAGTTGTCGTGACTCCAGTCCAAGTTGTCGTGACTGAAGTCCAAGTTGTCGTGACTCAAGTTCGAGTTACCGCGACTCCAGTCCAAGTTGTCGTGACTCCAGTCCAAGTTGTCGTGACTGAAGTCCAAGTTGTCGTGACTCAAGTCCAAATCGTCGTGACTCAAGTCCAAGTTGTTGTGACTCCAGTCCAAGTTGTCGTGACTCAAGGTCGAGTTACCGTGACTCCAGTCCAAGTTGCCGTGACTCCAGTCCAAATTGTCGTGACTCAAGTCCAAGTTGTCGTGACTGAAGTCCAAGTTGTCGTGACTCAAGTCCAAATCGTCGTGACTCAAGTCCAAGTTGTCGTGACTCCAGTCCAAATTGTCGTGACTCAAGTCCAAGTTGTCGTGACTCCAGTCTAAATTGTCCTGACTCCAGTCCAAGTTGTCGTGACTCCACTCCAAACTCCAAGTTGTCGTGACTCCAGTCCAAATTGTCGTGACTCCACTCCGAATTGTCATGACTCCAGTCATGAATTATCGTGACTCGATTCCGACTTCAAGTTGTCATAACTTCAGTCCAAGTTGTCGCGACTCCAGTCCAAGTTGTCGTGACTCTAGTCCAAGTTGTAGTGACTCAAGTCCAAGTTGTCGTGACTCAAGCCCAAATTGTCGTGACTCAAGTCCAAATCGTCGTGACTCCACTCCAAGTTGTCGTGACTCCACTCCAAGTTGTTGTGACTCAAGTCCAAGTTGTCCTGACTCCAGTCTAAATTGTCCTGACTCCAGTCCAAGTTGTCGTGACTCCACTCCAAACTCCAAGTTGTCGTGACTCCAGTCCAAATTGTCGTGACTCCACTCCGAATTGTCATGACTCCAGTCAAAGTTGTCATGACTCCAGTCAAAGTTGTCGTGACTCCAGTCCAAGTTGTCGTGACTTCAGTCCAAGTTGTCGTGACTCCAGTCCAAATTGTTGTGACTCCAGTCCAAGTTGTCGTGACTTCAGTCGAAATTGTCGTGACTCCACTCCAGTTTATTGTCGTGACTCCACTCCGAATTGTTGTGACTCAAGTCCAAGTTGTCGTGACTCCAGTCCAAGTTGTCGTGACTGAAGTCCAAGTTGTCGTGACTCAAGTTCGAGTTACCGCGACTCCAGTCCAAGTTGTCGTGACTCCAGTCCAAGTTGTCGTGACTGAAGTCCAAGTTGTCGTGACTCAAGTCCAAATCGTCGTGACTCAAGTCCAAGTTGTTGTGACTCCAGTCCAAGTTGTCGTGACTCAAGGTCGAGTTACCGTGACTCCAGTCCAAGTTGCCGTGACTCCAGTCCAAATTGTCGTGACTCAAGTCCAAGTTGTCGTGACTGAAGTCCAAGTTGTCGTGACTCAAGTCCAAATCGTCGTGACTCAAGTCCAAGTTGTCGTGACTCCAGTCCAAATTGTCGTGACTCAAGTCCAAGTTGTCGTGAATCCAGTCTGAGTTATCGTAGACCGATAACCAGTTCGGATAATCATTGCAAAGACTCGATACAAGAGAGGATTTAGGGAACACAATGTGCAGACGGCCCCCACCGCTGTTACTATTCCCCTCGCCTGTGCAGCCTTTAACTGAAAAACTTTCTCTGCCTTTGAGAAAGGTCCTGCTAGGATCGAAACGTCAGGCCCACTAAATTTTAGATTTGAAAAATTGGCATCAAAAATTGGCTGATATTAAAATCAAGTCAAAAGAAAAACTGCATACGGTTATGATACATTACTATGACTTAAAAAACAACTCGACTGTAACCAAACGCCTAACAACTTGAACGAATGATTTCGTTTAGAGTGCATTTTGTTGTTGTTTCCGCATCACTTTAATACCGAATGGCGGGCAACGGGCGCCTTGATTGTATGGCTGATATTAAATCAAGTGTGAACTATACTCTTTCAGCGGGCAGCTTAATTATCTGGTATGTTTACGTGGCCTAGTCCCCGTCCCTTATAATTTAGTTACCCTACCTCCATGGTTACCCCCTTTCTCCGGACGTGTCAAACTTGTTAGTACACCGCCCATTGTGTGTTTTGCGGACTGTGAGGGTAGTGTGAGCCCACATGTTATAATCGAGGTCGTCTCGCCCAAACAGTCGGCTGGCTATCTTGTCCTTGTGCTTGTTTTGCAACACAGTTGGCCATCGTCCCCCCCCCCCAAAAAAAAAGAAACGCGCACGGCGAGGACGAGACATGTTAACGGCTCGTAGTTCCGGCCCATTGATAAATACACCAATAAACAAATCACGCAGATATATAGCGAGAGAGGAACGTGCGTCCCAGGTGAACGTTGTGACAAAAGGCTGGCCCGATCCGTATGTTGTTTGGTTTATACACTTCGAGGACACCTTGTTTGTGTACACTGAGATCAGACAGATTGGGCGTCGTTCACGCAGCGCCCCATTAAGAAAATGACTGACCCCCTTGATTGTGTTCTTCTCTTCTTCTTCTTCTTTTTTATGAATGAACCCATCAAGTGGTGGGGCTGTCCTCCGCTGGAAGGTCGTCTTTTGAGCGACCCTAGCTGTTACGTCGCTGCTACGACGTGAAGGTGGCTGCTTCTTAAAGGGAGAGTACACCACTTGCAAAGTGTTCTATTTCCGGAGTCCGGACATTCCAAAAATTTGGGAAATAATACTTTGGCCTACTCATCGGGAGGTTTGTGATGGTATCATCAGACATTGCGTGAAGTTTTGGAGCTCGAAATTGTGCCGTTTTCTCATGACATGGTTGACGGTTTTGGGTGTATAAGTTTGAGTTTGATAAAGTATATATGGAAGCGATTCTTTGACCTTCTCAAAATAAGTGTGTGCCCTAACGTTAAGCTTTGCCAAAGACAACACGGTGTTTTTGAGTTGGGCACTTCAACTTTTGCTAGTCGTGTCACAGTATATACAAAAAACTAGCAATCTTAAACAAAAAACCAAAACAATGTTTTTGGAGTATTAGCATGAATTTAGTAGGCCTATTTGAAAAAAAGAAAGTTGAAACAAGCCTTGGAGTTGTTTACGGAGGAAAATGGTTGGGTTGAAGAGGGGGGAGGGAAGGAGCTAGAATGTAGAGGAGGTGAGGAGGAGAAACAAAAAGAGCAGGAGAGGGAGAAAGGGGAAGAATACGGAAAAAGAGGAAAAGCAAGAGGAGGAGAGGGACAAATGGGAAGGATAGGGAAAAGGAGGAAAGGGAAGAGGAGGAGAGGGAGAAAGGGGAAGGATAAGGAAAAGGAGGAAAAGGAAGAGGATGAGAGGGAGAAAGGGGAAGGATAAGGAAAAGGGGAAAAGGAAGAAGAGAGGGACAAAGGGGAAGGATAAGGAAAAGGAGGAAAATGAACTAAGATCGAGGAGGAGAGGGATAATTATAAAGGGGAAGGATAAGGAAAAGGGGGAAAGGAAGAGGAGGAGAGGGACAAAGGGGAAGGATAAGGAAAAGGAAGAAAAGGAAGATGAGGAGAGGGACAAAGGGGAATGATAAGAAAAAGGCAGAGGAGGAGAGAGACAAATGAAAAGGATAAGGACATGGGAAGAAAGGGGAAGGATTAGGAAAAAGGAGGGAAATGAAGAAGAGGAGAGGGACAAAGGGGAAGAATAAGGAAAAGGGGGAAAAGGAAGAGGATGAGAAAGTGGAGAACACAGAAGAGGAGAACGATGTGCAGAATGATGAGAGACAAGAGGGGAGGAAAATGAAGAAAAGGGGGACAGGGAGGAGAAGAAGAAGGAAATCGAAGAAGAAGGGAGAAAGACGAAGAGGAGGAGAAAGAGGGAAGATTATGTGGTGACGGTGGTGGCGGTGATGATATAGGGAGAAGAAGACGGATGACGGGGAGGTGGACCAGGAAGAGGAAGAGGAGGGAAAGGGCAAGGGTATATAGAAGGGGTTGGAGGAGCTGGGGTGGAAGTGATAAGTAGGGAAAGGGCGGAGGGGGGAGAGGAGGAGCAGAGAAAAAAAAAGATGGAGAGGAGGGGGTAGTGAGGATGGCGATGGCAGTGCCGGTGAGGACAGTGAGGAGAAGGGTCGTGAACAGGAGTGATAGTCACAGTGGGAAGACTGGAGGAGTTAGAAAGATGTCCATGTGATACTGGGGAGTGGAAGATAAGGAGACAAATGGAAGAGGGCGACGTTCTAGGGGACGGACAGGACAAAGAAAAGACATTCTTTAATGATGCATGGCGGTGGTGATATTGCGACAATGGTGATAAATATGATTATAAAACAGATGGTTATTGTTATTTAAAGGGGCCTTCACACTAGACGGAATCCCAGGAGATTTCTCAAAATTTCCCCAGGGATTTTGGTCTGTCTATTCACATTAACGAAGAAATCCCCGGGGGATAAGCTTTTCCCCGGGGATAGTTTGACCATTGCTCGGGGTTACGGTTTCCACGGGGAAATAGGCCTGGTTTCCAAATGGGTCCAGTGTGAATGGTTGCGGGGGTGGGTAAATCCCCGGGAATTCGTCCTGTAGTGTGAACATGTCTTAGCAAAATGGTGAAAGACGCGAAGCGGTGCAGATGTGGCGACGAGGAATGGTGTAGGGTCACTGTAGGTCTTCAGTCCCCCGCCTGCCTAGGCACTTTCCGCCGTCCCTCGTCACCTCCCTCCCCTACATCCGCCCGACCGCCCGGCGAACATCAGCTTCCCATCGCCGGCAGGACAGCCAGCAAGAACCGCGGCCGCAAAGGGCAACGGGCGGCCCGAGGTTGCGTGCCAACCGGCCCGAAAGCCTCTTTATCTGCCCCCCCCCCCACCGTCACTTTGGCAAACCACCCAGACGACAAATCAAAAACTTCCGCTCGCTTTTTGTGAGGAGGAAGAAAGGAAAGAGGGGGAAGAGAGGAAAGAGGGGAAATGAAAAAAAAAGTGCCCCCCAAAAAATCACTGCTCAATAAATCTCGGTAAATCCCTACGTCCAAAGGAAATCGAGTCAGTCTATTATCTGGTCCGGAATCAGAACAAGAATGAAACTTTTTTTTTTTAGTCCCGACAATAAAATGGGGTTATCTGGGCCATTCATTACCGTAATCTTGGATTATTAAGGACAACAATAAGCAAAACGGCTCGAGGCCGTGTTTGCGCATTCCGGCCGGTCAGCTTTCCCGCCGATTGACGGGTCCCGTCTGCCCCGGCACGTAGTCGGCGCGGCTGCCTTGACCAGACCGGCCAACTCCTGGCCCGAAGCACGCCGAATCGCCTGGGACGGATGACTCCTTGATCCCCGACAAAGACCCACACCTCCATCGACACATCAAGACAAGATTCAGCAAACGTGTTCCCACGATCCGCGCGACGGTTGCACGGAAGCTAATGCAGGTGGTCGATCCTTACCGTTTGACCTTTCCAAACAAACCAAGGAAAAAGTGACTCGGAAATTTTGAACAATAATTTGAACAACTGGCAAAGAAAACTGTGACTGGACGAGGACTTGAACCCGAGACCTCTGGAATAAAGTACCAGAGAGTGCTCTTCCATCTGACCTATCCAGCGCTTAGATGGTGGCTTTTTTACCTTTTGAGATTATTTCCTGAATTTGTGATTCTTGTTTTCTCAAAGCTTACTAGGATTGTAAGCTTATTCTAGATTATTTTAGTCCCGGCAAGAATTAGTTGACTAATAGGGGAGGCCACCATCTAAGGGCTGGATAGCTGAGATGGAAGAGTACCGGTATGTTAATCTAGAGGTCTCGGGTTCAAGTCCCGGTCCAGTCAAAGATTTCTTTGCCATTTTTTTATATTTTAGGATTTAGTTGGCTTAGAGAAAAAAAAACAATAACGATCAACTGTGAAGGAGATGGAGATGCCTTTGAGGATGGTCCTGCCAGGATTGAAACTTCAAGCACTGGACATGGTTCATACAAAACCCGATAACAGTCCTGCGCTAAGCTGCGGTGGCTTAATATGCAGCCGATTTTGGACGCGAGGAGTATCCCACAGTAGTTGAACTGATCCACCCGGCGTGTGGCTGTAGCCACGTGCTGGTGTCTCTCCCCAGACCCCTCCACATCGTTGTCTTGACGATCGGATTAGTCTGGCCTAATCCCCTCAGTAGCCCGGCTAATCCGTGCAGTTATATCAGTCCCATTAATCATCCGTTTTCTCACGGCATTGTTCCATCCCAGCTAAACAAAAATCCAAACAAACGAAAAGTACAGCGACTTTTACAGGAACCCACCGAAGTTTAGCCGGGTCTGATCCTAGGCAGAGAACATGTAAGTTAATCCATTTTGTCAGGGTAGGGGAATGGGGGGACGGGTGATGGTGATGGCGGTGTATTTCTAACCAGTACGAGCCAAAGAGGTCCCCGGTAACTTAGCGCTAGCACGCCCACGCTCTGTCTGTGTGCATTACATTATGGGCACGGATATCCTGACGCATAATCATACCTACCCCGCGTGCGTGTGTGCAATAATTCGCACAAAACACGCAATGCACGACCCCATTATTTTCCCCCTTGTCTATGTCCGTTTCCGATTATTTTTCCCCATCGTGCAGTGATCAACGATCATGATGTTCTTGGGTGTGGCTGTGCTTTGTTTGTACAGTACCTGCAGGATTAAGATCACTTTGTGTCGTGAGAATGACACGTAAAAATTTGGGGAAATTCCATGACGTCATTGCCAGTGTTTTTGCTCCAGTGTCTTTGTCCTGTAGTTGCAATACAAAATGCCGAGGGAACTAACTGTGGGTGCATTTTCATGGATTTGCTGAACGGATAATTATTCTCCGTTTACAGGACGCAGCAAATGCAGAATTCATGGATCCTGTAAGCAAGGATTCAGGGCAGAGCTTCCAAGAACATTTTTACGCAGTCACTGTGGATTTTGCGTTCGCAACCATTATTTTTTGGTTCTCGAATCGATAACAACATATAATTATTATTTCTTTGTATGCGTGATGAGGCTTTATGACTTTTTCGGCAATCTTCATAGGCACACTTTGACACCAATTTTGTTGAAATTTAAGTTCTCTGACAATGAACAAATGTTTTCAGGGCCATGGTATAGTTTGACGGAATGGTTTTCCATTGACTTACACTACATAAAATCGTAGCATCCAAGGTGCATAAGGTATTCTTTTTCAGGAATTCTTTCGCGCAATTACCTCATTAATATTGATGTATGCAATTATTGGTTCTTCGTGTTTCATTATCACTGTAAAAAGTATGCAAATTGGGAAAATTCAATAAAAAAAGGGGAAAACATTGAGAACATGAAAAAAGCCCCCGCACACCGCAAAAATGGAATCATGAATAATTAATAAACTATAATTGGACAAAACATTATTTATATCATATAATTATTATATCATTTAAATCCATAATTGAATGACCGAGATCTGAGGGCGGGGTCCAGCTATAAATAACCCGGCTCTTTGAGGGTCAAGTCGAGTCCCAGTCACAGTGTAGTCACCTTTTCTTTTATCGTGACACGAGTATACGAGTTATGCATCCCGCCAATCTTAGTCTATTATCTTCGAGGAAATTTCCGAATCAGTAAATTGATCACTACGTACTTTTAATTACAACGGCGTAGGTTCGTCGCACGTGGTTAGTGGTGTGGATACGTATACTATTCTAATTGATGAACAACATAACGTACATCTCCGTAGACAAAACTTCTTTATTGGCCAAAAAACAGTTATTGTAAATGTCATGACAAGTGACGGCTATTCAATTCAATCATATGGCAGGGATCTATAAGACAAAACCAGCCACTCGCAAACCGAAGAGAGAGAGGCATATACCTCTACTCTCCTCTCCTCCCCTCCCTTCGCCTACCCTCCACTCCCCTCCCCTGCCCCGCTCCTCTCCTCTCCTCCGTCTACTCTCCTCTTCCCCGTCTCCTCTCCTCTCCTCTCCTCTCCTCTCCTCTCCTCTCCTCTCCTCTCCTCTCCTCTCCTCTCCTCTCCTCTCCTCTCCTCTCCTCTCCTCTCCTCTCCTCTCCTCTCCTCTCCTCTCCTCCCCTCTCCTCTCCTCTCCTCTCCTCTCCTCTCCTCTCCTCTCCTCTCCTCTCCTCTCCTCTCCTCTCCTCTCCTCTCCTCTCCTCTCCTCTCCTCTCCTCTCCTCTCCTCTCCTCTCCTCTCCTCTCCTCTCCTCTCCTCTCCTCCCCTCTCCTCTCCTCCCTTCGCCTACCCTCCACTCCCCTCCCCTGCCCCGCTCCTCTTCTCTCCTTCGTCTCCTCTCCTCTCCTCCGTCTCCTCTCCTTTCCTTTCCTCTCCTCTCCTTTCCTCTCCTCTCCTCTCCTCTCCTCTCCTCTCCTCTCCTCTCCTCTCCTCTCCTCTTCTCTCCTCTCCTGTCCTCTCCTCTCCTCTCCGTCTCCTCACCTCCCTTCCCCTCCGCGCTCACCTCCCCTCCTCTCCTCTCCTCTTTGTGAAAATCGAAAGCTTCTAGGCCCTCTCCTCTTCTCTCCTCTCTTCTCCTCTCCTCTCCCCTCCTCTCTTCTCCACGCCTCTCCTCTTCCCTCCCCTCCCCTCCCCTCCCCTCCGTCTCCGTCTCCGTCTCCGTCTCCTCTCCTCCCTTCCCCTCCGCTCCCCTCCGCTCCCCTCACCTCCCCTCCGTCTCCGTCTCCGTCTCCGTCTCCGTCTCCTCTCCTCCCTTCCCTTCCGCTCCCCTCCCCTCCTCTCCTCTCCTCTCGAAATCGAAAGACTTAGGCCCTCAAAGGACTGAGCTTTTAGAGCGCGCTATGTTGCACGTATATAGCGCCCTCTTTCGTCACGGGGGCGTGGTCAATAATAATCCAACATGGCAGCGTCCATAAGAATAACAAATCTGGAGGTCAAAGATGTGCGATTTCCAACGTCTCTAGAGCAGCATGGCTCCGATGCAATGGTATGCTACTCCATCCAGTGTAATGATTCAATTTGAGTTCATTTTGAGGACGAGTAGTTTCCAGTGCAAACTGATAAGTGATATACACGTGCTATGATGGCATTATTTAGAAACCTAAATTAAAATTGTATTTGTAATTGTACACTACACTTTACACTCCCAGTCTCTGTAGACTACAGTGCAGCAGTATGAGGCAGTAGCAGTACACCGTAATGTATAGTGTAGTCACTATGTCAGCTTCATCCATGCCATGGACAACCAGGTTTCCTACCTCCATGCTACAATACTCAATAGTTACATTACAATTTACAAGCAGTACTACTTCTACTACTACTACTACTACTACTACTACTACTACTAGTACTAGTACTACAGTACTAGTACTACTACTAGTACTAAGTACTAGTACTAGTACTAGTACTACTAGTACTACTAGTAGTAGTACTAGTACTACTACCACTACTCACTAGTACTAGTACTACTACCCCCAGAACTGTGGGGTTCTACGTCGTCCGCTGCTCTCCCGACCGGAACCCCACAGATAACTAGGCTTTTTTCCCATAGGCTTCTGTGTAACGTTCACAAGTGCTGTGGCATAGGGATCAGCAGGTTCAGCATAACTCATATTCATAAAATACTGCTTCATTTGACCCAAGATTTCTAGCAAATGTGGTTTACATACCACGCACCTGTGTGCAACTGTCCATGTGGGGAAAATGTGTCGATTTTCCCCCAAAAATGGGCGAAAACCTTCCGGTTTGGCCGCAAGATCCAAACGGCAGCGGCGCAACTGGCAGTCTGGTCCCCTGTACGTCTTTGCAGCAAGGCGCTATACCTACTAGTACTACTAGTAGTAGTAGTAGTATCAGTACTAGTACTAGTTCTAGTACTGGTAGTACTAGTTACTAGTACTAGTGTACAGTAGTAGTTAGTACTACTAGTAGTAGTAAGTACTAGTAGTAGAAGTAGTACATGTAGTAGACTAGTACTACCTTACACTAGTAATTAGTATACCCCCAGAACTGTGGGGTTCTACGTCGTCCGCTGCTCTCCCGACCGGAACCCCACAGATAACTAGGCTTTTTTTTCCCATAGGCTTCTGTGTAACGTTCACAAGTGCTGTGGCATAGGGATCAGCAGGTTCAGCATAACTCATAAAATACTGCTTCATTTGGCCCAAGATTTCTAGCAAATGTGGTTTACATACCACGCACCTGTGTGCAACTGTCCATGTGGCGAAAATGTGTCGATTTCCCCCAAAAAATGGGCGAAAACCTCCCGGTTCGGTTGCAACATTCAAACGGCAGCTTTGTAACTGGCAGTCTGGTCCCTGTAGTACGGTATAGCGCCTTGCTGCGAAGACGTACAGGGGACCAGACTGCCAGTTGCGGCGCTGCCGTTTGGATGTTGCAACCGAACCGGGAGGTTTTCGCCCATTTTGGGGGGGAAATCGACACATTTTCGCCACATGGACAGTTGCACACAGGTGCGTGGTATGTAAACCACATTTGCTAGAAATCTTGGGCCAAATGAAGCAGTATTTTATGAGTTATGCCGAACCTGCTGATCCCTATGCCACAGCACTTGTGAACGTTACACAGAAGCCTATGGGAAAAAAGCCTAGTTATCTGTGGGGTTCCGGTCTTGAGAGCAGCAGACGACGTAGAACCCCACAGTTCTGGGGGTAACACTATTAGAGTAGTATTAGTAGTCCGAGTAACTTGGACCCTTACACTCAGTTACAATCGCTTTTTTTTTTGCAGTGGCTGTTGTTACGGCAGTCGTCCTTGTGGTTCCCTGACTTCATAGTATTTGTCAGGATGTTTAGCTCTTGGAACCAGACTATCAGCTAATAGACTGGTTCAACCAGCCTGCAATGCTGACGAAATACAATCAAGTCAGGGAACCACACGGACGACTGCCTTAACAACAGGCACTGCGGTTTTTTTTTAAGTTTTGAGGGAGTCAGGTGATAGTACTAGTAGTGTCCAAGGAATCCTGCTGGGAAACCCGATATTGCGATAAACTAACTATGTGTTCGACTCCATGACTACCCCCGACCAAAACCTCCAGATTTTACCCTGAAAACACCCGTGAAACCGTCCCACGCACCCATCTTTGGATTAAGTGAGAATCACCGATTTCAATACTGGTCATTTGTTTGACTCACATTTGGGGAAAAAAGAAGAAATTTTCCCTCAGGTGATTGAGAAGATTCTCTCCCGTCCGACGAGCGAAAAGACGGGGACTTGAACAAAATTGCCAATTAACATTTAGGCCCCTACAATATATATTTTTTTACCCTGCACACTTGACAGATTTAAAGTACTTGGTGTCCAATTGGCGCCCTGCCACCTTGCCTCGTTTTGTTCCATTTAGGGTCAGAGCGGTGTTGCCCTTTAAAGCCCCTACACACCATTTGCACAGATCCAAATTAAAAATATTATGACAAATATCGTTAAAGGAACTTACTCAAATGGAAGTAAATACCTGTATCAGACATACTGTGAACATTACGTTTAGTGCTTGGAATTAGTGTTTTAAAATGACTTTTGGAAAAAAACATGCTGACCAGCCTTAAAGCACCTACACACCATTTGCACAAATACACCATGGCCCATTCGCAATTTTCCGATGACTGTTTTGAGATTTACTCGCAATGTTCCGGTTTGAATGCACGGTGGCGCTGTTCTGCTAGGTGCATTTTGAAAACTGACACACTTTGACGTAAAAATTAGCCATTTTTTCACCATTTTCTCGTGACATGGTGGACGGATTGAGCTGAAACTTTCACAGGTGTGTTATAATATAATGCTGTATAATTTTGAAAAAAAGTATGGAAGCGTTTCTAAGACCTTTACCAATTCGGGTGTAGGGGCTTTAAAGAAATCCCAAGCTCAGGCAGCCGTGATTGTGATGTGATTCGTCCCCAGCACACAGACCCTGACTATTCCTGTGCCTATGTCATCCTCCACACTGATGCAGGAGACGGCCTCCTGGGTCATGGACTCACTTTCACCATCGGCCGCGGCACAGAAGTCGGTAAAAAGGCGAAGCCAATCAAATTCAAATGCAATCTAAAGAATATATGGATCTCAGTTTCTTGTAAATATTCATACATGAGGCCCCCCAAAAATAGTTCTGCTTCCGGTTACCCAACCGACCCTATTTCTAGCCTGCGGCCCTAATTGTTTTAATTGGGAAATAATGATAACAATTATAAATTCAATGTGTAATTTGATCGTATTATGGCTTGACCACATGCAGATGCCTCCATATAAGTTTACCCCCCAACAAAATTGGCCAAAAAAAAAAAATCCAACCTACCTACCCTATTTTGAAATGTCATGTAATCGGAAGCAGAACTTTTTTATTTTTGACCTGATTTCATGAAAAGGAAATCTTAAAACTCTCCAGAAAGTGGTAAACTGGTTAATGGTTCTATCAGTCTGGATGTCTTTCTTCCTATTGATCCTAGTGGTCGCTGGTGTTGAAGCCTTGAAGCCCTTTGTCACAGGCAAGATCCTCACAGACATCTACGACAACTTTGCTGACTTCTATCGCCAGCTGACCAGCGAACCACAACTCAGATGGGTCAGTGAAGCCATTTCTCTTGGGGTGGGGTTGGGTTGGATGGGATGGGATGCTATGGGTGGGATGGGATTTAGGTGATATAGGATGGGGTGGAGTGGATGGGATGTGATGGGATGGGACGGGATGGGATGGGATGGATTGGATGGGATGGGATGTGATGGGATGTGATGGGATGGGATGGGATGGGATGGGATGGGATGGGATGGGATTGGATGGGATTGGATGGGATGGGATGGGATGGGATGGGATGGGATGGGATGGGATGGGATGGGATGGGATTGGATGGAATGGGATGGGATGGATTGAATGGGATGGGATGGGATGGGGTGGATTGGATTGGATTGGAATGGATGGGATGGGATAGGAGGGATGGGATGGGATGGGATGGGATGGGATGGGATTGGATTGGATTGAATTAAATTGGATTGGATTGGATGGGATGGGATGAGATGAGGTAAGATGGGATACGATGGATGGCCGGATGGGATGGGATG
The DNA here is from genome assembly GCA_949987565.1 of Luidia sarsii. NCBI lineage: Eukaryota > Metazoa > Echinodermata > Asteroidea > Paxillosida > Luidiidae > Luidia > Luidia sarsii. The sequence continues at coordinate 8,323,556 of OX465119.1, read as the reverse complement.
GGGTGGGATGGGGTGGGATGGATTGGATTGGATTGGATTGGATTGGATTGGATTGGATTGGATTGGATTGGATGGATGGGATGGGATGAGATAAGATGGGATAGGATGGATGGGATGGGATGGATGGGATTGGATTGGATTGGATTGGATTGGATTGGATTGGATTGGATGGGATGGGATGGGAGTGGATAGGATTGGATGCGAGGGAAGAGGAACTTTTGCAAGTTTTCTCCTCTATTCCCAATACCTCATCACTGGATACTTTGGTAAAATGACTGAATGACTTTTTGCTAAAATCCTGTGTATCAAATGGCAAAGCATTTCCTCAAGGTGCGTTCTTTAAGCTGCCCTGGTTCTGCCCCCAGTTGTCCCCCCGTTGCTCTGACATCATCACCCCTAGCTTACCCAGCGTGAGAGCAGGGTCACTCGGGGGAAAATGCGGGTCTACCAGGGGAAGCTAATCGGACACGCTCTTTTCCTCTTCCTCTCTGTCAGGTGGGACCTGAGAAGGGAGTCCTCCATCTTGCCACTGCCGCTGTTCTCAATGCGTTGTGGGATTTGTGGGCCAAGCGAGCAGATAAGCCCCTGTGGAAACTCCTGGCTGACATGGTAAGCCAGGCCTTTGTAGTACACTATGAACATCTAAACTGTGAAAATGTGGTGAAAATGTCATTTAGCCGTTAAAAGAAAATTCACTGTTCCCCCCCCCCCCCCCCCCTATTTCATGGCATACCGTTAGCCAAGTCATTTTCACGGTGTTTTCGCCAGTGGTCTCCAAGGCCACATTCCTGGTGGTTAATGGCTAGATACAATTTAGAAGTATCTGGGAGTGACAGTTACAAGGACACCATACATTACCTCTATGGGGGCTGATGGTCCCTACTGGTAATTGAATTAGCCATCTCTCAAGGCTGGAGCTTGCCTCCCTAGATATTCACTTTTTTTTTCACGGTCTCTTTAGTGACCTGAAGATGCCCTCATCAGGTCAGAGAGGCAACTATTTTCATGGTGAATTCACTGTAAAATGTACCGTGAAATCACAGTGACTTTTTAGTTTCACGGCGAAATGACATGTTCACCCCTTTTTCACGGTTTAGATGTTCATAGTGTTAGTACAGTGATAGTAAGAAGTACAAAAAACTGGCAAAGAAAATTGGACTGGACTGGGATATGAGCTCTAGACCTCTGGTGTTGTGTACCAGCATTCTTACCATCAGAGCTATATCCTGCCCTTTAGATGCCGGCTTCCCAAATAATCAACTTGTCTTTGCCAGGGTTGGGCACCAGTCGTAAGCATTCAACCGTTAACCATGTTAACTGCTATGGTTGACTAGTCTTAAGCAAGGCATAATACTCCATCCCTATTGGTAGACTGCCAGCCAAGGCTGACAAATACAACTGGGAGGAGTGACTAGTCTGAAGAAAGGCATAAGCCTCTATCCCTAATGGTGGTAGACTGCCAGCCAAGGCTAATAAATAGAACTGGGAGGGCTGACTAGTCTGAAGAAAGGCATATGCCTCCATCTGCTATTGGGGGTAGACTGCCAGTCAAGGCTGACAAATAGAACTGGGAGGGGTGACTAGTCTGAAGCAAGGCATGAGACTCCATCCCTATTGGTGCTAGACTGCCAGCCTAGGCTGATGAATGGAACTGGGAGGGATGACTAGTCTGAAGAAAGGCATAAGCTTCCATCTGCTATTGGTGGTAGACTGCCAGTCAAGGCTGACAAATAGAACTGGGAGGGGTGACTAGTCTGAAGTAAGGCATGCGACTCCATCCCTATTGGTGCTAGACTGCCAGCCAAGGATAGTCAATAGAAATGGGAGGGATGGCTAGTCTGAAGCAAGGCATAAGACTCCATCCCTGTTGGTAGACTGCCATCCTAGGTTAATAAATAGAATTAGGAAGGGTGACATTGTAGTGACTTTGGCATTTCATCTTCCATTTCCCCATCTACATGTCCCTAGGAACCAGAGAAGATTGTCAACTGCATTGACTTCAGATACATGTGAGTACAAATAGATCATTGATAATTGAATTGAGATACATAAGACCCCATAAGGCCTTTTCACACTGCGGAGCTATCCCCGGGGATTTTCTTGCCGGGGAATTATAAACCCAATGGTTATTCACACTGCACCCACTTTCTCTGGGGTTTTGTGCAATCAGTTCATAATTCATTAGTAGTGCCAATTTCTACAGAAATAGTGCATTGAACCAGAGGACTGAGGCACCATTGACTGCCGTATATCTGTTGTCATTCAGTTTTTGGGGAAGATATTTTTTTCAACTTTCCCTTTCCTATCCATTTTCGCCATTCTGTCTTTGAGAAAGGCCCTTCTAAGATTGAAACATCAGATCGTAAGGCCCTCTGAACTAATGATTTCTACAGGGAAAATTGACCTTGAACTTTTGAAACCATTTTTGTTTCAAAATGTTTTTGAAATTTTTTTTTAAGGGCAAAGAAAACATTGACTGCACAGGGACTTGAGGCCCAAAACTCTGGTTTTTCGTGTTGTTTGTTTTTGAACATTTCTTTTTACTTTAAACAATGTCTTCAATGTGAGTACAGCACAGATGCACTGACAAAGGCTGATGCACTGGAAATACTCCGGAACAACCAGGCCAGCAAGCGAGATAGAGGTTGGTAGCTTGGCTCAGTAGGTCCCAGGGAAAGAGGATAGGAAGTGGGTTTAGCAGAGCTACATGTGTACATGTATATAGGAGACTTGTGCTTTACACTGCATGTAATAAGATTTGAAGGTTTGCATGATGGAAGTACCAAGTGGAAGGTTTGCATTGACACCATGTAAAACATCTCTCTTGAGATAGTGTGGCTCAAAAAAAGAGCTAGTAACTCAACATTTCGGGCAGTGAGTGTCCATGTACTATCTGTGTACGTTGTCAGAAGACTGCTGGATTCCAACCATACTTGGTGTTCATATGAGTTGTGGAGAGCGCTGGAGTGTGGAAAATCGTTCCCGCCCAGCGTGACCACTAGGGCATGAAGAGGTGGATGTTCACTGTGGTGTGCCAGTGTGGGAGTGGATGCCAAGGGTATGGGAGACCCAGGAGGCAGACTAGGTGCTGGATGAAGTGGAGTTGTACGTGGGTATGGAAGACGGAACAACAGTGTTGTATTTGTAGATCTCGATTGCCTTTCTGACTTTAATTCAATGAGGATTTGCCCAGCACGACGTGATAAACACTGAGTGCTCAGTGCTTTGCCCGATGCCTAATCAAACAATGTCAGGCAGCTTGGGCGGGATTCGAACCATCGACTCCCGCTTTCTAGCGCAGACCTCTTCACCACTGGACCACCGAGCTGGTCGAGGTCGTGTGGTGGATTCGAATATTGTATACGCCGGGTACCGCGCTGCATCATAGATATATAACATGATAAACACTGAATGCTCAGTGCTTTGCCCAATGCCTGATGAAACAATTGAGTTGCCTGAAATTGTTTCATCAGGCATCGGGCAAAGCAATGAGCATTCAGTGTTTATCATGTTCAGCAGGGCAAAACCTCATTGAATTACATTCTCCTCGATGCAAACCTCATGTTATATCTATGTTTCTGCCTTTACACTTTACTTCACTGGATGGCTTTACACTGCAAAGGCCAAATATACGGGGACTGTTATTGGTTCAGATGATAGGGCTCAAACCGACTTAGTGCACTCAACTATTTGGATACTTTTTAAGGTAGCGGGTCATTTCATACCCAAGCCACACAACTTGTTTCTTGTAAAAAGCCCCGATGATATGAGGCTGCAGTGAGCTATGGCACCACCGCTATTGTTTGTATTTCAGAGTTCAGATCACTATGAGCAGCGGACAAGGTGCAAGTTGTGTTGCATTACTTGATGAATTTGTTTTTCAGAGCAACGTTTACTAAAAGAAGGCTATCCCGCTTACACCACATCAACCGCTTGGCTGGGGTACACCGATGAGGTACTGCTACAGGTATGGACAGACGCAATCCTATTGGCTTTCTTTTCATGTCTAACAAACAAAGAAAAAAATGACAGGGAACTTCTGAACAAATTGAAATATTGGCAAAGAAAACTTTGACTGGACCAGGACTTGAACCTGAGGTCTCTGGTTTAACATACTAGCACCCTCCCATCTGAGCTAACCAGCCCTTACATGTACATTAGATGGTGGCTTCCAAAATAGTCAACTTTGCCAGGGTTGGAGCGCCAGTCAGAAGCAATTCAACCATTAAATGCTGTGTATCTCCAAGGATCACAACCTGCTTTCATTCAGATGCAAACAACCAATTGTTGTAAACATGGCTACAGCAGCTTGGGGATCACACAAAGTGGATGCAGCTTTTTCAACTCGAGTCAAACAAACAAAGGAAAAACTGACTGGAAAATTTGAAGAAAAAAAAATGGAAATTTTGCAAAGAAAACTTTGACTGGACCGGGACTTGAACCTTGAACCTGGATTAACATACATGTGCGAGTGCTCTTCCATCAGAGCTATCCAGCCCTTAGATAGTGGCCTTCCAAAATAGTCAACTATACAGTCTTTGCTTGGGTTGGGGTGCCAGTCGGAAGCAATTCAACCATTGACTGCAATACATCTCATTCTATAAATATCTAGTTTTCTTTGCCAATCTTTGCCAATTCTTGGTTTGTGGTTTATTTTCAAATTTATCCTTGTTCCCCATAAAAAGCGTTGCCGAAAAGCTTTGTCTGAAGGCTGGACCAAGTTCAAGATGAAAGTGGGCTCCAACTTGGAGGACGATATTCACCGGGCTGAGCTCCTTCGGAAAGAAATTGGATACGATAAGACACTGGTCAGATTTTTTTTTCATGCCCCTAAACCAATATCCCATTCCCCCAAACAAACCCATATCCCATTCCACCAAACCCATATCCCATTCCACCAAACCCATATCCCATTCCACCAAACCCATATCAAATGCCCCTAAACATACACCATGCCCCCAAACCTATATCCCATTCCCCCAAACCCATATCCCATTCCCCCAAACCCATATCCCATTCCCCTAAACCCATATCCCATTCCTCCAAACCTATATCCCATTCCCCCAAACCCATATCCCATTCAGCTAAACCCATATCCCATACCCCCAAACCCATATACACTGCCCCCAAACCCATATCCCATGCCCCTAAACCCATATACCAGGCCCCCAAATCCATATTCCATGCCCCAAACCCTTATCCCATGCCCCTAAACCCATATACCAGGCCCCCAAATCCATATCCCATGCCCCAAACCCATTTCCCATTCCCCCAAACCCATATCCCATTCCCCCAAACCCATATCCCATACCCCCAAACCCATATACACTGCCCCCAAACCCATATCCCATGCCCCTAAACCCATATACCAGGCCCCCAAATCCATATCCCATGCCCCAAACCCATATCCCATTCCACCAAACCCATATCCCATGCCCCCAAACCCATATCCCATACCCCCAAACCCATATCCCATACCCCCAAACCCATATCCCATGCCCCAAACCCATTCTTTAGCCTATGACCATGATGACCCTAAACCCATAGAAAATTGCTGCACTGATTTAAAACGTTGGATGGCTTCTAATTACATGTACATGAAGTTGAATACAGACAAGACTGAACTGCTTGTCATTGGAACTCCAGCCAACCTCAAGAAGTTCCCTACCGTTAATATAAAAATCAGAGAACACTGTATCATACCTTCCAAACAATTGAAGAACCTTGGAGTTGTATTTGACTGTAATATTATGAGCGTGCAAGCTTGTAACCGTGAGGTTTCTCGCAAGGCTTTCTACCACTTGCATAACATTAGACAAATTGAGCAATATCTTAATTATCACAATACTGAGCAGATTATCACCATGTTAGTAATGTCTAGGGTTGATTACTGTAACTCTTTGCTTGCAGGCTTGCCACAATCTACACTTGCTCCTTTACAGCGTGTACAAAATTGCACTGCTTGAATGCTGACAGGCTCCAGTAAATACGTTCACATCACCCCAATTCTCAAAACACTTCACTGGCTTCCAGTGAAATATAGGATTATGTATAAGGTGTGTATGTTAGTTTTTAAATGTGTTAACGGTCTAGCCCCACTTTATCTGTGGGAATTACTGTGTGAATTACTGTGTCACGGAGGTCCACACAGTCCTCAACAGATACATTTTGTTTGTAAAACTAGGTTACAAGGCTTACAGACAAGACTGTGCTCAGCTGGCGACAGAGCTTTCTCTGCCATTGCCCCTAGTCTTTGGAACCAGCTATATGTCGACCTTAGAGAGGCAAATTCTCTCACCTTTTTTAAATCTGGGCTTAAAACACATTTTGTTCCGTAAAGCTTACACTATTTAGGTTTTTATCTATTCTATATTTAACTATAACTTATACAATTGTGATGCTCTACTTGCCTAGAGTTTTACTGCTTTAGTCTGCAATGTGAACTGTTCTTGTTTACTGTGTTTATTGTTTACCATCCTATTCATTGCACCACGTATTTTTTAATCAACTAAATGACCCCGTATTGTATATCCTTACTAGTTCTATTGTAATATATTGTATTGTAATGTTTATTTCTTAGTACTCAATGGTTTTACTGTAATATCTTGTATTTTAATGACAATTTACTGTTTCTTAATTTTAATGTTAAGCGCCTGGGAGCATTAACCACCCAAATGGCTTTAGCGCTAAATAAATGTGCAATATTATTATTATTATTATTATTATTAACCCATACATGTATATGTACATGTACCATGCCCCAAACCCGTATTCCATTCCCCTAAACCCATATCGCATGCCCCTAAACCCATATCCCATGCCCCCAAACCCATACTGTAGCCTATGACCCTAAACCCATATATGTACATGTACTGTACCATGCCCCAAACCCGTATTCCATTCCCCTAAACCTACATGTATATCGCGTGCCCGTGAACCCATATCCCATTCCCCTAAACCCAACTCACATTGAATTACATTCTCAGTGACACAATCATTTCAAATGATTCAGCCTAGTATCTTCCAATGTGAAGTTTCTACTCTATGACCAGCCAGCTCGATAGTCAAGTGATCAGGACATCTGCACTAGAGCAGGAGTCGTGGGTTCCAATCCTGCTCAAGCTGCATGTATTTTTTTGAGCAGGCAGTCATGCATAGCACTTGGTATTTAGTGCTAAGTACACGTCATGTAGGACAAACCCTCATTTGATTGCATTCTCACCCATGCAAAACTTTGTTGTAATTTTTTAATCCTAACCCCATACTCCTAACCCTCTTTTCATTTGCCCTGAAACCCCTACCTTTTCCGAACACCCCTCTCTTACCAAAATAGTTTGTTCCTTGCAGATGATGGATGCCAACCAGAAGTGGGACGTGGACCAGTCCATTGCATGGATGGGGGAGCTGGCGCGTTTTAAACCACTGTGGATTGAGGAGCCTACCTCCACTGATGACATCCTAGGCCATGCTAAAATTGCCAAGGTACTGTAACAGATACATACATGTATTTGGACCATTTACCTTTTTCCCCTTTACATTGATTGAACTCACTCATATAATCTAATAATCTAATCAGATTATCTATTACGTTCAGTCATGATTTGCCACCATCTAACTGTGTAAGGGCTGGATAGCTCTGATGGTACATGTAAGAGTGCTGGGACTCAAAACCAGAGGTTTGCTTAAAGGCCCTATACAACATTGGTAAAGGTCAAAAGATTGCCACAGTTTGTGTTAAACCATTAAACATCGAACAGAAACAATCCTGCGAAGGTTTTAGCTGGTTTAAATGGTGATCTGAGAAAGTAGGAAAAGGTAAAAAACTGTCATGGTTTTTGCACCATTATGTAGTGTAAAAAATAGTTTATTACTTGCGAGTAATAAACTATTTGCCAATGTTTGAGTGAAGATTTCTAGGGAAGTACAGCATCCCAGACCGTAAGATTTCAACATGAGGATTCTATCAAGACCATCTACAAACTGTGTACATTAGAAGGAAATCTGTGTACGTCAATGTTTTCCGATCTTCCCATTGTTGTATTGGGCCTTTAAGCACAAAACATTAGGGTTCGTAGGAGCACCTTGCCTGCCCAAACTTAACTCTTTGTTTCATGCTAAGTAAAGAAGAGTGGAATACAAAGTCAAAAGCAATTGACATCACATCATGGTGCAGATTGTAATCCTGTTAACACAAGGAAGCCTTTTTTGCTTAGCAAATTTTCATGCTTAAGCGGCTGTGTGTATTGGCCCCAGGTGGAGTCAAAGTTTTCTTTGTCATTTTCAGAAATATTTTCAAAGTTCCCAGTCAGTTTTTCCTTTTTTTTGTTTGACTTAGATTGAAAAAGCTTTATCATCCACCTTGTATGCTCCATTAACTGCTGTAGCCAGGTGTACAACTAATTATTTGCATCTAAATAAAAATTGGGTTGTGATCCCTGGAGATATACATGTACAATGTATGGCATCTAATGGTTGATTGACTCTGACTGGCACCCCTACACAGGCAGAGAGTAGTTGACAATCAACTATCTAGGAAGGCTGCCATCTAAGGGTTGGATAGCTCAGGTGGAGCGATGGTACGTTAAGCCAGAGGTCTCAGGTTCATGTCCTGGTCCAATCAAATTTTCTTCACCATTTTCCCGAATGATCTAATAATTATGTTAATCACAGAAACTGTTGCAAACTGCTCACTGACTAAAATGACCTGCAATACATAAATCTCAATTTCTCAAACGTTGAGGGCCTGAGGTTTTGCTTCTAGCAGGACCTTTCTCAAAGACAAAGTGACAAGGACATACACAGATAATATGTTGTAAATGTAATTATGGGAAGGCCTTTGGTCACTTTTTTGTCTACTTGGGTTGTTTTGGCAATTCATGAAGAAAATGACGGGACTGGGACTTGAACCAAGACCTATAGTTTAAAGTACCAGTGCTCTAACCACCCGAAGTATTTGTCTCTTCAGTGGGTCCTTCCTAAATTGTCAAATATTTTTTTCTTGGATGGGGGCAGAAGTCAGTCATCAGAAGCATTCAATCTTGAAATTTGTTTAAGATTTCAGATCACTGTCAAGTTTCCTTTTCTTTTCTAGGGGTTTTTTCAGCGTTGATGACCGCTATACGGGTTTAACAATGCATCATTTTAAAATCTCGCTAAAACAATCGGAACAACATATTTCTGTGAAATAAATTGTTAAGGGTATACTATGGGTAAAAGAGAGTAAAACCTGGCACAATTCCGACGTGTCGTTGTGGCTTTTGTCAAGAGATTATCCGTTCGAAAAAGGGCCCATTGTGCGTCGTCAATGGAGCGTAACGGACTTGTGTGTGTGTGTGTATGGTACTGTCAATCCCTGACCGTAGACTCCAGCCTCCACTCCAGGCAGTCAAATCTTCGAGTTGGTCGGCCACAACCGAGCGTACAGATTGCGGTAAAGAATGTGGGGGAATTCCAATTCCTGACTGACGACCGTTGGGCTGTGTGGCATGCAAACACAATGTTCCCCGCGTGCTTTCAGCAGCAGTGCAGTGCAGTAAAAGGCCCACAATTGCACAATTACTGCTGCTAATTATCTTGCAATTCATGTGGCAACTTGTGTCAAAAAGGGTCTTTGTACTGATTCGTATTGCTTTGTTCTAAGCTGAAAAGAGTCTTTGTTTAGAATGTGGACAATAGTGGTGCCTGGATTCGGAGAGCCCCGTCGCACAGTCAAGCCAACGGAGCTCCGGATTCGGAGTTCCTGGCGCGAAGTGGTTAATGTGATAGCAGAATTCATGAAACCTTTACAAGGGATAAATTTGGAGGCACTGTTACTTACCAATCATATTTTGATCACTCCCTTCCAGGCTATGGCTCCCCTGGGTATTGGAGTGGCTACCGGTGAACACTGCCAGAACCGTGTGGTATTCAAGCAGCTGCTGCAAGCCGGTGCCCTGCAGTACTGCCAGATAGACAGCTGCCGTGTGGGCAGCATCAATGAGCTTCTGGCCATCATCCTCATGGCCAAGAAGTTTGGAGGTCAGAACCATAGAGCTCTGTGTATAAACTAGAGTGTGCACTCATCACGTGACGCATGCCGACAAGGGGACTGCGACGCCATTACCAAAGAGGGCAAATGCATGGATCTCTATGGGGCAAAATAATCCCATTTTTCACAAGACATTAAAATTTGCCAATCTCTTGTGGTATTAAATGGCTTTTCCTTTCATTACTGAGAACCATTTCTATAACATTTTAGTTTCCGCATTCATAACCTTTGGGCTATACTTTTCCTCATTCATGTTACGCGCGATTGCTACTGACAACCGGGCACTTCGAGCTGAAGTTGCCCTCTTTGGTAATGGCGGATGTGCGTCCATGTCGGCACACGTTCGTACCGCGCATTGATAGGGGAGTGCGCACTCTAGTTTATTTACAGAGCTCTATGGTCAGGACAGATCTCAAGTCTGTTCCTCTTATCAGAGGCTCCAGAGCCTCCATGTCTCGCATTGTAATGGTAGTGATGATTGAAGACTGGTCTCTTTGTGGGCGTGGCTCTTTCAAGAAGAGGTATGGTTCTGAAAAGAACTAATGAGTACAGAACTCGCACAGCAATTAAAGAAAAAAAAACAACTTTGAACTTTTTTTGAAAAAATGGCAAAGTAAACTTTTGAAAACTTAGGATTGCAACATCAGAAGCCATTGAAGTCAATAAGTAGTTGGAAACTTTTGTATCACTTGAAGGAAAATAACCCCCCCCCAAAAAAATAAAAATAATAATAATAATAATAATAATAATAATAATAAAATAAAATAAAATAAAATAAATAAATTAAAAAAACTTTCATTGAATCAAACTTTCATGGAATCAAACTTTCATTGAATCACACTTTCATCGAATCACACTTTCATTGAATCACACTTTCATTGAATCACACTTTTATTGAATCAAACTTTCATTGAATCAAATTTTCATTGAATCACACTTTCATTGAATCACACTTTTATTGAATCACACTTTCATTGAATCACACTTTCATTGTATCACACTTTCATTGAATCACACTTTCATTGAATCAAACTTTCATTGAATCAAATTTTCATTGAATCAAACTTTCATTGAATCAAACTTTCATTGAATCAAATGTTCATTGAATCAAATTTTCATTGAATCAAATTTTCATTGAATCAAACTTTCATTGAATCAAACTTTCATTGAATCAAACTTTCATTGAATCACACTTTCATTGAATCACACTTTTATTGAAACACACTTTCATTGAATAAAATTTTCATTGAATAAAATTTTCATTGAATCAAACTTTCATTGAATCAAACTTTCATTGAATCAAACTTTCATTGAATCATACTTTCATTGAATCAAACTTTCATTGAATCACACTTTCATTGAATCAAACTATCATTGAATCAAACTTTTATTGAATCAGTGTGATCTGGTTGTCTTTGTGCAGTGCCTGTCTGCCCCCATGCTGGTGGAGTTTCCCTCTGTGAGCTTGTCCAACACGTCATCATGTTTGACTATCTGTGTGTCTCGGCCACCTTTGAGAACAGGTAGGGCAAGTTTAAAAAGTCATTCTTGTAATGAGCTCGGTGTTATTTCAGTTGCGTTAGGACAAGAGACATTTTCATGTTTATTTATATTTCTTTCATTGTCCGGTATACATGTATACACATCACAGCACACTCAAATAACAATAAACACTATGAACATCTAAACCATGAAAATGGGGTGAAAATGTCATTTAGCCGTGAAAAGAAAATTCACTGTGTTTTCACCCGTATTTTTGGCACACAGTTAGCCAAGTCATTTTCACAGTGTTTTCACCAGTGTTCTGCAAGGCCACATTCCTGGTGGTAAATGGCTAGAGACAATTTAGAAGTGTCTGGGAGTGACAGTTACAAGTACACCATACAGTACCTCTATGGGGGCTGGTGGTCCCTACTGGTAATTGAATTAACCATCCCTCAAGGCTGGAGCTTGCCACCCTAGATATTCACGTTTTTTTCAAGGTCTCTTGAGTGAGCTGAAGATGTCCTTATCAGGTCATAGAGGCGATTATTTTCACGGTGAATTCACTGTAAAATGCACCATGGAATCACAGTGACTTTTTAGTTTCATGGCGAAATGACATTTTCACCCCTTTTTCACGGTTTAGATGTTCGTAGTGAAAGGGGAAAACAAAAATAAATCAATACTAATCAAATTAACACTAAACACTTAAGAAAATCAATGCAGCATCTAATTGGGTCCTGCAGGATTGCCCAAAAGAAACTAGTTTTTGTCAGGGGGCTCTCCAAGAAATAGTACACTATTATATGGGAAATAATCTATAAAACAAGTAAAAGTGCATGTAGTGCCAATTATAAAAATAAATAATTATTAAAAAGACAAAGATTTAATTGTAATAAAGACATGTAAAGTCTATAAACCAGTAAACCTACAATAGCAGGCACCAGACTAGACTGTAACAGGTCATGGAAGCTGCCATCGTGAACAGTATGTACGGAAGTAAAGAGCAATGCAGCTGATTTATATAGAATAACCACTGTCCGTGGGTATAGCTGTGTAATGTCATGGAACCATAGGCAGATTTGAAATTTGTGTCATACTGTGGCGGTGGATCCCCCATGGCATTACAGTATCCTGACATCATTTCTAATAGATGCTGCCCATCTATTATAGGTTAGATATGTCTGTGGGTGAACACCTTATTTAACTAGAACCTAGGACCAATTCTCTATTACTAGACACCACTGTCAATCAGGCAATTGGCCAAAGCATTAAGCACTCAGTGCTTATTATGTCAAGTAGGGCAAACCTTCAGGATTCGGAGGTCCCGGTGCGAAGTGGTTTAACGAACACGTTGAAAACAACATACTGTCTTGAATGGTCATCGTACAATTCTCATAAATGTAGAGGGTCACAAGATGTGATTCTTGCGGATTCTTGCCCAAAGGACAGCCTTTCTCTTCTATTCAAGGGTTGTCTGTGGCGACCCCATGTCAAAGATATACCTCTTCTTTTAATGTGTGTGGTTCTGATAAGAGACCAGATGGACAGAGTTTTCCAAACAGTACGCTCTGTCTGTTTTCAGGAGATTGCGGGGATATCTACTTCGTGCCAGGACCTCCGAATCCGTTGGCTCCGTTGGCTTGACTATGTGACGGGGCCCTCCGAATCTGGGCACCACTATTGTCCACATTCTAAACAAAGACTCTTTTCAGCTTAGAACAAAGCAATACGAATCAGTACAAAGAACCTTTTTGACGCAAGTTGCCACATGAATTGCAAGATTAGCAGCAGTAATTGTGCAATTGTGGGACCTTTACTGTGGAGGATCGAGATTTGAAAATGATGCATTGTTCAAAAACCTCCGTATGGCGGTCATCGACGCTGAAAAACAACCCAGCGTGAAGTGGTTATGTACCAGAAGTGAGGCCTTCTTATAAAGGTATCTCCTTAATTGTTTTCAAAGTTCCCAGTCAGTTTTTCTGTTCCTGTTTGTACTTTCAGAGTGTTAGAATATGTGGACCACCTTCATGAGCATGCCAAGTACCCAGTTGTCTTGAAGAACACTCGCTACATGCCACCCGAGGTAAGCTAACATTCCTCACTCAGAGGTTGATATACTGTGCACGTATTTAGACAAAGAAGTTAGTAGTGAAAGTGTTACCTTCCATATTCCGGCATCTGGAAGTCTGCATGGTGGAAGTACCAAGAGGAAGGTTTCCTTGACACTGTGTAACATGTATCTGTTTTGAGAAGGAGTGTCACTATGAACATCTGAACCATGAAAGAGGAGTGAAAATGTCATTTCGCCGTGAAACTAAAAAGTCACTGTGATTTCACGGTGCATTTTACAGTGAATTCACTGTGAAAATAATTGACTCTCTGACCTGATAAGGACATCTTCAGGTCACTAAAGAGACCACGAAAAGTGAAAAAACTGTGAATATCTACATTAAGCGTGGCAAGCTCCAGCCTTGAGGGATTGCTAATTCAATTACCAGTAGGGACCACCAGCCCCCGTACTGTATGGTGTGGCAGATACTTCTAAATTGCCTCTAGCCATTTACCACCAGGAATGTGGCCTTGGAGACCACTGGTGAAAACACCTGAAAATGACTGGGCTAACTGTGTGCAGTGAAATAGGGGTGAAAACACGGTGAATTTTCTTTTCACGGCTAAATGAAATTTTCACCCCATTTTCAAGCATCTTACAGTAGATGTTCATAGTGTGTGTGGCTCTAAAAAGTGTTGGTATCTCAAAGCTTCAACCAGTGTGTGTACTGCCAGTTGTCAGAGAAGACTGGAAAAAGAAGCAGTTGTTAGGATCATCATGAAGCAAGATTTGTATTGGTGTTTTGTGTTTCCCTCCGTACCAGCACCCTGGCTACAGCACAGAGCTGAAGGCAGAGACTCTGGCAGACTACGAGTACCCAGGGGGCCGAGTGTGGCAACAGCTGGCCCACGAGGGAAAGGTCACCCTCTGAGTTGACCTCCCAGCATGCTTTGCACAGGTAAACCCAGAAAGGTCATGGAATTTATCAATTGTAACCCCTAGGCCTGCAAAAGTCACGGGAAATTGGGAGTAAATAAAACATAGAAAGGTCATTGATTAATGTCTCTTTATAATTATTTCTTCCTTCAAATGGTGAAATATTTGCACAAAATAATACAATAATGTCCATTATGTTGACACTAATTACCTACGTTTAGATAAAGTTGCTGGGGAAAAAAGGTCTGGGATTTTTGAAATTTTACCATGAAAAAGTAGTTGAATTTATTTTAGAAGAAAGTACAGGTGCCATACTTGTAGCAGGATATCCTACTAGAATTCAAGTTAATATTGGAATGTATCATTTTATTATGTGAGAGACTTTATACTATAATTAACGTTTTTTTCCATAGTATTTATGGAAACAATGTTGGGGATATTAAGACTAGAGGTTAATGGTTGAAAAGATAGCTGACTATTTTGGAATGCTGCCATCAAAAGGCTAGATAGCTCAGGTGGTAAGACCACTGCTACTTTTAAGGCCCAATACAACATCGGGAAGATAGGAAAACATCAATGTTCACAGATTTCCTTCTAATTTACACAGTTTTTAGATGGTCACTCATGATAGAATCCTCATGTTGAAATCTTACGGTCTGTGCTGCTATATATACGGTACTTCTCAAGAAACCTTCACTCAAACATCAATGAATAGTTCATTAATCACGAGTAATAAACTATTTCTTACACTACAGAACGGTGCAAAAACCGTGACAATTTTTGTTCCCTTTTTCTACTTTCTCAGATCAACATTTGAGCTAAACCCTTCTTTTTGGAAATATTTAATGGTTTAACACACAAACTGTGGTAATCTTTTTACTTTTACTAATGTTGTATAGGGCCTTAAAACCAGAGGTCTTGGGTTCAAGTCCTGAGCCAGTCAAGTTTTGGCTGCCAATATTTCAAATTGGGTTTCAAAGACTTTAATTCAACATTGGGATTTGGAATTGGTTGCTGGATAACCAATTTTCTTTGAAGACATTATGTCAAGTTGTAAAATGGCTTTTGATGATGTAGGAGAGAAGTGGTTGATTACAGAGCATTATTTTATGGCTCAGGATTACATTATCTTTGTTTCCCCTTAGTATCTATGAAATTCCTTGTCCAAAATAACAATCTCTTATCATATAGCGGCCATTTATGGTGTAAGACATGCATACATTCCTGCTTATCATGTATACATTCCTGCATATCTGCAACTATATAACAACTCGTAAAATAATGTTCAATCGTAAAAGGAACAGTACTATATTGGATTAATATAATATTGTATAGAAAGATGATTTATATTCATATGAGACAAATCACTATTAAATTTTGTTTTGGAATCACAAGACAGTAGAGACACAGTTTCAAAATAATGTTTATTTTTATATTCGGGTGCAGATGTTTTAGCAATTGAAAAGTTTTACCAAGAATTGTTAAATAGATCAAGATGAACAGTGGGATTATAGAGTTGTCTGCTTGTGTGTTAGGTCCTTGAACAAGCTGAAGTCCCAAGCATTGAAACCTTGCCCCTTTCTATGGCGAACTTTCCACAAGCCATCGTGACAGGGAGCTCAAAAAAAAAAGCGCTTCAAAGACTGCCGTAAAAAGTCTCTTAGTGCCTGTCATATAGACTTCTAGCAGTGGTTTGTTATGGCCAGTGATACTGTCAACAAGGCCGTCGACACTCGAACGTCAAAGGAGTCAAACGATAGAGGAGGAAGGATCGAGCTCCTTCCATCCAGCGCAAGAAACCCAGGCGCGACCTTCAACTGCCGGCACTGCACGAGGTCTTGCCCAAAGATCTTATAGCGCGCATAGCGCGCAAGATGGACTACTCCGAGCAAAAGGTGAGGTACGCACTGGACGCCATTTTGGTAAGCAACGGAATCTGTCGTTTGCTTTCAGTGCTCCGGAAATGAAGCGAGAGAGTCACCAGCAATAAAAAAGATACAACTTCGGATGCGTGAACAGAATGTGATAACTTTCGATGTGATGTGACCACGAAATGGAGAGAATGTGTGCGACTTTGCTTACTAAAATGGCGCCCAGTGCGTGCTTAATCCGGATGCGTGTCATCTCGCAAGAGTAGGCTATCTTGCGCGCAAGCGCGCTATAAGATCTTTGGTCCTTGCTTGTCGCGCATGAGCCTCGTCGGTCATGAACGAGCCTGCAGTCAGCGTGGACAATGACGCCCTTTGATCTTCGTTCGCGAAGCCGAGCCTGACTGATGACGTCCATATACAGGTATGCTTCCTCAATCTTCGTGCACAAAAGTACAAATTCATTAGTTTCCTGAGGTCTGGGTCCGATGCATAGAGCTGCTTAAAGTGTTAAAGTGTGATATTGTGCTAGGCGTCAATGGGCCTTTCCCCTCGAATTATGCAAATTTGATCGACCTTACGCATGCGCTTTACTAAATTGGTTTGCAAACGAGTGCGCGTAGCGTGCAGGTTTTGTGCAGGAGACACTTAATAGCCAATCACCACACGCAAAACAGTGCGAAGGAACGCACGCATGCCCGTGGAAAACTACGATTGGTTGGCACCCCGCATGCCCGCCAATTTACCAAAGCGCATGCGCCAGGTCTTATTTGCATATTTCATGGGAAAGGTCCATTGCAAGGAGTTCTTCATTCTCCTCTACGCATCTATGATACAACGCGGTACCTGCTGCTATACAGATTCAAATCTACCACTCAACTTCGACCAGCTTAGTAGTCTAGGGTCTAGACGCTGTTATCGTTTGGATACGCCACCACGAGAGGGCGTTCTTCCGCAGCCGCACGCACGTCCGAACGCACATCCGCACTCACGTCCGCACCACTGCACGCACAGCTTGACTTGCGGGCGGGTTGCTGCGGAAAAACGTAGTCAGAGGGCGTAGTGGCGTGGCGTATGCAAACGGCAACAACGTCTAGAACCTAGACTACCAGCTTAGTTGTCTTGTGATTAGGACGTCTGCAGTAGAAAGCAGGATCGGTCGCGGGATCGAATCTTGCCCAAGCTGCCGGTATTTTTGTCAGCAGGCAATCGTGCAGAGCACTGAAAACCCAGTGTCCGTTAAATCGAGTAGGGCAAATCCACATTGAATGAAGAAGTCTTGCTTGTGTCAGCGGGATTATCAACCATATTTTGATGTGCTGCCAACTGCTTCTGATTTAGTGGAAGATTTGACAGTCTCCTGATGAGTACACACTATCCGAAAGGTTGAGTTACCGGCTCTTTTCAGAGCCATACTTCTTTAAAGAGAAGAGATGCATGGTGTCACCGCACACCAGTTTGTCCACCATGCAAACCTTCAAGTCTTATCTTTCTTCTGATTTGTATTCCACGATTCGTTAGGCTTCTAGGCATAAAACAAATTTATTTTCCAAGCTGGTCCTATGAATTATGACATTTTGTGCCTAAGCAGCTTGATGATTTTCAAACAGAAAGGATGGCCTAACCCATGTACCAAGAACATTAGCTTTACATGCAAACATTGATATAATGATCAGTGCGGACGGATTCACTCTTAATTGCACTTGACACAACACACTAAACTTAAACACAAAAGGGTACTTATTAAACTCGATGGGCCAAACATTTGTTCTCATTGTATGAAGAGCCTACATGGTGCACCACCATTAAAATGTAGTGAAATGTTCTACACACCGCAGCCCGTATGTGTATTCATAATGTACTTTCTCCTAAATACGACACCTCAGACACTTTTGTTGATGAGCTAACCCGAATTAGAGACTACCAACTGCATTCTCACTGCATGCAAAGTGAGCACCTTTCTAGCGAAACAAATGGTCTAGTCTAGTCTTAACCTTATAAGTCATTTCTCTGAAATTTGAATGTTTGGCTTTTTTCTTCGTGAAAGAGACCGAGACAATTGATGTCCGTTATGTAAAATCATTTGACTCAGTTGATCTCCACCAGAAAGACACGCTTCTTCAGGGCGGGAGGTGGAGCTATCTTGGATGTGATGATGAAAGTGAAATTGTCCACCTCGGATAGGAATTTGACAGCCTCGTACTCGGGCCCATCGTCCTTGACCAGACTAAGGTATCTAGAACGAAAACAAAAAAGTAAAGGATGTTCGATATTATCATTATAGCGTAGGGGATGTGCCAATTATCAGAGACGGACATTGACAAGGCCACGGCATGATGAGGTAGGGTGGTCAGTTCTTTCCTTGCCATTTTTCAACCTTCCCCCAACTCTAAAGAGATCCATGTACCCGTTGGCCGCTGGGTTTACAGAGAGTGTGTCTTGCCTCTGGTCCGAATGGGATTTGAACCAGCTACCAATTAGCTGCACCTCTCAAAGTGGAACAAAGAACGGCACAATGCACCTTTCCCATGAAATATGCAAATAAGAGCTGGCGCATGCGCTTTACTAAATTGGTGGGCAAACGAGTGCGCGTTGCGTGCAGGTTTCGAAATACACGCGTAGGAGACGCTGAATAGCCAATGACCGCACGCCAAACTGTTAGTGAGAAGGAACGCGCGCACGCCCGTGAAAAACTATGATTGTTGGTAGCCCGCTTGCCCACTAATTTAGTTAAGTGCATGCACTAGGTCTAATTTGCATATTTCATGGGAAAGGTCCATTGGACAATAGGCAAAGCGTGTATCGTGTCCCGTGGGTGCAAACAACAGGATTGTGACTATCTTAACCCTAAAAATCAGGTGGAAGTGACACATTGGCGTTTAAAGCCCCTACACAACATTGGTCGAGGTCAAAGAATAGCATCCATACGTTGTCTGATCCAACATATGCACGAAATAGCACGCCTGTGAAAATTTCAGCTCAATCCGCCAACCGAGTCTCGGGAAAATCGTGAAAACCGCTTCATTTGTTTCGCGAAAATGCAGCATTCAACGCCGCACTGTTCCGAAAAATAGTTTATAGATCTCGGTGAGACGTAAACGATTTCTTTTACTGTGTTCTCAGAAATATTCATTGCGAGAATTCTACCATAACCATCTTCAAATTGTATAATTACCATGTAAATCTGTGAACATTTCTGTTTTTCGATATTACCAATATTGTGCAGGGGCTTTAAAGGAAGATTAATGCAATTTCAACAGTTTGTCATGTCCAAAGTTATAAAGCCAAAGTTCTTCATAAGCATTTCACGGGTCATTTTACCAGCAGTAGTTAAAGGCCACATTCTTAATTGTGGAAGGCTCAAAGATACATGGCGTCGGTGTATAATTACATAGACCAGACCACAAATGCCTGACAATGACCGGGCCGCATCGAGTCTCATCAGGAAGTGACAAATCACGACTTTCCCCGCGGCCACATATTCACCCAAATTTCATTGTTTTTTTCTAGAATCGAGTAAACCATTGATCACCAAGACTTCTGAGTCGGACTCCAAACTCGACCTTGCTAACTGGGGACTCGGAATCTTGAGACTGGGCCCGATGACTGACTCAGGGATTTGGACTCGGGACTCGAGAGGCCTAACTCGGTCTCAGACCCAATATTCCGAATCCATGTCATATCAGCACTCACTTGTCATTCTTCAGGATCTCCTTGGAGAGAAGTTCATCCATCAGGTCCTTCTGGACTAAGTCGAATTGTTTGACGCAGACATCAAACAGATCGGCGTCATCCATGTCCAGCACGACGGGCTTCCCGTACCTGTCAACAAGACCAGTGATAGGTGGTTTGAAGGTAAAATGAGCACGTACAATTTGCGAAGGTCAAAGAATTGCGTGGCACTTTGTCTAGTTACCCACCACAAAGGGCCCTACATGATAACACATCTGCTGGAGTTTAGGCGTATGCTTAAAGACCTCAATCCTTCAAGATCATAGTCAAGT
This sequence comes from Luidia sarsii, assembly GCA_949987565.1. Lineage (NCBI taxonomy): Eukaryota > Metazoa > Echinodermata > Asteroidea > Paxillosida > Luidiidae > Luidia > Luidia sarsii. The sequence goes on along the minus strand of OX465119.1, from coordinate 8,303,186 downwards.
AACCAGCATCCTGCATTTTTTTCCAGACAAAATCGCCTTATGCCCTCAATCCTGCACATTCCTACAGTGTCAATTACCATGTGTCCTCAGTCCTGAAAAATCCTTCTCCAGCACTTTGGAACCAGTAGTCTGTATCCTGCATTTTCCTACAGTAAATAAATCCCTAATGCCCTCAATCCTGCACAATCCTGCAATGTGTCAACTCTCATGTGCTCTGAAACCTGCAGAATACCTTCAAAAGGCAAATAGGATTCTGCAGGATTTGGGAAGTTCCGTCAAACGCGTCATGAGAAAACAGTATAGAAACGAAATGATTTATGCTAACTTTTTTTCAGACGTAGAGGGAGGTATTTGTAAAAAAAAGCACCTTTGTGGTAATTACCGTCCGCGGACGATCGTTGAGAATGAAACGGCAGCTTGCCGTGCGCTTACAATTCACAGGATTTCTCCTACTTTTAATAGCTTCCTGATAAGTAAGTGATTTTTTAAAATAAAAATAGAATATCCGGAGATTGGGCACTTTGCAATGTTGTACAGTACTTTAGTTAAGGCTTTAATTGCCTCTCATTTCTGCACCTTTCTTGGTTAACATTCATATAATATGTCCACCAATTCAATAGTACTAATATACCAGCATCAATATGGATGTCACCGACAGGGAAAAAAAGTGCTATAGACTGCAGTGTCTTTTTGCTTATATATCCACTGACTGCTTTGGAAGGTAGGAACACAACATTATTGCTGCTAATTGGGAAAGTTTGTGGTAAAGCTATGCGATTTTGTAGTATATATCTCTTTCAGGACGAGTAGCAGTTGTGGTTAAGGAAAGGAGCTGACAGGTAGCCTAATATTTTCTGGCCAGAACGGTCTGCTAAAAAATGGCCAGAGCATAGTTGCTTGGTTTGATATAGCCTTGACCAAGGCGTTGGTCGTCGATTTAGAAATCAAAATCCGGCCAAGTAGCCTAGTATGGTGCTTTGCGTAACATCGTTGTGAAATGCAGCCTTATTGATCCGCCGCTTACGCACGCTGTGCACCGTACCCCGCACGTAACTTGCGTGCGTATTATGTCGTATGCGCGTCTTGTCTTGGTCCGGACTCGAGGGCGGCCAGTACTGCTGGTACAGGCTCGTACACCTGTACGCACGCGTGCTATTGTGTGTGGTATGGCAGCGGTGCGGTCTGCAAGCCGTGTACAGCTTGAACCCGGCGTGGTATAGTGCCGTTGTGCCGTGGTTTGCGTGCGTTTGGCCTAGATCTCTGCCCGGTGCCGTACTGTACCGGAGAGACCACCTTGAACAAGGCTAAGTTTGATAACGACCGTGGATGAAGTATGGCTGTTGGAGTGTCCGATGAGATAGATGTGTCACGTGGTTGTAAGGGATAGAAGTGTCAAGATTGCAGACTGTGCACTAATGTATTAGATGTGAAGGGACTCAGTAATCCTGACCACATAATAATACCTTAGTCCACCCAGCACGGCCAACCGTATGGCCTCTGGCTGGATGTTGGCTGGATTGAAGGCCTCGATCATGTTAACGTTTCGATACCGCAGGAAGGTGGCCGATGTACCAGCAGGATCTACCACTAGTGGCCATCTGTGGAAAAGAAAAGGGGATCGCTGAACTGAATGATCATCAAAATATTTGCTCCCCAATCGCTGAAGAATAGCACATTGTCAAACCCTTACAGTAAACACAAAATATAATCATCTCTTCAAGGAGAGATTCATCAGGGCAGTTAACCGAGAAAAAAATCCTCCCTATTTACTAAGGTTTAAAGGGGTACAAACATGACACGGCAATTAAGAAATAAATTGTAAAAGCTGCAACCACTTTCTGTGATTCCCGAACTGCTGCGACCACGTTTACGTCAAATGGATGCTTGCATATCTGAATGAAAACGGGGCGTAATCCCTGGAGAAATAATCAACTCTTCAAACAGAGATTCATCAGAGCAATTCACCGAGGAAAACAAACCGTCTTACCTATTGTAAGGGTGACAGGCGCCCCACCCCGTCAAAAATAGGTGACTACCCGGTATAATTACGGGAGGCCGCCATCTAAGGGCTGATAGCTCAGACAGTAGCAGCACCGGTACGCAAAACCAGAGGTCTCGGGTGCAAGTCCCGGTTCAGTCAAAGTTAATTGTCATTAACCCAATTTCCTTCGTCTGTCAACAGGCTGATTTATTGTCACGTAGTCTATTACCTTCCAGACTTCCGGAACTCAGCCTCTTCGCCCATGACCTGGTTGCTAAGCTCGGCCAGTTTGATGGTCATGCCAAGATTCTCAGGAATCTCTGGTTTCGCAGTCTCTGCTAAGAGGGAAAAACATTACCTTTAAAGCATTTGCCTTCGTTTTCCATTTGACCTCAGGTCTCCGGTGAAAGGTCGAATACCATTTAGATATGCATATGGGAGCTTCCCAGAAAACTGGAGCACAATTCGGTAAATACGGAACAGAGACCGTTGATTTCAATGATTTTGATGCAAATGCAAATGCATTAGGCTGCGATATTACTACATGTAGTTCCTATGTATGGATGAGCTTCCGTAAGTCACCGGATCGGATGATCAAGTTCAGCAAGTTAGAATGGCGGTCTCAGTCACAATGTTGCCCTGACACACAAAATACGTCGCACGTTTCCCGCCATTTTTTCTTATACATTACATGTATACCGTTTGTCAAATTCTGACTCGGACTCGAAGATCAGACCACTGACTCGGACTCGAAGTCAGACCACTGACTCGGACTCGAAGTCAGACCACTGACTCGGACTCGAAGTCAGACCGCTGACTCGTACTAGAAGTCAGACCACTGACTCGGACTCGAAGTCAGACCACTCACTCGGACTAGAAGTCAGACCACTGACACGGACTCGAAGTCAGACCACTGACTCGGACTCGAAGTCAGACCACTGACTCGGACTCGAAGTCAGACCACTGACTCGGACTCGAAGTCAGACCGCTGACTCGTACTAGAAGTCAGACCACTGACTCGGACTCGAAGTCAGACCACTCACTCGGACTAGAAGTCAGACCACTGACACGGACTCGAAGTCAGACCACTGACTCGGACTAGAAGTCAGACCACTGACTCGGACTCGAAGTCAGACCACTGACTCGGACTCGAAGTCAGACCACTGACTCGGACTAGAAGTCAGACCACTGACTCGTACTCGAAGTCAGACCACTGACTTGGACTCGAAGTCAGACCACTGACTCGGACTAGAAGTCAGACCACTGAATCGGACTAGAAGTCAGACCACTGACTCGGACTCGAAGTCAGACCACTGACTCGGACTCGAAGTCAGACCACTGACTCGGACTCGAAGTCAGACCTCTGACTCGGACTAGAAGTCAGACCACTGACTCGGACTCGAAGTCAGACCACTGACTCGGACTCGAAGTCAGACCACTGACTCGGATTCAAAGTCAGACAACTGACTCGGACTAGAAGTCAGACCACTGACTCGGACTAGAAGTCAGACCACTGACTCGGACTAGAAGTCAGACCACTGACTCGGACTAGAAGTCAGACCACTGACTCGGACTAGAAGTCAGACCACTGACTCGGACTAGAAGTCAGACCACTGACTCGGACTAGAAGTCAGACCACTGACTCGGACTAGAAGTCAGACCACTGACTCGGACTAGAAGTCAGACCACTGACTCGGACTAGAAGTCAGACCACTGACTCGGACTAGAAGTCAGACCACTGACTCGGACTAGAAGTCAGACCACTGACTCGGACTAGAAGTCAGACCACTGACTCGGACTAGAAGTCAGACCACTGACTCGGACTAGAAGTCAGACCACTGACTCGGACTTGGACTGGGACTCCGACTTCACTTGCGTGGCTTGTGACTCATCCAGGGGGATACATGTTCGGGACTGAAAGACTCGGACTCAGGAGGTGTGACCGGGACTCGTACTCGATATATTGTGACTCAAATATACATGCCCGCTGAACACAAATCAAGACCCGTGTCCGAGATGGTGTAGGCAGGTATAGGCCGGGCAGGCAGACAGATCAGACAGACAGACAAACGGACAGACAGGCGGGCGGTTGGGCGGGCAGACAGACCGACAGACAGTCTGCAAAAACGTACATCCTTGGAGGAGGTAATAATTATAGTCCGAGTCCATGTAACATCCATATACACGTAAGTCCCATATCTGGCGTGGTGTTACATGGAGAGGGCAAACCACTGCCTGGACCTCCGCCACAGAAGTCTCCTCGATCTGACCTGATAGTGTGTTTACCTTTCGTAGGGCTAGGGGCGGCTTTCTCTTTTCCAGGGGCAGCCTTTTTGGGAGCGGCTGCGCCCATCTTCTTCAGGGGCGCTTTCTTGGCGGCGGGCGCGGCTGTCGCCGCCTTCTTGGGCGCCTTGTTGCCCGTGGCAACGGGCTTTTTGGGCGGCAGCGGCATGGTGACCTCTCCGACAGTGAGAGACGCACGGGGTGACGTCACGTTTTCCTAGCAGTGGGGTGGTACCCTGTTTTCAAGAAGCAGCTAAAACCAATGGGTTGACAGTGCAATCGTATCAATCAATTTGACTCCAATAAATGTAGACTAGATTTGAATGATGAAGCCTTGAGGCAGGAATTAATACATTTGCACCATTTAAAAAAAATAAAAATGGCGAAATGGCAACATTCGCAACATTGGTTAAAATTTTCATTTTGCTTGACTTAAATAACCACCACAATAAGATTGTTTTTCGACTAAACAAAGGAAAGAAAATACAAAGCCAAATTTAAAACAAGTAACGAGAGAGCAAAGACAATTTGAGTGGAGAGGCATGGCTTATATACGGAATGGGTTGATATACATGTACCGACGTTCCACCACCTTGGCTATCCAACCATTTGGTATGGAACGGTCAAAACTAGCCATCCCAATTAAATGCAAAATATACCCGGTGAATTGTCAAGTGCTTCCAACTGGCGTCACACCCCTGCAAAATATAGGAAGCTTCATCAATGTGTACAGAACCTATACTGGCCGCGGAAAGGAGCGTTTTCTAAGCAAAGCCTTAACTGTTTCGACAAACCTGGTCATTAAGGAGAGAGAGAGGAGAGGGTGGGAGGGAAAGAGAGAGACGGGGAGAAAAGGGGAGTGGGGGAGAGGGAGGGAGAGAGAGAGGAAGGGGAACGAGGTGGTGATAGAGGGGGTGAGAAAGGGAGGGAGGGGAGAGGGGATAGAGAGAAGGAGGGAGAGAGAGGGGAGAGAGAAATATATATACATGTAGGTGGAAAGAAAGATATAGGCTAGAGACAGATAGGAAATCAGAAAAATAGGAAGAGATACATTAGAGACAGAAAGAGAGGAAGACAGAGGGAGGGAGTGAGAGGTACAGGGAAAGAGAGTGATGGGGCGAAAGACGGAGAGACAGACATAGAGCCATGGAATAGGAGAGGGGAGACGAGGAGCTATAGAGCCAGGGGAGAGAGATGTGGAAAGAGCGACGAGGAAAGAGAGAAAGAGAGAAACGACTGACACTGTATGAACACTTTATGAGAAACCCCGAAGGGTTAGAAACCACAGACAGTGAAAACACTGAAGCAAGACTTACCCGAGAGACTAAAGCTGCGTATGTACAAGCATGGAGGTACAATGTATACGTATAGCTAGATAAATGACTTGAAGAGTACCGTTGTCGAGTCCCAGACTATAGCTGTCTAGCTTACTATAACCATGCTATAACAGCGCCATGTAACGACCTATATAGGCTTTAGGAATGTATGACAACGCGATGAGCGGTAGTGTCCTCGAAACAGAAATGTCAACATTCAGGTTTGGGAAAACAAAGAGTGCTTGGGCCTGGGTACGAGACCCTACTACGGAGCCAGTCTGCACCTCAAACAAGAATTACGTAACAGTCGGATAATCAATACAGACCTCTGAACCGGGGATTGAATAGAATGTGGCTTCCGTAATCCCATACAATCACCTGTACTACGTACAGGGCAAGTTTGTTTTGTTGCAAGTGATTTACCGTACTCGTCAACAGTTCCTATCAGTGTAAAATAATATCTGGAAAATACTGCAATGCGTTATCCTTATCTACTGGGCAAATTACGATAGTATAATTACATTGCAAGGTTTTGTTACAGGTTTTTTTTTTCAATCACGACTCGGCAACTTATTCCACCGAGTGTTTTTGCACGTTCCTTGTGGACTTGAATGAAGGTTTGAAAGGCGGTATGTTTACCCATGCAGTGTCTTGAGCGGGGGCATCGTCAGGAGTGAAGATTGCCGTTGATGATAGACTGTCAGTTATTTGCCAGATACGCCAGTTTTCCTCCTTGGGTAATACGATGTACACCATGACATGTATCGTGGGAACCCCCGTTTTCGACGGTACACGTTTTCGACACTTAGCCTTCTAACTCACATCGCACTATGAAAACAACTCCGTATAACGATCTCAGACTTCGTATCTTCCGGTTTGTTTCCTGCTCTTGTCCGTCAACGAAAATGTGATTAAAAAAGTTGCTCTTTTGGAGTCTATTTTCCTAGGTACAAAATTGGCAGTTGCTTCGAAGCTCCAGCTTTCTTTTTTGTTGGTCGTAAAAAAATCTGAGTGTACGGCAGAACAAACCCCAACATCCGTAGAAAATAAATGTATCACGCAACTTGAGGCAGTCCGTTCTAAGGTAAAAATTATGGAGCCTCATATAGGGCGTCTCGCTTATATATATTTTTTTAAATATAATTTTTATTATTATTTAAAGACAAAAAGTAACATGGCCCAATAGGCTTTTATAAGAAATTAAAAAAATGAAAGGGCAGCTAGAGAAAGTACCAAGGAGGAGGAAATGTGTCTCTTGAGTGACATTGGGAAAGGTCATAACTGAAGAAGCAGTGAGAAAGAGGATTGTGGAGTTTTTTTAAACGTCACAAAAGAAGACATCAACCAGACCAATACGTTTTAAGCATAAATTATGAATGATTTGAGGAAAGTGTTAGAAGCAGTGTCGAAAAAAAACCCAAAGACGAACACAAAAAAACATACAGGGAAGAATTTTACAGTGCCACACAGCATTTTGAGTTATTTTAAGAATTTATTTTGCGTTTGGCTGCACTGGGACACCTTACTAAACACCACCGACGAAAATAGGTCACGGTGCTTACTGCGCGGTGCGCCGCGGACGTCAACAAAACTGGGTAATCTTACGGAAGTGACAGGCTTGATCAACCTTCTCTATGATTATTCTTATAGTCTGTGGTGTGGAGAAAGTGACTGAGACCTCTTTTAGTGTGATACTTTCGTCCACATTGTTCAGTTTGAAGAAAAGTCCTTATATCGTCGAAAACCGGTTATTGGAGGATATACATGTAGGCCAATAACTGAGGCTACATACTGTGTGTATTACTGTACCTGTGAGAGCAAGCAGTAGCTACAACTACGATGGTGTACTTATATTCGCGCGCATTCATGCGTGTGGTGTTTGTAATTAGTTATGATTATTCGAGCGTGTATATTTTTGTTGCCAGGCCGGTAGAAGAGGGACGACCGAAAATAATGTTAAAAGACGCCATAGGCCTACATGATACGCGTCACTCGTTGGTTACAACATGGAGGTAGGAGCCCCCATGGTTACAACAATTGATCTCCATAATATTGTGGCGATTAATAGTCACAACACAATGAGGGGCGTGCATGTTGGCATAACTCGTCAGTTTTTGGCGAATCATTTTTCGAAAGTAACGATTGCATAAACACACCTCAAAACGAAAAATGCATGAGTCACTTCAGGCGGCTGACCACCCATAGACCACCGTATCACGAGAACACGTACTGTAGGCCTACTCACTTCCCGTCGGCAGTCTCACCGACCGTTGGTGCACTGATGCACGAACCTCGTCCACTCTCCCCTAACCTTGGTCTACCCTATGAATTATGGGGGTGTTGGTCCATTCCCTTACATAATCGAGCCACTGTCTCCCAGGTCTGCCTCTTTTGTTTGACCCTCTGTTAACCCTGGTGTAATAATGTCCTTTGCTATTGTGCTCTTGGACCTTGTGACATGACAAACGTAGGTCAACTTTATTTGTTCCACGATGTTAGCTAGATGAGATGGCTACACTTTTCCTTCATTTCTTCCCTGACAGATTCGTTTGGTCTTTTCTGTTTCCATGTGATTCGACCGTAGTAGTCGTCTCTGAATTTCCATGTCAAATTCGTCAAGAGCCTTTAGTTAATTGGAACCTTTTGTCCACGCCTTACCTTTATGTTTAGATTCAAATTCTTATTCTTCCAGATCTTGTCCAGTTTTTCTAGTTAGAGTACTTGCTGTTGCACCAATGCGGCTCTTTATATTATTTGCAGATTTTGTGATCAAAGATCTTTGCAGATTCGAAGATCCCTGAGCAGAATTGCATACTTTATTGCACGTAAATTTGCACCGAGCCATGTTGGCTTGACAATCCTGTGGGTACTAAGGCACAGGGTCAAGGTGGTGTGAATGCCACCAACCACTTTAATTCTTCAAGGCTGAATTTCATAGCAGAGCTGGCATTTCCCTCTCTCTCTGGCAACGTTTTTGTAGTCATGGGCAACAACAGGCAAGAAGACGAATGGACAATGCAATATTAATTCAACAGAAGTTGTCCACAATTAGCGACGGTCACGGATGACTCCAGGAGGGAAGCGGGAGAGTGATGACTATATTCGCACGAGTCACTGGCTTCTCTACTGAAGCCATTACACAACAATACATACCCATGCACAAGAAACTGGCTTCTCTACTGAAGCCATTACACAACCATACATGCCCATGCACAAGAAACTGGCTTCTCTGCTGAAGCCATTACACAACCATACATGCACATGCGAAAAGTCACTGGCTTCTCTACTGAAGCCATTACACAACTATACATGCACATGCACAAGTCACTGGCTTTTCTGCTGAAGCCATTACACAACCATACATGCACATGCGCAAGTCACTGGCTTCTCTACTGAAGCCATTGCACAACCATACATGCACATGCACAAGTCACTGGCTTCTCTACTGAAGCCATTACACAACCATACATGCACATGCGCAAGTCACTGGCTTCTCTACTGAAGCCATTACACAACCATACATGCACATGCGCAAGTCACTGGCTTCTCTACTGAAGCCATTACACAACTATACATGCACATGCACAAGTCACTGGCTTCTCTACTGAAGCCATTACACAACCATACATGCACATGCACAAGTCACTGGCTTCTCTATTGAAGCCATTGCACAACCATACATGCACATGCACAAGTCACTGGCTTCTCTATTGAAGCCATTGCACAACCATACATGCACATGCACAAGTCACTGGCTTCTCTACTTAGGCCATTACACAACCATACATGCACATGAAGGCAGAAATTCGAATTGTTCTTTTTGAATTCAGCTTTATACTGGTGAATATAGTAATGTTTATTTCAGTCAATCAAGGTTACTGCTATCGTCCTAACGTTGGGACAAGGAACTTTGCTTTAATGTGCTGCTTATTGAATATTTAGCTTCGGATGCATTCAAAACAACTGACATCTATTATGTCTCAAAGTAAATCTAAACAAAATAGTGGGCCTGACGTTTCGATCCTAGCAGGACCTTTCTCAAAGGCAGAGAGAAAGGTATGGTATACCCGGTATGGTATACCCGGTATGGTATACGCGGTATGGTATACCCGGTATGGTATACCAGGTATGGTACACCTGGTACGGTATACCAGGTATGGTACACCTGGTATGGTATACCCGGTATGGTATACCCGGTATGGTATACCCGGTATATATATTCTTGTTTCTGGTTAACTATGAATGCACTCGGGTAGCTTTGGCTGGATTCGAGCCATACTTTCTAGTGTAGGCACTGCAACCACTTGATCTGATGACTAATTCTCACTCGGGAAATTATAAAAAATCTAGTAACTATCGTCGCCAGAATCATCAAAATGTAACATCTGATTTCCTTTTCGTTTTGGACTGTTAACGAAAGCTTCAAGGCGGCAACCAGAAATTCAATAATCTCAATAATACCGCATGCACGACACTCGCCTCTTCATTTGAGTTTTTGTTTTCTCCTATTTTTTACAAAGTGAACAATATGTCACGCAAAAAATAATACGTAGGTTGCTGAATGGCATTGAATTGGGACTTTGACTGCGCATGTCCAAATAATCGTTTCCTAGCCAATTCATCGTAACAGATGCAATACGATGGTGCACGTACCCACGCTATATACCCGCCTACAGAGGAAACTGAATCCAGTTAAGGCCGCGGACTCGGTACCGAAGGCTGCTCGACATTCGTAAAAATACAGCGGAAGAATCATCGGAAAAAAAAGAAAACCCTTAAAAAGCATCCAACATGCCTCAATCCTTGGGCTTTGTGGCCCTTTGCCTGGTCGCAGTCGGTAAGTTTATTTCCGGTTATTTTTATTTATAGTTTGATATGGTTACAAATCGTTTGCATTTTATAAATTCTTTCATACTTAAGGAGCAACTTCAATGGTTTTGAGAAAAATGAGATTTAAGTATTTATGGATTACGGAAGCCCGATCGGCCCAAGTTTTCTAAAGAATTTTTTTGCCGAAATAACGCAGTAGCTTTGCGAAATAACAAAATAGCTTTGCGAAATAATGCTATAGCTTTGCGAAGTAATGCAATAGCTTTGCAAAATACCGCAATAGCTTTGAAAAATGATGCAACAGCTTTGCGAAATAATGCAATAGCTTTGCGAAATAATGCAATTGCTTTGCGAAATAATGCAATAGCTTTGCGAAATAATGCAATAGCTTTGCGAAATAATGCAATAGCTTTGCGAAATAATGCAATAGCTTTGCGAAATAATGCAATAGCTTTGCGAAATAATGCAATTGCTTTGCGAAGTAATGCAATTGCTTTGCGAAATAATGCAATTGCTTTGCGAAATAATGCAATAGCTTTGCGAAATCATGCAATAGCTTTGCAAAATGATGCAATAGCTTTGCGAAATAATGCAAAAGCTTTGCGAAATAACGCAATTGCTTTGCGAAATAATGCAATAGCTTCGCAAAATAACGCAATTATATTGCAGGGAAGAGGAGGTAGGGAGGCAGGCAGGGAGGCAGGGAGGGAGACAGGGAGGCAGGGAGGGAGACAGGGGGAGGGAGGCAGGGAAGAGGAGGTAGGGAGGGAGGCAGGGAGGGAGGCAGTGAGGGAGGCAGGGAGGGAGGCAGGGAGGGAGGCATGTAGGGAGGCGGGGGGAGGCAGGGAGAGAGACAGTGAAGGGGAGGTAGGGAGGGAGGCAGGGAAGGGGAGGGAGGCAGGGAGGCAGGGAGGGAGGCAGGGAGGGAGACAGGGGGAGGAAGGCAGTGAGGGAGGTAGGGAGGTAGGGAGGGAGGCAGGGAGGGAGGCATTGAGGGAGGTAGGGAGGTAGGGAGGGAGGCAGTGAGGGAGGTAGGGAGGGAGGCAGGGAGGGAGGCAGTGAGGGAGGCAGGGAGGGAGGCAGGGAGGCAGGTAGGGAGGCGGGGAGGGAGGCAGGGAGGGAGACAGGGGGAGGGAGGCAGGGAAGGGGAGGTAGGGAGTGAGGCAGGGAGGAAGGCAGTGAGGGAGGTAGGGAGGTAGGGAGGGAGGCAGGGAGGGAGGCATTGAGGGAGGTAGGGAGGTAGGGAGGGAGGCAGTGAGGGAGGTAGGGAGGGAGGCAGGGAGGGAGGCAGTGAGGGAGGCAGGGAGGGAGGCAGGGAGGCAGGTAGGGAGGCGGGGAGGGAGGCAGGGAGGGAGACAGGGGGAGGGAGGCAGTGAGGGAGGTAGGGAGGGAGGCAGGGAGGGAGGCAGTGAGGGAGGCAGGGAGGGAGGCAGGTAGGGAGGCGGGGAGGGAGGCATGGAGGGAGGCAGGGAGGAAGGGAGGCAGGGAAGGGGAGGTAGGGATCGGGGCAGGGAGGGGGGCAAGGAGGGAGACAGGGAGGGATGGAGGCAGGGTAGGGGAGGTAGGGAGGGAGGCAGGGAGGGAGGCAGTGAGGGAGGCAGGGAGGCAGGCAGGCAGGCAGGCAGGGAGGCAGGCAGGGAGGGGGAAGCAGGGAGGGAGGCAGGGAGGGAGGCAGGGGAGGGAGGCAGGGGAGGGAGGCAGGGAAGGGGAGGGAGGCAGGGAGGGAGGCAGTGAGGGAGGTAGGGAGGGAGGCAGGGAGGGAGGCTGTGAGGGAGGCAGGGAGAGAGGCAGGGAGGGAGGCAGGGAGGGAGGTGGGGAGGGAGGCAGGGAGGGAGGTGGGGAGGGAGGCATGGAGGGAGGCAGGATGGCAGGGAAGGGGAGGCAGGGAAGGGGAGACACGGAAGGGGAGGCAGGGAGGGAGGCAAGGAGGCAGGCACAGGGAGGGAGGCAGGGAGGGATGGAGGGAGCGAGGCAGGGAGAACGTTATTGCGTTATTTCGCAAAAGAAAACATAATCTCGTTTGAAAAGTTGGCCTGATTGGGCTTCAATAATGGATAGACTGGTCAACTACAAACCTAAACAGACTGGAATTGTTGGCCGAAAATGACAGCGAAAGAAAAACGAGACATTTTCGTCCACTCCGATTCAGCCCGATTCCTGAAACGCGCGAGATCAACTCCCGCGCCGTACGCATTTTGTTTGCGATTTTGCCTCAGTGCGAAAGATGTTTAGCGTCAGTTTGCTCTACATTTAGAGACTAAAATGTCGAGTTTCTCTAGAAAAGGTGGCGATGATTATCCCTCGCATACGATAGCAGTAATGAAGAATTGTTTGATGTCGAGAACGACGGCACAGGGCCCGCTGTTGTGGTTCGTATCGAGCAATATCGTGTTGAAACCGTGCCCGTGGGCCTGCACGAAAGCACGAAGTAACCGCGCACGACGGTCATGTTAGCCGGTCGCCCTGCTCACATGCCCGGTGGGTCACTTCGATAATCACGCTGCGTTTTATCGCTCGCGGGTCAAATAGGCTCTCACGACTTTGAGAATTTGTAAAACTTGGACCCTCTAAATGGAACTAATCAGATCCTGTATGTTTATGATGACTTGTTACTCGGTATTTGTCAGGTTTAATAACCCGGCCAAATCTTTAAAAAAAATGATAACTCGCACTTATACAAGAAACACCTAAAAAATGGCATGACATTTTGTTTCGATGATGATACAAATTTCAAAAGTTGGGTGGTACGAATGTGAATTCTTGGATCAAAAATCTTAGCTACGGACCTGTCAACGGTACTTGCTAAAAAAAAAAAGGTACAAGTTGAGCTGGCCGGAGTGATGAGTGAGATGTAATGAGCACTGATTTTTTTTAGAGTATACAAAATCATAAAACTACTTCGGAAGACTGAAGCTCGTTCCCTTTCTCGAAGGCTAGCCTGCAATTGGATCCCCGCCATGATCGCCGCGGTCCCCGAGGCGAGTCGTCGCCACAGTATGTACTACCGTGCCTTGTGCAGGACTGAAAGCACGAGCCGTACGGGATAACTCCGAGCTGGGACTTGGGGTTGATCGTTGGGCTTTTAGGGAGGGAACAACGGGGAAACTTTGAAATCCGCCCGATTATGTTGACGAAGCTCGTTCACGCGCGATTCATTTTGTTGTCCCTCGGAAACCTCACACGCACCAAATCTGTGTTTCTGGTGACATTTCTGCTACAACCATCCACTGCACGAAACCGTGGCATGTTCCACATCATTAGGGATCTCAACAAATCGACAAACTAAGCTAGAAAAATGGAACGATCGACGAGTAAGTATCGTCCTGTGTATGTACTGCGTTCATTCCTGGCCAGTGTTTACATAGTGTCTCCCACTATGACGTTTCGGGGTCATTAACACATCATGAATAATAATGAGTGTTTCGTAAATCGGCGAAAAGCGTTCCGCGGAAACCCATGTTTGGGACGCTTTTTCTGCCATAAATAGGAAACCTGTGTAAGGTTTCCATGTTGATTTTGGAAGTTAAGATGGTCATATCAACTATTGAACAAGCTTAAACCTGGAAAAGTGAATGTTCGTTGAAGCTGCCCTTTAAAATGGAATACATCATTTCTTTATTTTAATTTTATCCTAATTCAAGTGTCTGTGGGCCTTGTGGAGAGCGCGGCCAAGGACTGTTTCTTCGGTCCGCCACCCAAGCCCGAGGCCGGCAATCCCGACCCTCATCACTGGATGAAGCAGGTCATGGAGCAAGTACGCAAGAACTGCCCGGGGAGACATCAGACCGCACCCGCTGAACAGGCGACTACAAATGGTGAGCAATTTCCATGCTGAGTATACCTGACACTTGTCATTCTAAGGTGACGCTAGCCACTGAGGGAAACAGTGACTCGCTTTTTTGGTTTGGTTCTGTGGGTTTTTTTTAGTTAGTGACGAAAAGGAAAATAACACACGACGTATTCAGTTTTCTTCGGCACGTAATCCAAATAGATTAAACAAACAAATTCCCTTTCTTATTAATACCTAAATACCAAATAACGGAAACAAGACAATAAATATCTAGCCTTCACTTAACTCGTAGGCCACCAGAGTTGTTCCGACATGCAAAAAATGTAAGGAATTCAAGGAATTCAACTCAAAACTAAAGAAAAGAAAATTACAATATGAAACAGATGGCCTTGATATAGGCCTACAACATACAAAGAAGACAAAGATAAAAAATTGTTTATGTATTTTCGGAATGTTAATGTATTGGAGGATATTATGTCTAAAGGATTTTTCCGAAATCCCTCTCTAAAAAAATGTTTTAAAAAACGAGGATTTCGGGGGAGTGTTTGTGTACTGTTTTCATGAAAATGTAAAGTTCGTGCCTTTTTGAATGGCCGCTTTTGAGGAGTTAGACTGGTGCTGCCATATTGTGTCTGGTACCAAATGAACGAACGAAGTCTCCTTGTACTATTTACAACAAACTTCACACGGAAATAATTTTGATATCATTTGAAAGCTAATGGTATACTCTTTCACATCATTAGAAAATCTCAAAATCTCAAAAGTGGGGGTTATTCTCATTATGCTGTGCCGGGTCACATATACCCCCAATGCATTAAAAGCATTCAGAACCAGTAACTACCGTACATATTTTGGGATCGCATTCCAATCATTCCATTCAGAAACTAGCAACAGTTAGTCGTTAACAATGTAACTGCTGTTCGAGGATCACATCAAGTGAATCAAGCTTTTTGAAAACAATATTCTCAAACAATGACGAAAAAAGGAAAATTGTCAGCGAACTTTTAAACCCGTTTTGAAACTAGTTAAGCCAAATAACCCCACCATAAAATAGTTATATAATAATATATATGGATAATATCGATGTTTCAATTCAAGGTGTGAGCACCACACCGGTCGTGTGTCCTTCGACTTGGATCCAGTGGGGAGGAAACTGCTACAAATTCACTGGTCGAGTCTTGAATTGGGCCGATGCAAGGAAGGAGTGTGTTCAGATGGGAGGCACGATGGTCGCACCTCAGTCTGAGATCGAGACCCAATTTCTGCTTGACAGTGTTATATATGTAGCAGACTACATATGGATCAACTGCAATGACAACCGAGTGGACGGTAAGTCTTACTCATAGACCGATGTTTGGAAAGGACCTACTCTGAGCTCGGAATTATAAAAAACAACACCATTTTAGTCAATGATTTTGATTAACGGATTTGCTAATGCATTCATTCCTAGTATCACACTTAAAGCAACGACTAGATCAAGTCAGTCGTGGCAAACGAGTTGCCATATAGAAACATTTTTGAGGATTTCAAAATAATTGTACGACCAACACGATGAATTGTCAATCGTAATCGAATTCGGTACACAACGTATGTAAACTTGCTTCCAAATCGTGGTGATCGGGATCAATCGTGGATAGGAAAAACCACTACGCTTTGTAGAAGTTGAAACCATGAAGACCATGGTCAGTGGGGCTCAATATACACGTCGGGAGTCCAATCATAGCTGATACATGATCTGTCGATTTCGACCATGAAAGACGTCGCACCCACAATCGTATCCGATCGCAACATAGCGCATCGGATCGTAATGATCGTGCTTTGACGTATCTGAACGTAAAAGATGGTCCGAAGTTTTGATGATAGTATCAGATTGGGACCCGACCATGGACTCATGGAACAATCCTATTAGAACGTAAATGATTGGACGTTAACCGGGCACCAGATCGTAACACATCGCGTCCCTGATCGCATCCAAGCTTACCCAATCGTAAAATGTATTTATTGACTTGTATCCAAGATTTCAGAGAAATCAAAAGACACCCACGAGTAGCTATAATTACGACTGGCCACTCGTTGCATTCGTAATGTACCGCAAGACAGTGGGAACTGTCGTAATTGGATCGTAGGACAACTGTTACAGAACTGTATGCCCATTGGTGCCTAACAAAATCAATGTTATTTTCATATGTTGATTGACAGGCCAGTGGGAGTGTGAGGGGGAGACTGAGGTCACTTCCACTGAGATGCCATGGAAAGATGGGCAACCCGATGGAACTAATAATGAAAACTGTGGGGCAATGAGTGTGACAAATAACCCAGTGGGTAAATGGTGGGATCTGATGTGTGATTTGGAACGGTACACTGTGTGCAAGCAGCCCCTGTAGGTGGCTTCAAGGGAACTGCACTTGTAATGAAGCACACCTCACCACAATTAGTAGTTGCAATATGAACACAATATCAGAGCAGACTATGAAAGTGGCGTCAGGAAAGTTGATCTGATCTGAATCATTCCGGAGAACGTTCAGAACATTCAAAGGTCAATTTAAGGGCCAGTAAGGCCTGTCACTAGTTGACACAAGCATAACAAAGGCTTCTAAAAGCAGAAGCAAAATATATATGATTTAGTAGTGACTTAAAATTCAACTGAAATTATAATCAAGAATGTGAAATTTGAAATTGATCAATTTATGTTGTGTTGTAATAATGGTACTAACAAATTAAACAAATAGATAACTATTAATGGATTGAGGAGAGAAGTAGGTTTAATTTGAACTTATTATATCATTAATTATTTGCCGTAGAGTTGAATTGATCAATGGATGCTGTATTGTAATTATGCTGAACAATTTCTAAATCTATTTAATTCTCATTGATTGACACTTAAGTGATCCAAATCATTCAAGTTTGTGTTGAATTTGTCAGTAAAAATCACGGTGTATTAATTTTGCACAGTATGTGGTAAACTGCTATATCTATTACTTGGTATAAGTTGTGAGGTATAATCAAATTCACAAATACATCATGTGAATGTCATATCCAAGCATAGACTGGCTATATATACTAATATAATTGGATATTTTTTTTAAATTTAGTGGGCCTGACGTTTCGATCCTAGCAGGACCTTTCTCAAAGGCAGAGTGACAAGGACAAAACAGATACATGTACACGGAGGAAGGAGGGGAGAGTGAATAGGACACGGATGAGAAACAAAGGACAAAGAGTGAAGCTGGTAGGGAGAGATCAAAGGGAAGGGCAAGCGGTGGGGTAGGAATTAGTAAGAGGAGGGGGAAAGATCAAAGGGAAGGGCAATGAGTAGGGCAGGGATTATGACAAGAGGGGGAAAGATCAAAGAGAGAAGTGTGCAGGACTGAATACAAAAGAAGGATTATCAGAAAGCTGCATAGTGTTAGTCATTACCCTCCTGGATGTTGAGACCATGTGGTTGAATAGTCCGAAGACGCTTCATCCACATTTTCTCACGGCTAAGACGGACAGCATTACTACGGTGACCAAGTGATTCTATGCCCAGTACACTCATATCTGATATCGAATGATCAGGGAGATTGAAGTGATACCCAACAGATGTGTCCATTTTACCGGTTTTTATAGTAGACCTATGGCTATAGATCCGTTTTTGAGGGTGTTTTTGGTCACGCCAACATACTGAATATTACAAACTCTACAAGAGATGAGGTATATGATGTTTGAGGTAGTGCACGGCTGCACGTGATAGAGCCTTAGGTCGTGTGGGTAGTTCCAGAAGAATGTCCATTGAAAGAGTCTATTTCCTTGACATGTGTCTTGCAAACGATGCATTTCGAGGTACACTTAAATGTACCAAATTTGGTTGGAGGGGAAGAGTCCAAAGGGGGAACCTCTGCTCGAACAATTAAGTCACGCAGGTTACGGGGGCGCCTGAAAGCCAAAACAGGCGAATTAGGAATGGCTTCAGCCAGACGATCTGAACTGTGGAGAATATGGTGGTTTTCCTTAGTTATCTTCCTGAGAGGAGGAAGAGAGGGTGGTAGGAAGTAACTAAGGGAACCTTGGGCTTGTCCTTGGGACCTGGTGGCTTTTGTTTTAGTGCCGAACTTCTGGGAATGGAATAGACTTTAGCAATGGAGTTCTTCACTTGGCGAGAACTATAGCCTCTAGCAACCAGGTTACTGGCCAATACACGTGTATGGCGGCGAAAGTCAGACTCA
Organism: Luidia sarsii; assembly: GCA_949987565.1. Lineage (NCBI taxonomy): Eukaryota > Metazoa > Echinodermata > Asteroidea > Paxillosida > Luidiidae > Luidia > Luidia sarsii. Next base: position 8,284,781 of record OX465119.1, on the reverse strand, counting down.
TTGGAACATATGCGCCTCAATCTGAGGGCCTGGCTGTAAGCTATACCAGTCTTACAGTGTCTAGGGTGACAACTGGAGGCATGAAGATATTGATGAGTGTCGGTGGGCTTAGAATACAAGTCAGTAGTGAGTGTATTGAGGTCTTTCCGGACGGTGACGTCCAGAAAGTGGGTCTGCTGGAGAGACTGCTCCCATGTGAATTTGATAGTCCTATGGAAGGAATTGATGTGGTCAAAGAAAGCATTCAAGCTGCTACCGTCCCTAGTCCAAATGAAGAACACGTCATCTATGTATCTCCACCAAATCCAGGGACGGCATGGAGCCTCACTGAGCATGCGTTCCTCAAGGTCACCCATGAAGAGGCATGCAAAGGAAGGAGCCATGCGCGTGCCCATGGCAGTGCCATGCACCTGAAGATAGTGCTTGCCAAGAAAGGAGAAATTATTCTTGGCCAGCACTAGCCTCATGAGGGTGGTTATGTCGGAGATGGGTGGAGAAGACTGTTTTCCTTTGGCCAGAGCCGAGGAGCAAGCTTGAATGCCTTCTTCCTGGGGGATGTTAGTGTATAGAGAGGAAACGTCAATAAAAATATAGTACCAATTATGGCAGTGGCAGGAATTTGATCCTTGACACTTTCCAACTTTCGCAGAAAGTCGGGAGTGTCATGGACGTATGAGGGGATTTGGGGATAACCTTGTTAAAATAATTGAATATTAGCATACTAATTACAAGTAGCTGAGTTTATATCATTTGAAACCATTTTCTTACTAAAATATGCATACCTGATATTCATCAACTGATGTAGGTTTGTAATGTAATAATTGTGACACGTGCTAAGTATATACCTCATTTTCCTAGATTTCATTGTATAGGAATTTAGGAGTTGACGATGACAATGACCCACAGGGATAACCTTGTTAAAATACGAATGGGGATTAAGAGTCCATTCCAGTTTTCGGGGGAAGGGCATTACAATTGTTGACGTCAGCATTACACTCATGAATATGTAGATATGTCAAAGGTTGAATTGTGTGAAAGCATGGACTACCAGGAGACACGCGTTCAAAAATCCCGACCCGAAGTATAAAACTGTTTCTTACTAAATACACCTAGTTGGATTAAGGGAAAAAAATAAAAAATTACTGGGAACTTTTATTGAGCAAATAAAAAAAACATTGGCAAAGAAAACTTTGACTGTACAGGCACATAAACCCAACTCTCGGGATTAACGTACCAGCGCTCTTCAGTCTAAGCTACCCAGCCCTTTATAGATGGTGGCGGTCCTAGATAGTCAACTAGTCTTGGCCTGGTCTGGGGCGTTAGTAAGAAGTAGTTCAATCGTTAACTGCCGCATATCACGAATGATCACACCCCGTTTTCATTCAGATGCCTAATCCTAGATGGCATAAACCGTCAGATTAAGACATTGATATAATTATGTATGTTGTGCTGTAATCAAGTTGAACAATTCCTAAAACCATTTAAAGTTTACTCCAAATCATTCAAGTTTGTGTTGAATTTGCCCGAGAAAAAATTAACTTAAGTATATCAGAGTGGCTCAATTAGGCTTCGGGCTCAGTTTGTGTGAAAGTTCTATATCTAGTTAGGAGGTATAATCAAACTCAAATAATTATGTAATGAGTGTCAAATTTATCAATGTATTTAGTTTTGTGTTGTCTTAATAATTGTGACGCATGATATAGATGTTATCCGATTCCCACAGATTGTATTATATAGGAATGTAAGAGTTAACGATGGCAATGACCCTGTACATGGATTACTTTGTCAAAAGACGAATGGGCATTAAGAGTTGAGTCCAGTTTTCGGGGAAGGTCATTAGATTGGTTGACGTCAGCATAACACTCATGAATATGTAAATATGTCAAAGGTTGCAATATGACTGCCAGAAGACAAACGTTTAAAAACCCCGACTCCCTACACAAGCATGAAAATGAACCTTACTCAATAAACCTAGTTGGCCTAAAACGCCTGATTAAGACAGCAAAGAGGCAGTAATTCAGCATAAATGCCAACCATCCTCTTTGCGTATAATCCTTATTCAATGATGTATGTGAAATGAAGGTATATGTATTGTGGAAGTATTGTTAATAAAATTTCAATTGTGTTGATCGATATAAGAGAAATGTACCTGATCTAGGTGTTGGTTTCGTTGTCTTGCAATTGTAGATGCAGTGAATACTTGGCACATACTTTGTGTCTTCAAATCAGGAGTTTAGTTGGTTATTGAAACATCTATCTGCGCATGCCAAACCACCGGATGGGAATGTAATCCATATCTTCATGACAAATTAATAATTTCATTTACAAAGTCCAACAAAATCAGCAGGGAAAACACCCAGAGCTTGTTAGCAAATGAGTGAAGAACTGATAATATGCAAAGCAGAGGATAGAAAGATGTACAAGAACCCCTTGCCGAGTGTTGAGCACATACATGTTGGCAGACAGGAAGACTCACTATACTGGGTAAAAGAAAGAAGATAAAGGAACATGCATTCAAAATTGAATAAGAACAAGAAAGATTATCTACCATGGCACATGTGCTTTTTCTATAAAAAAAATCTTCCACATCCCGTGCCATGAGTCCTGATATTACACGATGAATCACAAGAGAAAGTAAAACATGTTGAATTATTACTTATTTTTAATTGATCTCAGAGCAGGATTGCTTTATGTGCACGTAAACGTGCACCAGGCCATGTTGTCTTGACAATCCAGTGGGTACTAAGGCATGGAGTCAGGGTTGTGTGAATGCCACCAACAAAGATAACTCTTCACTCTTCTTCAATGCTGAACTTCATAACGGACCTGGCATTTCCCTCTCTCTCTGGCAGCTATTTTGTAGTCATGGGCAAAAACAGGTAAGCAAACGAATGCACAATGCATTATTAATTCAAAGGATTTCAACAGAAGTTGGCCACAATTACCGACTGTCACAGCTGACTCCAGGAGGGAAGCGGGAGAGTGATGACTAAATTCGCACAAGTCACTGGCTTCTCTACTGAAGCCATTACACAACCATACATGCACATGCACAAGTCACTAGCTTCTCTACTGAAGCCATTGCACAACCATACATACACAAGCACAAGTCACTGGCTTCTCTACTGAAGCCATTACACGACCATACATGCACATACACAAGTCAATGGCTACTCTACTGAAGCCATTACTCAACCATACATGCCCATGCACAAGTCAATGGCTTCTCTACTGAAGCCAATACTCAACCATACATGCACATGCACAAGTCACTGGCTTCTCTAATTAAGCCATTACACAACCACACATGCACATGCACAAGTCACTAGCTCTTCTACTGAAGCCATTGCACAACCGTACATGCACATGCACAAGTCACTGGCTTCTCTACTGAAGCCGTTACTCAACCATACATGCTCATGCACAAGTCACTGGCTTCTCTACTGATGAAGCCATTGCACAACCATACATGCACATGCACAAGTCACTGGCTTCTCTACTGAAACCATTACACAACCATACATGCACATGCACAAGTCACTAGCTTTTCTACTGAAGCCATTGCACAACCGTACATGCACATGCACAAGTCACTGGCTTCTCTACTGAAGCCGTTACTCAACCATACATGCTCATGCACAAGTCACTGGCTTCTCTACTGATGAAGCCATTGCACAACCATACATGCACATGCACAAGTCACTGGCTTCTCTACTGAAACCATTACACAACCATACATGCACATGCACAAGTCACTGGCTTCTCTACTGAAGCCATTACACAACCGTACATGCACATGCACAAGTCACTTGCTTCTCTACTGAAGCCATTACACAACCATACATGCACATGCACAAGTCACTGGCTTCTCTACTGAAGCCGTTACTCAACCATACATGCACAAGCACAAGTCACTGGCTTCTCTACTGAAGCCATTGCACAACCATACATGCACATGCACAAGTCACTGGCTTCTCTACTGAAGCCATTACACAAGCAGACATGCACATGCACAAGTCACTGGCTGCTCCGTCTACTGAAGCCATTACACAAACATACATGCACATGCACAAGTCACTGGCTTCTCTACTGAAGTCATTACACAACCATACATGCACATGCACAAGTCACTGGCTGCTCCGTCTACTGAAGCCATTACACAACCATACATGCACATGCACAAGTCACTGGCTTCTCTACTGAAGTCATTACACAACCATACATGCACATGCACAAGTCACTGGCTTCTCTACTGAAGCCATTACTCAACCATACATGCACATGCACAAGTCACTGGCTTCTCTACTGAAGTCATTACACAACCATACATGCACATGTAGAAGTCACTGGCTTCTCTACTGAAGCCATTACACAACCATACATGCACATGCACAAGTCACTGGCTTCTCTACTGAAGCCGTTTCTCAACCATACATGCACAAGGACAAGTCACTGGCTTCTCTACTGAAGCCATTGCACAACCATACATGCACATGCACAAGTCACTGGCTTCTCTGCTGAAGCCATTACACAACCATACATGCACATGCACAAGTCGCTGGCTTCTCTACTGAAGCCATTACACAACCATACATGCACATGCACAAGTCGCTGGCTTCTCTACTGAAGCCATTAAACAACCATACATGCACATGCACAAGTCACTGGCTTCTCTACTGAAGCCATTACACAACCATACATGCACATGCACAAGTCACTGGCTTCTCTACTGAAGCCATTACACAACCATACATGCACATGCACAAGTCACTGACTTCTCTACTGAAGCCATTACACAACCATACATGCACATGCACAAGTCACTGACTTCTCTACTGAAGCCATTACACAACCATACATGCACATGCACAAGTCACTAGCTTTTCTACTGAAGCCATTGCACAACCGTACATGCACATGCACAAGTCACTGGCTTCTCTACTGAAGCCGTTACTCAACCATACATGCACATGCACAAGTCACTGGCTTCTCTACTGATGAAGCCATTGCACAACCATACATGCACATGAACAAGTCACTGGCTTCTTTACTGAAGCCATTACACAACCATACATGCACATGTACATTAAGTCACTGGCTTCTCTACTGAAGTCATTACACAACCATACATGCACATGTAGAAGTCACTGGCTTCTCTACTGAAGCCATTACACAACCATACATGCACATGCACAAGTCACTGGCTTCTCTACTGAAGCCGTTACTCAACCATACATGCACAAGCACAAGTCACTGGCTTCTCTACTGAAGCCATTGCACAACCATACATGCACATGCACAAGTCACTGGCTTCTCTACTGAAGCCATTACACAACCATACATGCACATGCACAAGTCGCTGGCTGCTCTACTGAAGCCATTACACAGCCATGCATGCACAAGTACAAGTCACTGGCTTCTCTACTGAAGCCATTACACAACCTTACATGCACATGCGCAAGTCACTGGCTTCTATACTGAAGCCATTGCACAACCATACATGCACATGCACAAGTCACTGGCTTCTCTACTGAAGCCATTACACAACCATACATGCACATACACAAGTCACTAGCTTTTCTACTGAAGCCATTGCACAACCATACATGCACATGCACAAGTCACTGGCTTCTCTACTGAAGATATTACTCAACCATACATGCACATGCACAAGTCACTGGCTTCTCTACTGAAGCCATTACACAACCATATATGCACATTCACAAGTCACTAGCTTTTCTACTGAAGCCATTGCACAACCATACATGCACATGCACAAGTCACTGGCTTCTCTACTGAAGCCATTGCACAACCATACATGCACATGCACAAGTCACTGACTTCTCTACTGAAGCCATTACACAACCATACATGGACATGTATCCGGTAGAGAGAGATTGGAATTAGGTATGCTGATGAGTAATCATGACAGTTAGATAAGACGTTAAGGTTTGCATATTGGAAGTACCAAATGGAAGGTTTCTGGTGACACCATGTAACACATATACTTTTTTTAAATACATGATGTGTTTTATGGCGATTTTATTCCTTTAAAATACGTTCTTAGTTATCTTGAAAAAAAATTCTAACCAGCCTTGTGTGCGTGTCACTTCGTGATGTCGGTACGGTACTTGATTTGATTTTTGAATTGATTTTTTTTTCTTACAGTTCCTGCACGCATTTTCGATATCGATTATTAAGCCATCACGATCCCCTGCTTCCGGAGTGGGTAAGTAATCGTCGCCTAGGAAACCTATTTTCCTGATGTGAAGGTGGCCAGTACCCGAGACCACGAATCAGCCTTGGAGTCTACAACGCTATCCTAGCCCCAAATATGATAAACAGTATGATATGTTAAACGGGTTTAAAATTAATTTGGACCAGATAGATGTTAGTTGTTTTTACTGCATCTGAAGCTAAATTATATTCAGTCAGCTGCAAATCAAAACAAAATCCTTGTCCCATTGTTAGGATAGGAGTGTAACTTTGATAGAAATAAACATTTCTATAGCCTATATGTGACCCGGCGCAACAACACGAGGAATATCCCACCAAAACACTTTTTGAGTAAACAACGCCTGAAGTTAAAGTATCTTCACAAATCGATAACTAACAAACTTCTTTTTTTTGTATTTTCGGATATTTTAAATATAAGAGGATATTATATTTTGATATCATTTGAAAGCTAATGTATACTCTTTCACATCATTAGAAAATCTCAAAATCTAAAAATTGGGTTTATTCCTCATTATGCTATGCCGGGTCACATATTTGATTCACCAGTATAACAGGAATGATATGTTAAACAGTTTTAAAAAATCCAGGTAGACTTTAATTCGAAACATAAAGTTGTTAGTTGTTTTGAATGCATTCGAAGCTATACTATATTCAATCAGCTGCAAATCAAAAACCACCTTTTCTAATTGTTAGGATGGGAGTGTAACTTTGATAGAAATAAACATTTATATAGCCTTTATTTGATTCACCAGTATATAACTGAATTCAGAATTATTAAAACGAACGTTTTCGAAGTAGCCTATACACACATTGCATGTTTATTACGTCAAGTAGGGCACCTTCATTGAAAGATCAATGTACACAATTATGTATGTCACAAACCCAGTATGGTACACCCGGTATGGTATTCCCGGTATGGTACACCTGGTATAGAATACCCGGTATGGTTTACCCGGTATGATATACCCGGTATGGTATACCCGGTATAGTATACCCGGTATGGTATACCCGGTATGGAAAACCGGTATGATACACCCGTTATGGTACACCCGGTATGGTATACCCGGTATGGTATACCCGGTATGGTATACCCGGTATGGTATACCCGGTATGGAATACCCGGTATGGTATACCCGGTATGGTATACCCGGTATGGTATACCCGGTATGGTATACCCGGTATGGTATACCCGGTATGGTATACCAGGAATGGAATACCCGGTATGGTATACCAGGTATGGTATACCCGGTATGGTACACCCGGTATGGTACACCTGGTATTGTATACCCGGTATGGTACACCTGGTATGGTATACCCGGTATGGTAAACCCGGTATGGTATACCCGGTATGGTATACCCGGTATGGTAACATGGTATGATATACCCGGTATGGTACACAAGGTATATATATTCTTGTATCTTGTTAACTATGAATGCACTCGGGTAGCTTTGGCTGGATTCGAAACAACGAGCCATACTTTCTAGTGTAGGCGCTGCAACCACTTGATCTGATGACTAATTCTCACTCGGGAATTTATGAAATCATGTACGTATTTAATGTTGCCAGTATCGTCAAAATGTACCAACCGATTTCCTTTTCGTTTTGAACTGTTAACGAAGGCTTCAAGAGGGCTTCCAGAAATTGCGCATACGCGAATGCAGCTCAATAATACCGCATGCATGACACTCGCCTCTTACAAAGCGCTCGAAATGGGAAAAAATACGTACCGTAGGTTGTGGAATGGCATTGTATTGAGAATTCGACTGCGCATGTCCGATGTGAAGGCGGTGCACGTACCCACGCTATATACCCGCCTACAGAGGAAACTGAATCCAGTTAAGGCCGCGGACTCGGTACCGAAGGCTGCTCGACATTCGTAAAAAGACATCGGAGGAAAAATCGGAAACAAATTGGCAGTCCTTACAGCATCCAACATGCCTCAATCGTGGGGCTTTCTGACCCTTTTCATGGCCGCAGTCGGTAAGCTTATTTCTGTTAAATTTTTCTAAAAAGTCAGATATGGTAACAAATCGTTTCCATTTCTTGGAATACATAATTTATCTAATTCTAATATTGGAATGCAAAATTTCTTTCTTTCAATTTTCTCCTAATTCAAGTGCCTGTGAGCCTTGTGGAGAGCGAATAAGTTATTTCGTCACGCGGTAGTGAAGAAAAAGCGTAGTGTGTCGATATTATCAGGGCGAGCATCTATATGACAACCCAAAACGCGTACAAAAGGTCGGCTAAAGCCAAGGTGCAAAGGTCGTGCACACAGCTTTCCGTTTTCTGCAGGTGACGTCACGGGGTTACACGGTACGCTGTTGCAATTTTTTCGGGTTGAAAAGTGGAGGGGACAGTTTTCTGCCGATAATCTTGCTGTTTTCTAAAAAATATGAAACTATATTTAAAAAAACAAACTGACACATGGTAGTCCATACCATCTATGATCGATTACACATATATTTCTTGTTATTTAAGGTCCCCTTTAAGATCATTTTAGTATTTCGAAAAGGGGATTTCCAAAATCAGAATGGGTGAAACTCTATTCTTTGCAAATAAAAAAGTGGAGCAATAATTGAGACATTCTCCTTATTTCCTTCACTACTTCCATTTGATTCCAAGTGTCTGTGAGCCTTGTGGAGAGCGCGGCCAAGGACTGTTTCTTCGGTCCGCCACCCAAGCCCGAGGCCGGCAATCCCGACCCTCATCACTGGATGAAGCAGGTCATGGAGCAAGTACGCAAGAACTGCCCGGGGAGACGGCAGACCGCGCCCGCTGAACAGCCGACTACAAATAGTGAGCAATTTCCATGCTGAACATATCTGACTATTGTCATTCTAATATCCAAACAGATTCACTGTGATGCAATTTGAGAAAGGTCCTGCTAGGATCGAAACGTCAGGCCCACTAAATTATGAGATTTGCATATTTGTAATTATAGTTTTATTATAGGATTGTCAGGGAATAAATACATGTTTATTCCACTGCTGCAATCTTCAACAACGAATCTAGCTGGCGTGACAACAGGGTTGTCGATATTTTTTCCCGAAATCGGTTCTCTTAAAAAACATGCACTGACTGTTGGTATATACGTACGTACGTACAATACAATATCTCCCCGACAAGAGTAATGGACCGAGTCTTCATCCACTGACGTCACCAAGGACGAACTCTATGGGGGCGTGGCTGCTACCCCTTCCAAACTTAAAATTATTTGTTTACACTCTTTCCCATAGTTGAAAATTCAAAAAATTGATGTATTTTACTGACACCATAGTATTATTTGACATTATAAAAACGAATTCCAAAATGTAACAAAAATTAATATGTATAACAGTGATACACGGTGATAGTACTTTATCCGAATTTCAAAGTTGTGTAAGTATATAATTTTTAAAAATACCAAACAAAAGGGTACTGCACCGGGACTTGAACTCGGGACTTTAGAAAAAAACTGCACTCATACCTTCTATATCCTCAGGGATGACAAAGCTCTTCGATGAGCACGTGTTGGATGAAGCTTTTCTAAAAGTATATTTTCAAACATATAGTATCTCCTTTTTACGTACTAGGGTTGTGTCCTTCGACTTGGATCCAGTGGGAAGGAAACTGCTACAAAGCCACTGGTCAAGTATTGAATTGGGCTCAGGCAAGGGAGGAGTGTGTTGAGATGGGAGGCACGATGGCCGTACCCCAGCCTGGCAGTGAGACCCAATTTCTGCTTGATAATGTTATTCCTTCAACGGCAGACAACGTCTGGATCAACTGCAATGACATCCAAGTGAACGGTAAGTCAAACTCTTAGGCTGAAGTTTGAGCCTATTCTGAGCTGGGAATTATAAACAAATAAGGGTTTTAGTCAATTCTTAGTCAAGGATGGAGGTTGCCAGAGGAAAAGATGGAAAGGAAATGCCTTGAAATAGAACAGACATTGATGCATTAGATTAACGACTTTGCTAATTCTATGTTGCCATTATAACGATTAGCGCCACAATTGAAATCGTGGACTTAAACGTGGTGTAATCCTAGCGATCGTATCAGATCTGATCAGATCTTTATATCAGTCGTGGCAAACTAGTTGACTAGAAAAACATTTTGGAGATGCAAAAATATTGTTTACAACAAACACGATCAGTTGTCAATCGAAATCATTGCGTCACATTGTAATGAATGGTAAGAAAGCGGCGTGTAATCATGCTTCCAAATCATGGTGATCGGGATCAAGCGTCGATAAGAAAACCACTAGGGTAGGGGAGAGGGAAGGAGGAGGGGATAGGGGAAGGGGATAGGGGAGGGGAATTGGGGAGGGGAGGGATAGCGGAGGGGGATAGGGGAGGGGATATGGGAGGGGTGGGGAAGGGGATATGGGGAGGGGGAAGGGGGAGGGGATAGGGGAGGGGATAGTGGATGGGATAGGGGAGGAGATAGGGGAGGGGATACGGGAGGGGATATGGGAGGGGGAAAGGGGAGGGGATAGGGGAGGGGATAGTGGATGGGATAGGGGAGGAGATAGGGGAGGGGATAGGGGAGGGGATATGGGAGGGGGTAGGGGAGGGGGTATGGGGAGGGGTAGCGGGAGTGGGTACGGACGGGGGATAGGGGATGGGTAGCGGGAGGGGGTAGGGACAGGTGAGAGGGGAGGGGTAGCTGGAGGGGATAGGGACAGGGGATAGCGGAGGTGTAGCGGGAGGGGATAGGGGCGGGGGATAACGGAGGGGTAGCGGGAGGGGTATGGAAGGTGGTAGGGGATGCGTAGAGTAGGGCTAGGGAGGCGGATTTTGGAGGGAGGTAGAGGGAAGGAGATAGGGGAGGGTATATGGGAGGGTGGGGAGGGGTAGGGGAGGGGATAAGGACGGGGTATAGGGGAGGGGTAGCGGGATGGGTAGGGACGGATATAGCGGAGGTGGTAGCGGGATGCGGTAGGGGACGGTGATTTTGGAGGGAGATATGGGAGATGATTTTTGACGTCCAAATGCGGCATATTCTAGGATCTTCAGTGAATGATACATGTTTGTTCCACTGCTGTAATATTCAATAACGAATCTGGCGGGGAATTCAACAGGTTTGTCATGATTTACTCCAGAAATCGGTTTTCTTGAAAAACGTGCACTTCCACTGTTGGTATATACGAAAGTACAATATAATAGTTCCCCGACAAAAGTAATGGACCGAGTCTTCATCCCGTGACGTCACCAAGAACGGGCTCCACGGGGGCGTGGCTGCTACCCTTCCCTTTTTATACTCTTTCCCAAAGTTTAAAATTCGAAAAAAAAATGTATGCAAGGATGTATTTTACTAACACCATAGTATTATTTAAAATAATGAAAAGGAATTCAAAAACACATTTTATATTTTGATTGGCAGGACAGTGGGGCTGCATGGATGCTGTGGAGTGGGAGACTGGGGTCACCATCACTGATATGCCATGGTATGCTGGGGAACCCGATGACTATTATGGTCCTGCATCTGAAAACTGTGCAGTAATTAGTGTGACGAGAATCCCACAGGGTCAATGGAGGGATGAACCATGTAATTATGAACGCTATACAGTGTGCAAGCAGGCCTTGTAAGTGGCTTTAATGGAACTGCACTTGTAATGAAGCACACCTCACCACAATTAGCAGTTGCAATATGAACATAATATCAGAGCAGACTATGAAAGTGGCGTCAGGAAAGTTGATCTGATCTGAATAATTCCGGAGAACGTCCAGAACATTCAAAGATCGATGTACCTGAAATCATTTCAGATAAGTAAGGGCCAGTGATGCCTGTCACTAGTTGACATAAGCATAACAAAGGCTTCGAAAATCACAAGCAAATATCTATGATATATAGTAGTGACAAAAATATATATAATGAATCATAATCAAGAGAGTGTCAAATCTTAAACTGATCAATAAAAAAATATTGATGTTGTGTTGTAATCACGGTAACCAATTGAACAAATACTGTATATACATATCAATGGTTTGGGTAAGTAGTGAGATTTACGTAAACTTATGCTATCATGAAGTGATTGCCATAGATATAAATTGTTCGATGGATGCTGTGTTGTAATTATGATGAGCAATTCTTAAATCCATTTAATTATCATTGACTGATCCTTGTGTAATCAAATAAATCAAGTTTGTATTGAATTTGTCATAGAAAGAAAACGAAGTATCATGGTGTATCAATTTTGCTTTGTGCCCAGTTTGTGGTAAACATCTATGAACTCCCTAGATACAGCCCTAGTGATTGACATACTAAATCACTACATCAATAAAAACGCAGTCAGCTGACGGCTATGCACTCGACCGCACGTCCCTCGACATTTGCCATCAAAGCAAAAAACGAAACAAAAGGCCACCTTCGTGTGGCTTGGTCTGTATTGCAACTTGTAAAAAAACAGACTTGCAGACAAATATTCGTCCGAAGAAATGCTCATTGATAGAGCATTCAAATGGCCCAAAAAGAAAAACAGGGCGCTTACAGCAACCTGGAACCGCGGGGAAGACACACATTAGCTCCCTGGTCTCAGCATTGGGTATCTTAGTGTTAATGAACTTTTTAAACTGTATTTGCACTCATTTGATACCCAAGTTCTTTTCAAATGAAGGATGTGTTTTCTGTGTTATTCCTTCTATAAAACGTCTCACGAAGGAATACCCCACAATGGAGACATAAAACGTATTGCAATCTTCCCTTGTGCATACAATGGGGTCCATATTTTGGCATAACGTTTGGGATACAAGATGAGTGCAACTCGACTTTCAGATCTAACGCAAAGGTTTCAAAGAGGAAAGCACTCACCGCGTTGTTGTCGACTGCAAGAAAACTTTTGACAAGTATGCCGTGTTGTGCATGAAGACAGCCAAGAGCGAAGTGGCACTTCCAACGCACAGTTTACTTCACCAGCCACACCTATTAACCCTTACACTCCCTTGTTATGTAAAATAGCCTGAGACCCACGTAAAGAGGCAATGCTTTCGGCTATTTGAGGTAATGTAACTTTCCTCTGTGCGCCCTTGGATTTGCGCCGGGTTTTCTATGCAAGCTGTACCCAGGTGAAGCTTTCAATTCGTGAAGCTTTTTCAAGACAAGCAAGGTCGACACGCTTTTCATTAATCAGATTAAATGTTTAATCTTTATTTAATCTGTATCATTGACTTATTCTTGCGTAATCAAAATAATTCAAGTTTGTATTGAATTTGTCAGTGAAAGAAAACGAAGTATCATGGTGTATAAATTTTGCTTTGTGCCCAGTTTGTGGTAAACTGCTATATATATTACTTAGCATTAGTTGTGAGGTTTAATCAAACTCAAATCAATTTCACGTGACTGTCATATTAGCCTAATCAATTTATGGATTTTTGTGTTGTAATAATTGTGACGCGTGCTAGATATATCCCATTTTAATAGATTGTAATGTATAATATTTTCAGAGTTGACGATGGCAATGACGTACAGGGATAACTTTGTTAAAAGACGAATTGGGATTTAGAGTCAATTCCGCTTTTCGGGGGCAGTGCATTAGATTGGATGACGTCAGCATTATACTCATGAATATGTATAATACATTTCAAAGGTTTCAATTTGACTGCCAGAAAACACATGTTCAAAAATCCCGATTTCCTAAACAAATACAAAATTAATCCTTAGTGAATAAACCTAGTTGGCCTAGAATTAAAAAAAAGTCCACTTTTCGTCTAATACCTATTCAATGAGGTATGTGTAATGAAGCACTATGTATTGTTGAAGTATTGGAAATAAATTTTTAATTGTGTGATGGATATATGAGAAATGAACCTGATCTAGCTGTTGGTTTCGTTGTCTTGCAATTGTAAATGGAGTGAATACTTGGCACATACAATGCGTCCTCAAATCCGGAGTTTAGCTCTCTGCGCATGCCAAACCACTACATGAAATTGTAAGCCATATCTTCATGAAAAATGAATAATTTGATTTGCAAAATCCACCAAAATCAGCAGGGAAAGCACCCAAAGATTGTAAGCAAATGAGCGAAGAACTGATAATATGCAAAGCAGAAGATAAAAAGATGTACACGAACCAGTGCCTAGAGATGAGCACATACATGTTGGCAGACAGGAACACTCTCTATACCGGGTAAACGAAACAAGAGAAAGGAACATGTATAATGAAAATTGAATAAGAACAAAAAATATTATCAACCATGGCACATGTGCTTTTTCTATAATAAAAAAGAGTCTTCCACATCCCGTGCAATGAGTCCTGACATTACACGATGTATCCCAAGAGAAAGTAAAACATGTTCAATTTTATTTATTAATCTCAGAGCGGAATTGCTTTATGTGCATGTAAACACGCACCAGGCCATGTTTGCTTAGCAATCCAGTGGGTACTAAATGCATGGAGTCAGGGTTGTGTGAATGACAACAGCAAAGATACCTCTCCACTCTTCTCCAAGGCTGAATTTCATAACAGGTCTGGCATTTCCCTCTTTCTGGCAGTTTTTTGTGTAGTCATGGGCAACAACAGACAAGCAGACGAATGCACAAGGCATTAATAATTCAAAAGATGCAAACAGAAGTTGGCCACAATTAACGAATGTCACGACTGACACGACTCCAGGAGGCAAGCGGTAGTTCTGTAGCCGCGTCACACTGAGCATATTATATCAAAGCAAAATATTTCGATTAGAGAACTGACAATTTGGGCACCAAGATAATGGCATAGGGCACCAAGGCAATGACATGGGGCATCAAGGCAATGACATATGGCACTAAGGCAATGACACAGGTCACCAAGGCAATGACATAGGGCACCAAGGCAATGACATAGGGCACCAAGGCAATGACATCGGGCACCAAGGCAATGACATCGAGCACCAAGGCAATGACATAGGGCACCAAGGCAATGGCAAAGGGCCAAAAAAATGACACAGGGCACCAAGACAATGACATAGGACACCAAGGCAATGACATAGGGCACCAAGGCAATGATATAGGGCACCAAGGCAATGACACAGGTACCAAGGTAATGACAGATGGCACCTAGAGAATGACACAGGGTACCAAGGCAATGACATAGGGCACCAAAGCAATGACACAGGTAATCTTGACAATAACATACGCCACAAAGCCAGTGACATATGGCACCTAGGCAATCACTAGAACCATCGAGCGCATAGCCAATTTTTCCAATATGGTCACTTGCTAAGGAAAAATTCCAGCAAAGCAACCCAGAAAGCAACCCCACGTCCATCGTCCATCCATCCAAACATCAACGAGCGTAGAATGACCCTTGACCGTCTGTAATGAGCACTGAAGCATCCTTGGTATATATATTGCCAGCGCACTGGCTTAATCATTCACACCGTTGTCCGTCGAGGGAGCATTGTCTGTGATTGCAAGAGCCATGAGACCACAAACAGGAAATTGGCTCTGCTTCAATGAAAATTGCTGAATTGCCGCGCTAGATATTTTTCTCATATTGTAACGATTGTATTGTTCCAATATTTCGAGGACACAGTGTTTGCAGCCAATACAGTCCCTAGTTCTATCGTAACCTGTGCAGTTAGGAAAGCAAAGCACAAAGCCAGGAGGTCAAGAGCTTATCATATCGATGCAATGGTACGATAATAACAGTAGCTAGGTATTTGAAGGATGCGAGCCGCACCATTTCTGATGCACATGCACAAGTCACTGGCTTCTCTACTGAAGCCATTACCCAACCATACATGCACATGCACAAATCACTGGCTTCTCTACTGAAGCCATTACCCAACCATACATGCACATGTACAAGTCACTGGCTACTCTTCTGAAGCCATTACACAACCATACATGCACATGTACAAGTCACTGGCTTCTCTACTGAAGCCATTACCCAACCATACATGCACATGCACAAATCACTGGCTACTCTTCTGAAGCCATTACACAACCATGCATGCACATGCACAAGTCACTGGCTTCTCTACTGAAGCCATTACCAAACCATACATGCACATGCACAAATCACTGGCTTCTCTACTGAAGCCATTACCCAACCATACATGCACATGTACAAGTCACTGGCTACTCTTCTGAAGCCATTACACAACCATACATGCACATGCACAAGTCACTGGCTTCTCTACTGAAGCCATTACCCAACCATACATGCACATGCACAAATCACTGGCTTCTCTACTGAAGCCATTACACAACCATACATGCACATGTACAAGTCACTGGCTACTCTTCTGAAGCCATTACACAACCATGCATGCACATGCACAAATCACTGGCTTCTCTACTGAAGCCATTACACAACCATACATGCACATGCACAAATCACTGGCTTCTCTACTGAAGCCATTACCCAACCATACATGCACATGTACAAGTCACTGGCTACTCTTCTGAAGCCATTACACAACCATGCATGCACATGCACAAATCACTGGCTTCCCTACTGAAGCCATTACCCAACCATACATGCACATGCACAAGTCACTGGCTTCTCTACTGAAGCCATTACACAACCCTACATGCACATGTACAAGTCACTGGCTTCTCTACTGAAGCCATTACACAACCATACATGCAGATGCACAAGTCACTGGCTTCTCTATTGAAGCCATTACACAACCATACATGCACATGTACAAGTCACTGGCTACTCTTCTGAAGCCATTACACAACCATGCATGCACATGCACAAATCACTGGCTTCTCTTCTGAAGCCATTACACAACCATACATGCAGATGCACAAATCACTGGCTTCTCTACTGAAGCCATTACACAACCATACATGCAAATGTACAAGTCACTGGCTTCTCTACTGAAGCCATTACATAACCTTATATGCACATGCACAAGTCGCTTGCTTCTCTACTGAAGCCATTACACAACCATACATGCACATGCACAAGTCACTGGCTTCTCTACTGAAGCCATTACACAACCATACATGCACATGTATGAGGTAAAGAGACATTGGAATTAGGTATGCTGATGAGTAATCACGAGATAAGACGTTGCGGTTTGCATAGTTGTACCAAATGGAAGTACCAAATGGAAGGTTTGTGGTGACACCATGTAACGCATATAATTTATTACTTCCCTTAAAATAAATTTTTGGTTATCTAGAAAAAAAAATCATTTGTAACCAGCCTTGCGTGCATGTCACTTCGTGATGTCGATGCGGTACTATTTTTTTTTTACTAGATTTTTTGCTTACAGTTCCCGCACGCATTTTCGATATGTATTGTTCAGCCATCACGATCCACTGCCTCCGGAGTAGGGAAGTAATCGTCGCCTAGGAAACCTATTGTTCTGATGTGAAGGTGGCCAGTACCCGAGACCACGAATCAGCCTTGGAGTCTGCAACGCTATCCTAGCCCCAAATATGATAAACAGTATGATATGCTAAACCGGTTTAGAATATAAAAACGTTAATTTGAAACAGATACATGTTAGTTGTTTTGACTGCCTTTGAAGCTAAATTATGATAAACCCGTCATGGTATATACCCGGTATGGTATACCCGGTGTGGTATACCCGGTATGATATACCCGGTATGGTATACCCGGTATGGTATACCCGGTATGGTATACCCGGTATGGTACACCCGGTACGGTATACCCGGTATGGTATGCCCGGTATGGTATACCCGGTATGGTATACCCGGTATGGTATATCCGGTATGGTATACCCGTTATGGTTTACCAGGTATGGTATACCCGGTGTGGTATACCCGGTATGGTATACCCTGTATGGTATACCCGGTATGGTATACGTACCCGGTAGAGTATACCCGGTATGGTATACACGGTATAGTATACCCGGTATGGTATACCCGGTATGGTATACCCGGTATGGTATACCCGGTATGGTATACCCGGTATGGTATACCCGGTATGGTATACCCGGTATGGTATACACGGTAAGGTATACCCGGTATGGTATACCCGGTATGGTATACGTATATACCCGGTATGGTATACCCGGTATGGTATACCCGGTATGGTATACCCGTTATGGTATACCCGTTATGGTATACCCGGTATGGTATACCCGGTTTGGTATACACGGTATGGTATACCCGGTATGGTATACCCGTTATGGTATACCCGGTATGGTACACCCGGTATGGTATACCCGGTATGGTACACCAGGTATGGTATACCCGTTATGGTATACCCGGTATGGTATACCCGTTATGGTTTACCAGGTATGGTATACCCGGTGTGGTATACCCGGTATGGTATACCCTGTATGGTATACCCGGTATGGTATACGTACCCGGTAGAGTATACCCGGTATGGTATACACGGTATAGTATACACGGTATGGTATACCCGGTATGGTATACCCGGTATGGTATACGTATATACCCGGTATGGTATACCCGGTATGGTATACCCGGTATGGTATACCCGGTATGGTATACCCGTTATGGTATACCCGGTATGGTATACCCGGTATGGTATACACGGTATGGTATACCCGGTATGGTATACCCGTTATGGTATACCCGGTATGGTACACCCGGTATGGTATACCCGGTATGGTACACCAGGTATGGTATACCCGGTGTGGTATACCCGGTGTGGTATACCCGGTATGGTATACCCTGTATGGTATACCCGGTATGGTATACGTACCCGGTAGAGTATACCCGGTATGGTATACACGGTATAGTATACACGGTATGGTATACCCGGTATGGTATACCCGGTATGGTATACGTATATACCCGGTATGGTATACCCGGTATGGTATACCCGGTATGGTATACCCGTTATGGTATACCCGTTATGGTATACCCGGTATGGTATACCCGGTATGGTATACACGGTATGGTATACCCGGTATGGTATACCCGTTATGGTATACCCGGTATGGTACACCCGGTATGGTATACCCGGTATGGTACACCAGGTATGGTATACCCGGTATGGTATACCCGGTATGGTATACCCGGTATGGTATACCCGGTATGGTATACCCGGTATGGTACACCCGGTATGGTATACACGGTATGGTATACTCGGTATGGTGTACCCGGTATATATATTCTTGTTTCTGGTTAACTATGAATGCACTCGGGTAGCTTTGGCTGGATTCGAACCAACGAGCCATACTTTCTAGTGTAGGCGCTGCACCCACTTGATCTGATGACTAATTCTCACTCGGGAAATTATGAAATCATTTCCATAATTATTGTTGCAAGCATCATCAAAATGTACCAACCGATTTCCTTTTCGTTTTGGACTGTTAACGAAAGCTTCAAGGCTGCAACCAGAGATTGCGCATACGCGAACGCAGCTCAATAATACGGCATGCATAACGATCGCCTCTTCAATTGTTTTCTTTACCATATGTGGTTTTCATTCAAAGACCCAAGTGAACAATAGTCACGCTTACACTTCGCTTTCGCGCTCAAAATGGGGAAAAATAAGTAGGTTGTGGAATGGCATTGAATTGAGACTTCGACTGCGCATGTCCGATGTCAGGACGGCGCACGTACCCACGCTATACACCCAGCAACAGCGGAAACTGAATCCAGTTAAGGCCGCGGACTCGGTACCGAAGGCTGCTCGACATTCGTAAAAAGACATCGGAGGAAAAATCGGAAACAAATTGAAAGTCCTTACCGCATCCAACATGACTCAATCGTTGGGCTTTCTGACCCTTTTCCTGGTCGCAGTCGGTAAGTTTATTTCTGTTTAAATTTTCTGTTTAAATTTTCTAAAAAGTCAGATATGGTAACAAATCGTTTATATTTTTTGAAATACATAATTGATTTGATTCTAATATTGGAATGCAATTTTTTTTCAATTTTCTCCTATTTCAAGTGTCTGTGGGCCTTGTGGAGAGCGCGGCCAAGGACTGTTTCTTCGGTCCGCCACCCAAGCCCGAGGCCGGCAATCCCGACCCTCATCACTGGATGAAGCAGGTCATGGAGCAAGTACGCAAGAACTGCCCGGGGAGACAGCAGACCACGTCCACTGAACAGCCGACTACAATTTGTGAGCAATTTCCATGCTGAACATATCTGACTCTTGTCATTCTAATATCCAAACAGATTCACTGTGATGCAATTTTAGAAAGGTCCTACTAGGATCGAAACGTCAGGCCCACTAAATTATGAGATTTGCATTTTGGTAATTATAGGCTTATTATAGGATTGTCAGGGAATAAATACATGTTTATTCCACTGCTGCAATCTTCAACAACGAATCTAGCTGGCGTGACAACAGGGTTGTCGATATTTTTTCCCGAAATCGGTTCTCTTAAAAAACATGCACTGACTGTTGGTATATACGTACGTACGTACAATACAATATCTCCCCGACAAGAGTAATGGACCGAGTCTTCATCCACTGACGTCACCAAGGACGAACTCCATGGGGGCGTGGCTGCTACCCCTTCCAAACTTAAATTATTTGTTTACACTCTTTCCCATAGTTTAAAATTCAAAAAAATGATGTATTTTACTGACACCATAGTATTATTTGACATTATAAAAACTAATTCCAAAATGTAACAAAATATATATGTATAACAGTAACAAATATGTATACACGGTGATAGTACTTTATCCAAATTTCAAAGTAGTGTAAGTATATAATTTGTAAAAATACCAAACAAAAGGGTACTGCACCGGGACTTGAACCCGGGACTTTAGAAAAAAACTGCACTCATACCTTCTATATCCTCAGGGATGACACAGCTCTTCGATGAGCACGTGTTGGATGAAGCTTTTCTAAAAGTATATTTTCAAACAAACATGTACTACGTAGGAGGAGAAAACTGACAGAGAGCTTTTAAAAGTTTACATTTTTTCTGACCAATACCAAGATCTAAATACTGGTTTTTTTCTTAGTTTTCTTAGTTTTTTTGCCTTATTTTGTTACATGTTGTAAACATTTTGTTGCATACATAATTCATAGTATCTCCTTTTCACGTACTAGGGTTGTGTCCTTCGACTTGGATCCAGTGGGAAGGAAACTGCTACAAAGCCACTGGTCAAGTATTGAATTGGGCTCAGGCAAGAGAGGAGTGTGTTGAGATGGGAGGCACGATGGCCGTACCCCAGCCTGGCAGTGAGACCCAATTTCTGCTTGATAATGTTATTCCTTCAACGGCAGACAACGTCTGGATCAACTGCAATGACATCCAAGTGAACGGTAAGTCAAACTCTTAGGCTGAAGTTTGAGCCTATTCTGAGCTGGGAATTATAAACAAATAAGGGTTTTAGTCAATTCTTAGTCAAGGATGGAGGTTGCCAGAGGAAAAGATGGAAAGGAAATGCCTTGAAATAGAACAG
Source organism: Luidia sarsii (assembly GCA_949987565.1). NCBI lineage: Eukaryota > Metazoa > Echinodermata > Asteroidea > Paxillosida > Luidiidae > Luidia > Luidia sarsii. The sequence continues at coordinate 8,263,259 of OX465119.1, read as the reverse complement.
ACATTGATGCATTAGATTAACGACTTTGCTAATTCTATGTTGCCATTATAACGATTAGCGCCACAATTGAAATCGTGGACTTAAACGTGGTGTAATCCTAGCGATCGTATCAGATCTGATCAGATCTTTATCAGTCGTGGCAAACTAGTTGACTAGAAAAACATTTTGGAGATGCAAAAATATTGTTTACAACAAACACGATCAGTTGTCAATCGAAATCATTTCGTCACATTGTAATGAATGGTAAGAAAGCGGCGTGTAATCATGCTTCCAAATCATGGTGATCGGGATCAAGCGTGGATAAGAAAACCACTACGCTTTGTAGAAGTTGAAGTTAGTAGAAGTGGGCAGGGGATAGTGGAGAGGTGGGACAGGGGGATAGGGGAGGGGCATATGGGAGGGGGTAGGGGAGAGGGAAGGAGGAGGGGATAGGGGAAGGGGATAGGGGAGGGGTAGGGTAGGGGATAGGGGAGGGGAATTGGGGAGGGGAGGGATAGCAGAGGGGGATAGGGGAGGGGATATGGGAGGGGTGGGGAAGGGGATATGGGGAGGGGGAAGGGGGAGGGGATAGGGGATGGGATAGTGGATGGGATAGGGGAGGAGATAGGGGAGGTGATACGGGAGGGGATATGGGAGGGGGAAAGGGGAGGGGATAGGGGAGGGGATCGTGGATGGGATAGGGGAGGAGATAGGGGAGGGGATAGGGGAGGGGATATGGGAGGGGGTAGGGAGGGGGTATGGGGAGGGGTAGCGGGAGTGGGTACGGACGGGGGATAGGGGATGGGTAGCGGGAGGGGGTAGGGACAGGTGAGAGGGGAGGGGTAGCTGGAGGGGATAGGGACAGGGGATAGCGGAGGTGTAGCGGGAGGGGATAGGGGCGGGGGATAGCGGAGGGGGTAGCGAGAGGGGGTATGGAAGGTGGTAGGGGATGGGTAGAGTAGGGGTAGGGAGGCGGATTTTGGAGGGAGATAGAAGAGGGGAGGAAATATGGGAGGGGTAGGGGAGGGGATAAGGACGGGGGATGGGGGAGGGGTAGCGGGATGGGTAGGGACGGGGGATAGCGGAGGTGGTAGCGGGATTGGGTAGGGGAAGGTGATTTTGGAGGGAGATATGGGAGATGATTTTTGACGTCCAAATGCGGCATATTCTAGGATCTTCAGTGAATGATACACGTTTGTTCCACTGCTGTAATCTTCAATAACGAATCTGGCAGGGAATTCAACGGGTTTGTCACGATTTACTCCAGAAATCAGTTCTCTTGAAAAACGTGCACTTCCACTGTTGGTATATACGAAAGTACAATATAATAGTTCCCCGACAAAAGTAATGGACCTAGTCTTCATCCCGTGACGTCACCAAGAACGGCCTCCACGGGGCCTCGGCTGCTACCCTTCCCTTGTTTATACTCTTTCCCAAAGTTTAAAATTCGAAAAAAAAAATTGTATGCAAGGATGTATTTTACTAACACCATAGTATTATTTGAAATAATGAAAAGGAATTCAAAAACACATTTTATATTTTGATTGGCAGGACAGTGGGGCTGCATGGATGCTGTGGAGTGGGAGACTGGGGTCACCATCACTGATATGCCATGGTATGCTGGGGAACCCGATGACTATTATGGTCCTGCATCTGAAAACTGTGCAGTAATTAGTGTGACGAGAATCCCACAGGGTCAATGGAGGGATGAACCATGTAATTATGAACGCTATACAGTGTGCAAGCAGGCCTTGTAAGTGGCTTTAATGGAACTGCACTTGTAATGAAGCACACCTCACCACAATTAGCAGTTGCAATATGAACATAATATCAGAGCAGACTATGAAAGTGGCGTCAGGAAAGTTGATCTGATCTGAATAATTCCGGAGAACGTCCAGAACATTCAAAGATCGATGTACCTGAAATCATTTCAGATAAGTAAGGGCCAGTGATGCCTGTCACTAGTTGACATAAGCATAACAAAGGCTTCGAAAATCACAAGCAAATATCTATGATATATAGTAGTGACAAAAATATATATAATGAATCATAATCAAGAGAGTGTCAAATCTTAAACTGATCAATAAAAAAATATTGATGTTGTGTTGTAATCACGGTAACCAATTGAACAAATACTGTATATACATATTAATGGTTTGGGTAAGTAGTGAGATTTACGTAAACTTATGCTATCATGAAGTGATTGCCATAGATATAAATTGTATGATGGATGCTGTGTTGTAATTATGGTGAGCAATTCTTAAATCCATTTAATTATCATTGACTGATCCTTGTGTAATCAAATAAATCAAGTTTGTATTGAATTTGTCATAGAAAGAAAATGAAGTATCATGGTGTATCAATTTTGCTTTGTGCCCAGTTTGTGGTAAACATCTATGAACTCCCTAGATACAGCCCTAGTGATTGACATACTAAATCACTACATCAATAAAAACGCAGTCAGCTGACGGCTATGCACTCGACCGCACGTCCCTCGACATTTGCCATCAAAGCAAAAAACGAAACAAAAGGCCACCTTCGTGTGGCTTGGTCTGTATTGCAACTTGTAAAAAAACAGACTTGCAGACAAATATTCGTCCGAAGAAATGCTCATTGATAGAGCATTCAAATGGCCCAAAAAGAAAAACAGGGCGCTTACAGCAACCTGGAACCGCGGGGAAGACACACATTAGCTCCCTGGTCTCAGCATTGGGTATCTTAGTGTTAATGAACTTTTTAAACTGTACTTGCACTCATTTGATACCCAAGTTCTTTTCAAATGAAGGATGTGTTTTCTGTGTTATTCCTTCTATAAAACGTCTTACGAAGGAATACCCCACAATGGAGACATAAAACGTATTGCAATCTTCCCTTGTGCATACAATCGGGTCCATATTTTGGCATAACGTTTGGGATACAAGATGAGTGCAACTCGACTTTCAGATCTAACGCAAAGGTTTCAAAGAGGAAAGCACTCACCGCGTTGTTGTCGACTGCAAGAAAACTTTTGACAAGTATGCCGTGTTGTGCATGAAGACAGCCAAGAGCGAAGTGGCACTTCCAACGCACAGTTTACTTCACCAGCCACACCTATTAACCCTTACACTCCCTTGTTATGTAAAATAGCCTGAGACCCACGTAAAGAGGCAATGCTTTCGGCTATTTGAGGTTATGTAACTTTCCTCTGTGCGCCCTTGGATTTGCGCATCCCGGGTTTTCTATGCAAGCTGTACCCAGGTGAAGCTTTCAATTCGTGAAGCTTTTCCAAGACAAGCAAGGTCGACACGCTTTTCATTAATCAGATTAAATGTTTAATCTTTATTTAATCTGTATCATTGACTTATTCTTGCGTAATCAAAATAATTCAAGTTTGTATTGAATTTGTCAGTGAAAGAAAACGAAGTATCATGGTGTATAAATTTTGCTTTGTGCCCAGTTTGTGGTAAACTGCTATATATATTACTTAGTATTAGTTGTGAGGTTTAATCAAACTCAAATCAATTTCACGTGACTGTCATATTAGCCTAATCAATTTATGGATTTTTTTGTTGTAATAATTGTGACGCGTGCTAGATATATCCCATTTTAATAGATTGTAATGTATAATATTTTCAGAGTTGACGATGGCAATGACGTACAGGGATAACTTTGTTTAAAGACGAATTGGGATTTATAGTCGATTCCGCTTTTCGGGGGCAGTGCATCAAAGGTTTCAATTTGACTGCCAGAAAACACATGTTCAAAAATCCCGATTTCCTAAACAAATACAAAATTAATCCTTAGTGAATAAACCTAGTTGGCCTAGAATAACAAAAAGTCCACTTTTCGTCTAATAACTATTCAAAAAGGTATGTGTAATGAAGCACTATGTAATGTTGAAGTATTGGAAATAAATGTTTAATTGTGTGATGGATATATGAGAAATGGACCTGATCTAGCTGTTGGTTTCGTTGTCTTGCAATTGTAAATGGAGTGAATACTTGGCACATACAATGCGTCCTCAAATCCGGAGTTTAGCTCTCTGCGCATGTCAAACCACTACATGAAATTGTAAGCCATATCTTCATGAAAAATGAATAATTTAATTTGCAAAATCCACCAAAATCAGCAGGGAAAGCACCCAAAGATTGTAAGCAAATGAGCGAAGAACTGATAATATGCAAAGCAGAAGATAAAAAGATGTACACGAACCAGTGCCTAGAGATGAGCACATACATGTTGGCAGACAGGAACACTCTCTATACCGGGTAAACGAAACAAGAGAAAGGAACATGTATAATGAAAATTGAATAAGAACAAAAAATATTATCTACCATGGCACATGTGCTTTTTCTATAATAAAAAAGAGTCTTCCACATCCCGTGCAATGAGTCCTGACATTACACGATGTATCCCAAGAGAAAGTAAAACATGTTCAATTTTATTTATTGATCTCAGAGCGGAATTGCTTTATGTGCATGTAAACACGCACCAGGCCATGTTTGCTTAGCAATCCAGTGGGTACTAAATGCATGGAGTCAGGGTTGTGTGAATGACACCAGCAAAGATACCTCTCCACTCCACTTTCCTAATTTAATCTGTGCCTGAAAATTACGTCTGACTTGATAGAGAATAGTTCAGCTGTACAATCACTTCGCGTTGGGCTGTGTGGTTACGTTTTTAAGATACACGCCCAAATCTGAACCCAGCTCTTACTGGTTCAAGAAAGAAATGCCCACAATTCATCAAATTTTGTACATCAGAAATGGTGCGGCTCGCATCCTTCAAATACCTAGCTACTGTTAATATATTACCATTGCATCGATATGATAAGCTCTGGACCTCCTGGCTTTGTGCTTTGCTTTCCTAACTGCACAGGTTACGATAGAACTAGGGACTGTATTGGCTGCAAACACTGTGTCCTCGAAACATGCACATGTACAAGTCGCTGGCTTCTCTACTGAAGCCATTACACAACCATACATGCACATGCACAAGTCGCTGGCTTCTCTACTGAAGCCATTACACAACCATACATGCACATGTACAAGTCGCTGGCTTCTCTACTGAAGCCAATACACAACCATACATGCACATGTACAAGTCACTGGCTACTCTTCTGAAGCCATTACACAACCATACATGCACATGCACAAATCACTGGCTTCCCTACTGAAGCCATTACCCAACCATACATGCACATGCACAAGTCACTGGCTTCTCTTCTGAAGCCATTACCCAACCATACATGCACATGTACAAGTCACTGGCTACTCTTCTAAAGCCATTACACAACCATACATGCACATGTACAAGTCACTGGATTCTCTACTGAAGCCATTACCCAACCATACATGCACATGCACAAATCACTGGCTTCTCTACTGAAGCCATTACCCAACCATACATGCACATGTACAAGTCACTGGCTACTCTTCTGAAGCCATTACACAACCATGCATGCACATGCACAAATCACTGGCTTCTCTACTGAAGCCATTACACAACCATACATGCACATGTACAAGTCACTGGCTTCTCTACTGAAGCCATTACACAACCCTACATGCACATGTACAAGTCACTGGCTTCTCTACTGAAGCCATTACACAACCATACATGCAGATGCACAAGTCACTGGCTTCTCTATTGAAGCCATTACACAACCATACATGTACATGCACAAATCACTGGCTTCTCTACTGAAGCCATTACACAACCATACATGCACATGTACAAGTCACTGGCTTCTCTACTGAAGCCATTACACAACCATACATGCAGATGCACAAGTCACTGGCTTCTCTATTGAAGCCATTACACAACCATACATGCACATGTACAAGTCACTGGCTACTCTTCTAAAGCCATTACACAACCATGCATGCACATGTACAAGTCACTGGCTACTCTTCTGAAGCCATTACACAACCATACATGCACATATACAAGTCACTGGCTACTCTTCTGAAGCCATTACACAACCATACATGCACATGCACAAATCACTGGCTTCTCTTCTGAAGCCATTACACAACCATACATGCACATGCACAAATCACTGGCTTCTCTACTGAAGCCATTACCCAACCATACATGCACATGTACAAGTCACTGGCTACTCTTCTGAAGCCATTACACAACCATACATGCACATGTACAAGTCACTGGCTTCTCTTCTGAAGCCATTACACAACCATACATGCACATGCACAAATCACTGGCTTCTCTACTGAAGCCATTACCCAATCATACATGCACATGTACAAGTCACTGGCTACTCTTCTGAAGCCATTACACAACCATGCATGCACATGCACAAATCACTGGCTTCTCTACTGAAGCCATTACACAACCATATATGCACATGTACAAGTCACTGGCTTCTCTACTGAAGCCATTACACAACCATACATGCACATGCACAAATCACTGGCTTCTCTTCTGAAGCCATTACACAACCATACATGCAGATGCACAAATCAATGGCTTCTCTACTGAAGCCATTACCCAACCATACATGCACATGTACAAGTCACTGGCTACTCTTCTGAAGCCATTACACAACCATGCATGCACATGTACAAATCACTGGCTACTCTTCTGAAGCCATTACCCAACCAAACATGCACATGCACAAGTCACTGGCTTCTCTTCTGAAGCCATTACACAACCATACATGCACATGCACAAATCACTGGCATCTCTACTGAAGCCATTACCCAACCATACATGCACATGTACAAGTCACTGGCTTCTCTTCTGAAGCCATTACACAACCATACATGCACATGCACACATCACTGGCTTCTCTACTGAAGCCATTACACAACCATACATGCACATGCACAAATCACTGGCTTCTCTACTGAAGCCATTACCCAACCATACATGCACATGTACAAGTCACTGGCTTCTCTACTGAAGCCATTACCATACATGCACATGTACAAGTCACTGGCTTCTATACTGAAACCATTACCCAACCATACATGCACATGTACAAGTCGCTGGCTTCTCTACTGAAGCCATTACACAACCATACATGCACATGTACAAGTCGCTGGCTTCTCTACTGAAGCCATTACACAACCATACATGCACATGTACAAGTCACTGGCTTCTATACTGAAACCATTACCCAACCATACATGCACATGTACAAGTCGCTGGCTTCTCTACTGAAGCCATTACACAACCATACATGCACATGTACAAGTCGCTGGCTTCTCTACTGAAGCCATTACACAACCATACATGCACATGCACAAGTCGCTGGCTTCTCTACTGAAGCCATTACACAACCATACATGCACATGTACAAGTCGCTGGCTTCTCTACTGAAGCCAATACACAACCATACATGCCCATGTACAAGTCACTGGCTTCTCTACTGAAGCCATTACACAACCATACATGCACATGCACAAGTCACTGGCTTCTCTACTGAAGCCATTACCCAACCATACATGCACATGCACAAGTCACTGGCTTGTCTACTGAAGCCATTACATAACCTTATATGCACATGCACAAGTCGCTTGCTTCTCTACTGAAGCCATTACACAACCATACATGCACATGCACAAGTCACTGGCTTCTCTACTGAAGCCATTACACAACCATACATGCACATGTATGAGGTAAAGAGACATTGGAATTAGGTATGCTGATGAGTAATCACGTTGCGGTTTGCATAGTTGTACCAAATGGAAGTACCAAATGGAAGGTTTGTGGTGACACCATGTAACGCATATAATTTATTACTTCCCTTAAAATAAATTTTTAATCTTGAAAAAAAAAATCATTTGTAACCAGCCTTGCGTGCATGTCACTTCGTGATGTCGATGCGGTACTATTTTTTTTTTACTAGATTTTTTTGCTTACAGTTCCCGCACGCATTTTCGATATGTATTGTTCAGCCATCACGATCCACTGCCTCCGGAGTAGGGAAGTAATCGTCGCCTAGGAAACCTATTGTCCTGATGTGAAGGTGGCCAGTACCCGAGACCACGAATCAGCCTTGGAGTCTGCAATGCTATCCTAGCGCCAAATATGATAAACAGTATGATATGCTAAACCGGTTTAGAATATAAAAACGTTAATTTGAAACAGATAAATGTTAGTTGTTTTGACTGCCTTTGAAGCTAAATTATGGTAAACCCGTCATGGTATATACCCAGTATGGTATACCCGGTGTGGTATACCCGGTATGATATACCCGGTATGGTATACCCGGTATGGTATACCCGGTATGGTACACCCGGTATGGTATATCCGGTATGGTATACCCGTTATGGTTTACCAGGTATGGTATACCCGGTGTGGTATACCCGGTATGGTATACCCTGTATGGTATACCCGGTATGGTATACGTACCCGGTAGAGTATACCCGGTATGGTATACACGGTATAGTATACCCGGTATGGTATACCCGGTATGGTATACCCGGTATGGTATACCCGGTATGGTATACCCGGTATGGTATACACGGTATGGTATACCCGGTATGGTATACCCGGTATGGTATACCCGGTATGGTATACCCGGTATGGTATACCCGGTATGGTATACCCGGTATGGTATACCCGGTATGGTATACCCGGTATGGTATACCCGGTATGGTACACCCGGTATGGTACACCAGGTATGGTATACCCGTTATGGTATACCCGGTATGGTATACCCGGTATGGTATACACGGTATGGTATACACGGTATGGTATACCCGGTATGGTATACCCGGTATGGTATACCCGGTATGGTATACCCGGTATGGTATACCCGGTATGGTATACCCGGTATGGTATACCTGGTATGGTATACCCGGTATGGTATACACGGTATGGTATACCCGGTATGGTATACCCGGTATGGTATACCCGGTATGGTATACCCGGTATGGTATACCCGGTATGGTATACCCGGTATGGTATACCCGGTATGGTATACCCGGTATGGTATACCCGGTATGGTACACCAGGTATGGTATACCCGTTATGGTATACCCGGTATGGTATACCCGGTATGGTATACCCGGTATGGTATACACGGTATGGTATACCCGGTATGGTTTACCTGGTATATATATTCTTGTTTCTTGTTAACTATGAATGCACTCGGGTAGCTTTGGCTGGATTCGAACCAACGAGCCATACTTTCTAGTGTAGGCGCTGCACCCACTTGATCTGATGACTAATTCTCACTCGGGAAATTATGAAATCATTTCCATAATTATTGTTGCAAGCATCATCAAAATGTACCAACCGATTTCTTTTTTCGTTTTGGACTGTTAACGAAAGCTTCAAGGCTGCAACCAGAGATTGCGCATACGCGAACGCAGCTCAATAATACGGCATGCATAACGATCGCCTCTTCAATTGTTTTCTTTACCATATGTGGTTTTCATTCAAAGACCCAAGTGAACAATAGTCACGCTTACACTTAGCTTTCGCGCTCAAAATGGGGAAAAATACGTAGGTTGTGGAATGGCATTGAATTGAGACTTCGACTGCGCATGTCCGATGTCAGGACGGTGCACGTACCCACGCTATACACCCAGCAACAGCGGAAACTGAATCCAGTTAAGGCCGCGGACTCGGTACCGAAGGCTGCTCGACATTCGTAAAAAGACATCGGAGGAAAAATCGGAAACAAATTGGCAGTCCTTACCGCATCCAACATGACTCAATCGTTGGGCTTTCTTACCCTTTTCATGGTCGCAGTCGGTAAGTTTATTTCTGTTTAAATTTTCTGTTTAAATTTTCTAAAAAGTCAGATATGGTAACAAATCGTTTATATTTTTTGAAATACATAATTGATTTAATTCTAATATTGGAATGCAATTTTTTTTTCAATTTTCTCCTAATTCAAGTGTTTGTGGGCCTCGCGGAGAGTGCGGCCAAGGTCTCCTTTGGTCCGCCACCCAAGCCCGAGGCCGGCAATCCCGACCCTCATCACTTGATGAAGCAGGTCATGGAGCAAGTACGCAAGAACTGCCCGGGAAGACGGCAGACCACGTCCACTGAACAGCCCACTACAATTGGTGAGCAATTTCCATGCTGAACATACCTGACTCTTGTCATTCTAATATCCAGACAAATTCACTGTAACGCAATTTACATAAAGAAAGTAACGAATAGTGTATACACGGTGATGCTGCTTTATTCGATTTTCAAAGTAGTGGAAGTTTATAATTATTATGTAAAAATACCAAACAAAAGTCGACTGCAGTAGTATACACAATTGTGGCCTCCAATTCGGTTTTTTTTCTCCGGTTCCTTGGCTCACAGAGTGTACGCAAAAACCCGGCCCCTATCTGTGTTGTATGTATTTCGTTTCGCTGTGCTCGTTGTAGAATTGGAGGCAAAATTGAGTTTGTTCTTCGTGTAGGTGAATACTATATCACGTACACGCAGAATTGGGGTGAAAATTGGGCAATTTTGCGTCTCGCTCCGGACCGTTGCACGTACACGCAGAATTGGAGGGAAGAATGGGTGAATTTACTAATAAAGCGCCAAATCCAACGGGGCTACTGCCATCGGTCTACCTTTCCGCGGTCCCGCCCCACCCCCCCCGCCCCCCCCCCCCGGCGGGCCCATCACACAGGTGTGCCCGTCGGCGGAGGAGGTCTGGTGGAATCGACCGCAGGCTCGTTAACCGAATATTGCTCTAGACGGCCAATGACTCGATCCACGAGCAGCTCGAGCCGGAGTTACAGAAGAGCCTCCAGCGAGCCATGAAAACGGGTAGATTCTCCGCCATCACAGGCGATCTTCTGAATCCCCAGAAGATGGACCGCCGCTCGACCGAGAGGTAGACCTGGCCCTCAGAGCAAGAAAGAAGGTCCCAGCGGCTAAGCGCCAAAGAAATTCCGATTCTTTTCATTTCGGTCCCTGCATGAATGTTTACTCATTATCCCACGCACGTGCATGTGAGATCCTTCTCGGTGAAGACTACATGAATCAGTTTGATTTCTTCATTTAAAAAAAATTAATTAATCTGAAAAATACAAGTTTGTTTTTAATATGTTTTGGTTTAGATTTATGTATGACTCTGTGAAAATGTTGATTAATAACTTCAGTTAAAATTGAAAGTATTGAACAAGCTTAATAAACCTTTTCGACGTTCGCAAAGCATTATGGTATAAATTACAAACTGGCCGTATTTTTATCACACAGCTCTATGGTGAAGCACTTAAATCGTGAATTGTTTAGTTTTTTTCTAAAAACACATAATTTTCGTCTAGCTACCAGGCCTTATATATTATTTTTTTGGGAACATTGAGTGGATAGTTTCGAAGAAATCAGTGGAGATTCCCTTGGTGACTGAATGGCAAACTTGGGGCGTGCATGCAGCTAGCTGCACGCGATGCACGCATTGTAATTGTCATCCAGTCAATGATTTCTCTAAAACTACCCACTCAACGTTCCGACAAAAATATATATATATATATTGTTGCTGGTATCTAGACAAAAATTATGTGTATTTTTCATTTCTTAATTCCATCTGGTTTTTGAGAAAAAAAAATCACGAACTTACGTGCTTCGCAATAGAGTTGTGTGATAACAATATGGCCAGTTTGTCATCTATACCCATGATGCTTTGCGAACGTTCGAAAAGGTCTATTGATCAATCGGACGCGGTTACCGTCATTCCGTCGTGACATCACACCCCAGCAAACAGCGGCGACTCCTTCGAAAAGATGGCCAATACGGGAACGCAAATTCGACCTACAATTCCATGAATTTTCTCTCTTTATGAAAATCGTACGTGAGTGACTCATAGGTAATTGTAGGTTGTTTTCAACAATCAGATAAGCACACTTCATTTTTTGGGGTTGCATTCTCCTTTATTAGTCTACATATTTCTCTTTACATGTACCAGGATCTAATTACTGTTTTTGTTTCATTTGTTATGCCATGCTTTGTTACGTGGTATAAAAAAATTGTTCGAACATCATTTATAGTATCTTCTTTTCACATACCAGGGGCGTGTCCTTCGACTTGGATCCATTGGGAAGGCAACTGCTACAAAGCCACTGGTCAAGTCTTGAATTGGGCCCAGGCAAGGGAGGAGTGTGTTCAGATGGGAGGCACGATGGTCGCACCCCGGCCTGGGAGCGAGAACCTATTTTTGCGTCAATTCATGCCTGAGCAGAGTCAATATGGAGGACAGATTTGGATCAACTGCAATGACATGCAGGAAGAAGGTTAGCACAAGTCTATCAATATCGGGTCTATCTGCTCTGGATTTTAGAATATACCTTTGTTCATAAGACAAAGCTTGCTTATTATACCAGTCAATCAAGTTTTATGAAATTTGGACATTAATTGATACGTGCAGATCTAAGCTAATATCAGTTACCGAAGAAAATTGACATTTGGTTCCCCTTTTGGATTCTCAGGCCAGTGGGAGTGTACGGAAGGGGAGACTGAGGTGGCCTTCACTGAGATGCCGTGGTTTCAGCAAACCGGCTACAAAATAGAACCCGATAATTCTAACGATGCTGAGGAGTGTGCAATACTGAATTTCCGGCTAGATCCAGCGGGTAAATGGCATGATGTAGATTGTAATCGGGAATATTACTCTGTGTGTAAGCAGCCCGTGCAGGTCGTTTCACCAACCATGCACCCGTAATGACTCTGGAGGTCAAAGGTGGGGTGACAGTGCCGCCAATTAGTGCCTGCACAGATCCATCACGTGCAATGCAACCATAACTCACCATACCACCAGATATTTGTACAAGATAAAAAAAATTCAAAAGATCCTGTGAAGGTGGTTTCGGCAAAGATGGAACTGTCTATAGCAGTGTATATTCACCCGGCAACGGCGTTCTTCCAGGAGTTCGTTCCTGCTGATCATGTTATGCATATTCATGAATAGTCAGATTGGCCAACGTCAGAATCGGTAGAAAAACATGAATGCGCATAACTGGTATGATGTAATGACAATTGGCCAATCAGACTAAGGGACCAGAAGAATAGCGTTTACCGGAGGAGTGTCTTTGCCGGGTGAATATAACCTAATTTTGAATTATTATTATTATTATTACGGGAAGTGAGTGGCGAGTTCCAAGTACCATGCAGGTACATGAAACATTCTATGTGCGAATGGGAATAACAACTTATTACATAGTGTGCAAACTGCCTATGGGTTGTTTCACTGTACATGTAGCTCCACTTAATGATTCCGGAGATAGCTGACCACATCAGCAGTTGCAAACTGTTAGGTGTTACCTTTCAAAACGATTTGAAGTGGGACTCTCATATTGTTGAGATGATAGGTTAAGCTAATCGTGAGCTATTTATGCTCAGAAAACTAAAACAAACTGGTTTTACTCATGAAGAGCTTGTTAGTGTCTGTAAGAGTTATATTAGACCTGTCTTGGAATACGCATCTGCAGTCTGGCACTTGGGTGTTACAGTATATCAAACCCGCCAAATTGAAACAATTCAAAAGAGGGTTTGTCACATTATTTTTGGGAGGCAGTATGTTAACTATGACCATGCTTTATCAATATTAAGCCTCAAGAAACTTTCTGATAGAAGATTATATCCTTGTAAAGACTTTACCCTGAAAGCTTAAAATCCAGTAGATTCAACGAATGGTTCCACAAAACAATGAGTTCCCATACTATGAACTTGAGATCTAAACGTGTCCTGGGAGACTACCAGTGTTCAACCAATAGACTAAGAAATAGCCCCTTGCCATATCTAACTAGACTTCTTAATGATGTTTTATAGATTCCCTCTTCACTCCCCCTAATACTCCCTCCCTCCCAAATCCCCGTCCCAGCCTCCACCCTTTTTAAATTCTCACTTTTAGTTTGTATTCCTTGTGATATTCGGCTTTTTAAAAATATTTATGTTGTTGCTGTATTTTTAAGTCTAAAAGTTTTATGTGCAACAGGCCTATATTTGAAAATGTTGAAATTTTGTCCGGTTTTTAATTACCATGTAAATCACGGTGCAATTCATCTGTTGGCTGCTATATAGTGTTTAATAAACCATAATTATTATTATTGTAATATGAATACAATATCAAAGCAGCCTATCAAGGTGGCTTCAGTAAAGTTGGAACTGATGGGAATAATTCTGCAGAACCTCCAGAGTCATTCATAATGCAATGAACCTGAAATTATTTCAAAATGAATGAGGGCTAGTCAGTCCTTCTACTAACTGATATAGCCTAAGCATATAAATTATGATTCAAAAAGAAGAAATTTATGACTTGATATAAGTAGTAAAATAATTATACTAAATTGTAAACTAAGTGAATGTTGAAAATTATTAATTATTGATGTTGTGTTGTAATCATAGTGAACTTAAAAGCTGCTAAATGTAAGCGGGGTTGTGATCCCTAAAGTTTTACGGCAATTATTGGTTGAATTGCTTCTGACTGGAGCCCCTACCTCGGCAATGAATGGTTGACTAATTCTGGGAAGGCAACCATTTAAGGGCTGGATAGCTCAGATGGTATCAGAGCGCTGGTACACAAAACCGGAGGTCTTCGTTTCAAATCCCGATCCAGTCAAAGTTTTCTCTGCCATTTTTTTTTTCAAATTCGTTCAAAAGTTTGATTTGTTTGAAGTAAATAGGTCGAAAAAAATTAGTGGTTTATTACAATAATTGAGATTTACTTGAACTTATCATATCATTAATTGAATGTAATAATTATATTTATTGAAAATGACCAATAACTAGATAACTAGAGTCATTGGGGATTCTGAACGGGGGAATAAAACCTTGCAATTGTATTTGACTCTTCTCAAATACAATGGTAGCCTTAATTACTGTCATGCCTGCAGTCAATAATTATAGTCCTAATTGGTGGCGTGCAATGATTTATCAAAGTCATGAATAGAGATACTGTTCATCTCTGGAGGTGCAAAATAAAACATTGCAAATAGTTTCTATGGTAGCTAATCATATACACGGTCAGGTTCTATAGAATTCGTCCATGATTCGTCCACAGCCAGTGCGGAATGTGGATCTCAATCAATAACTCTGGCGATGGCTTTGGTTAATGCCTGTCCGCAAGCAATCATCGCAACCATGCGTATGCAAGCAACCATGGCATTTCAGACATCGGTTGCTGTCGTTCGTTTGGACTATGGCAAAGCAGTCTGGGAGGAAAGACAGGCAAGGCATCGGACCCCGTCCTTCTTGGGGATAAACCCGGCAAACTATTATCATCCATTTGAACCAGCAACTGTCCTTAGTACCATCATGGCGTCCATGCGTCTAGTCTTGGTCAAACGTTACCAGGGGGAAATTTGAAAAGTACATGACAGCACGGAAATAGAACAGGCATTCATGCATTAGATTAATGGCTTGGCTTTTGCTATGCTGGCGGTAACACAATTTGAGCCACGATTGAAATCGGCATGGTCAGAAATTTAAACGTGGAGTTATCGTAGTGATCGTATCAGATCTGATCAGAATGTAGCGAAATTGTTGACCAGAAAATCATTTTTGGGATTCAAAAATTGTGTACGACTAACACGATGAATTGTCAATCGCAATCATCGCGTCACATTATATTGGATCGTAAGAAAGTGGCATGTAATCATTCTTCCCAATCGTGGTGATCGGGATCAATCGTGGATAAGAAAACCAAGACGCCTATCTATACGCTTTGTAGAAGTTGAAGAAACAATGAAGACCATGGCAAGTTATTTGAATTGGATCTCAGTGCAGAATTGCTTTAAATGTGCACGTAAACGCGGGTGCTGAGGCATGGAGTCAGGGTTGTGTGAATGCTACCAGCAAAGATACCTCTCCACTTTACTTAAATGACTAAATTTAATTGCAAACATGGCCTTCTCAGTTCTCATGCCATCTTTCTCTCTCCCTCCCCCCTCTCTCTCTCTCTCTCTCTCTCTCTCTCTCTCTCTCTCTCTCTGTCTCCCCCCTCTCTTTCTCTCTCTCTCTCTCCCTCCCCCCTCTCTTTCTCTCTCTCTCTCCCTCCCCCTCTCTTTCTCTCTCTCTCTCTCTGTCTCCCCATTTCATTCTCACTCTCCTTCCCTCTCTCCTCTCCGTCTCTTTCCACATCTCTCTGTCTCTCTAGCAGCCTGTTTGTCTGTCTCTTCCATCCCTCCCTCATCTCTCTTTCCCCTCTTTATCTCTACAGCAGTGGATGAATGCACATTAAGGCATTATAAATTGGAAACAATTAAATATAAATTACCTGCAGTTTGCAGTCTATCGAGGCTTGCCCTTGAAATTACCGACGTAGCAAGCTGGGGTGGTGAATCAATTAACTGGCATTTGTATGAAAGGCATTGCACAACGATACATGGGCATATTAGTGGTGGGAGAGAGGCCTGAAATGGCTTTCTATAATCCTCTGAGAGCTGCACCGCCTTGGATGTCAATTACAGCCATAAAAGTAGTCTATAGTATTAAATCTTGTCTCCTCTGTGTAGTATTCAGTCATGTTGAATATACCGAATTGAAAATTGCAGGGTTTACTGCCCTGTCCTTAGTCTACGCAGTTTTAGGTGACACGTCATGGAAAAATACTGCTGGAAAAGGGGTGGAACCAATTGAGGTTGTCAGTACTGGCATCGTCTGTGCTTAGTGGGAGACGTGCCATACTGAAGCACTGCGCGGCGAAGCAGACACCGAATACACGCAGCATCGCATGGTGGCCATGTTGAACGTGTAACCACTGTTAGCGCCTTCATAGCATCGGCCAGTCTGGTCCTTATCATGATGATTGGACACACTTCTGGTCAGGATGAGAAGGGTGTGGCCTCAGTTCAAGGTGTGAACCCCGACAAGTTCTGGGCAGTGTTTCTACTCATCATCGGTAAGTTTCTGTCTCTGTCCTTATTTCGATTCATGATTCATGCTGGCAATCAGTGGGAGGGAATCATTATCATGTATCAAACCCAGATACTAATACGCCAAAATGTGAATGCCAAATAGTCATACCAAACTGATTCGGTGATACAAAACGTTTGTAAACTTCTTGGTGAACCTAAACTAGAGATTTATGTCTGTTGGCAAACAGAACAAAACGCTTTTCCGCATCTGGTTCTCTTAAAAAAAAGCCCCGGAGGATGTTTCTAAACTACATCCCCAATAGATATAATCGAACAAATCGAAAAAATGAAAAAAATCTTGCTCCGTTTGCCAAATATGTTCAATTGAATGTTAAAATCTTAAAAGTTTATGACCTCATTAATATTCATGAGATGACGTCACGATCAAATGAGGGCAATTTTTGGATACACCTTTTCCCAACTTAGATATACTGCAAAATTGAAACCAAACGAAATTGCATTTTTGCTTAAAATGGAGTTTGAAATTTGCCACTTTAAAGCACTGTCACGTGACACGTGGTGACGTCATGACGTTTTCAAGACTACGACGCAAAATTTCAGCAATTTTTTTATGCATTTACCAAGTTTGAAAAAAAAATCAAAATGTGTTCAATGGCAAAAATGCCTTCCGAAAAAACCGTGTGCTTTGTCTATGGGATTTTTCCGACAAGAATAAGAAGAAGAAGAAGAAGAAGATGAAACAAAAATCAGAACAACAACAATAGCTTTTCCGCTTCGCGGCGGAAAAGCTAAAAATATCGCAAACATCCTCGCACGACTTTTCTGAGACAGATGTCTTAGGCAGATGTTAGATTGGATGGTCAGATGACTGACTATCGGGATTAAAGGTCACTCTATCCGTCCATCCGATTGGTGGACGGTGGTTGGATCGGTAACTGGGTGGGTGGCTGGGTTTTTTGGAAGGTGGATCAGCGGACGGGTCCAGGGTCGGTTGGTGGATGGGGTCGTGTTGGTAGTTTGGGTGGGTGGATGGGTAGGTCTCTGTTGGGATCGATAGGTGCGTCGATTCTGGTTAGGAGGTTGGGATTAAGAGGAAGGTTGGCCGGTGGATCGGTCGAAACGTCAAATCCTTTCCCTTAACGATGAATTAAATACGCCATCAACGACTTTGCTTAAGATCAAATTTAAAAATCTATTGAATCATTTGCTATAATTGTAATTTTGCATTCCCGTTAACATCATTTTAGTGTTTCGCAAAAGATGTTTCAAAATTCAATAGGAGGGAACTCTATTCTTTGCAAATGAAGAAGGCGAGCAATAATTGAGCTGAAGATACTGATGTCCTATAAATCGCTGATATTCTCCTTCTTTCCCTCCCTGCTTCCATTTGATTCCAAGTGTCTGTGGGCCTTGTGGAGAGCGCGGCCAAGGACTGTTTCTTCGGTCCGCCACCCAAGCCCGAGGCCGGCAATCCCGACCCTCATCACTGGATGAAGCAGGTCATGGAGCAAGTACGCAAGAACTGCCCGGGGAGACAGCCGACTACAAATGGTGAGCAATTTCCACGTGATCATACCTGACTCCTGACAAATTCACTGTATAGCATTTGTTTATGAAAAAGAAACAATAATACCGTGATAGTGCTTCATACGAATTTCATAGTAGAGGAAGTGTATAATTTGTGAAAATACCAAATGAAAGTGGACTGCCCTTTGACCTTCACTCTTAATTGATATATATTCAGGGATGACACAGCTCTTCGATGTCACCTATTGGATGAAGCTTTTCTAAAAATATATATTTTCAAACAAACGGAGGAAGTGAAAACTGACATGAAGCTTTAAAAGAATGGGAAACTAGTTTCGATTTTTTTTTCTAATCATTATTTTTCCGTTTGTTATGCATTGTTCTGTTGTAAACATTTTTTTCGTACATTAATAATAGTATCTCCTTTTCACATACCAGGGGCGTGTCCTTCGACTTGGATCCAGTGGGAAGGAAACTGCTACAAAGCCACTGGTCAAGCCTTGAATTGGGCCCAGGCAAGGGAGGAGTGTGTTCAGATGGGAGGCACGATGGTCGCACCACAGCCTGGCAGCGAGACTCTATTTCTGCTTGACAGTGTCATTCCCTCAACTGAGGCAAAAATCTGGATCAATTGCAATGACATCCAAGTGAACGGTAAGTCTTACTCATAGATCGACGTTTGTAAAGGGATCAATCTTCACAGCTTGTAATTAAAAACATAAGTGTGTTAGTCAATTCTTAGTCAAGGACGAAGGTTGACAGAGGAAAAGTTGATTTCTTTAAGTAAATGAATATATGGAAGCAGAACAAACATTTATGTATTAAATTAATGGCTTTGCTAACACTATGTTTTCAATATCACGATTGGCATCTTTATTGGAATCGTGGAGTAATCGTATAGTGATCGTATCAGATCTGATCAGATCTTGTCGTTGAAAAATTGTTGACGGGAGAAACAAGTTTGTCAATTATAATAATCGCTTCACATGACATATGAAAATGGTATGCCACCATGCTTTCAAATGGTGGTGATCAGGATCAATGGTGGATAAGAAAACCACTACGCTTTGTAGAGGTTGAAGAGACCATGAAGATCATAGTCAGTAGGGCTCAATATACCCGTCAGGAGTCCAATCGTAGCTGAAAACATGACCAGTCGATTTAGACCATGAAAGACATCGCAATGACAATCTTATCCGATCCCAACCGAGCGCATTGGTTCGGAATGATCGTATTGGAACGTATCTGGAC
Source organism: Luidia sarsii (assembly GCA_949987565.1). Taxonomy (NCBI): domain Eukaryota; kingdom Metazoa; phylum Echinodermata; class Asteroidea; order Paxillosida; family Luidiidae; genus Luidia; species Luidia sarsii. The sequence goes on along the minus strand of OX465119.1, from coordinate 8,243,730 downwards.
GTAACAGATCGTCCCAAAATGTGGTTCACGATCGTGATGACAGTTTCAGATCGGGAATCGTCCGTAGACTCGATTGAAGCAATCCTATCGGAACGTAACTAATTGTAGGTGAACGGTGACTCATCTCGTCACCTGATCGCATCCAAGCGCACCAAATCGCAACACAATTTATCGACTCTTATCCAAACGACTCTTATCCATATTTCATAGAAATCAATCAAAAAAATCCACGAGCAGCAGTACGGTTGGTCATTAGTTCAATCTGGATTGCAAGACGGTGGGAACAACGTCAATGTCTTGTCTTTCATGCTTTGATTGACAGGCCAGTGGGAGTGCGAGGAGGGGGAGACTGAGGTCACCTTCACTGAGATGCCATGGTATAATGCGGAACCAAATGACTATTTTGGTCCTGGATCTGAAAACTGTGGAGTACTCAATGTCCCGCAACTAACATCTGGTACATGGGAGGATTTACCATGTTTTTTTGAACTGTACACAGTGTGCAAGCAGCCCCTGTAAATGGCTTCAAGGGAACTGCACTTGTAATGAAGCACACCTCATCATATTAGCAGTTGCAATATGAACACAATATCAGAGCAGACTATGAAAGTGGCGTCAGGAAAGTTGATCTGTTCTGAACCATTCCGGAGAACGTTCAAAACATTCAAAGGTCATTTCAGATAAGTAAGGGCCAGTTAGTCATGCCACATGTTGACATAAACATAAAATATGCTTCGAAAAGCAGCTAGTAAATTTCTATAATTTGAATCAATGATGAAATGTCAAATTTAAATCTGATAAATTGACGTTATGTTGTAATAATGGAATCCATATATATTAATGGTTTGGGGTAAGTAGTGAGATTTACTTGAACTTAGCCTATTCTATCATAGTGTTTGCCAAATATTTCAATTAATGAATGAATGTTGTGCTATAATCATTTTGACCAATTCCCAAATCTATGTGACATTAATCTATTGGCAATTGAGTAATCCAAATAATTCAAGTTTGTATTGAATTTGAAAGAGAAAAAAAGACTAACTTAAGTACTAATTAAGTGCATCGATTAGTTGTTGTACTCCGATTGCGGTAAACTGCTATATCTATATATCGCTTGATATAAGTTGCGAGGTATAATCAAACTCAAATCATTATCAAGTCAATGTCATAATTATTAATCAATTGTTGGGAAGATACATATAGATACATATTAATGGTTTGCGGTGAGTAGTGAGAATTTACTTGAACTTATTCTATAAATGAAGTATTACAGTGTATTATTTTTGCTTTGTGCCCAGTTTGTGGTAAACTGCTATATCTATTACTATTAGGCCAGAGGCAGGTTGAAACATCACCTCCGTTTTCTTTGTACTGATAGTCAGGCTGAAGTTGTCGCAGGCTGTCAAAAAGCTGTCAACCTAAGACTGCATCTCGTGCATGCTCATGGTGTGCGTTGAGGGCGCATTCATCAGCATAGACAAAGTCTATGTTAACGGCCGTCCCTGTGACGCCTGAGCCAGTCCTATACATTGTACATGATGGAAATGCCGGCATCGATTTCTCCGAAGGCATCTGTGAGCGTGGCAGATAATCTCAGATCTATTGATCTCAGAAACGGAGGGTCCGATGAACTTGAAAATTTGCATGCTGATAGATTTTTGAATCTGATTGCATATGATTGATTTTATTCATAGGCCCTATATGCATTTTTTGGGAAAATTAGATAAATAACTATTCATAATGCATATTTCAAACATTTTAGCGATATTTTCATCATTTCAATGTAAAAAGGGATTAAAACAAAATGAAAAGCTTTCAAAATTAGGATTAGGTTTTCCAGATGAGAAAATATTCAGTTCTGATTGAATTTTGTATATACAGCTAAAACTCAACTTTCCTGTCACATCATAAATCCATCGTTTTTTATGTCCTTAAATTATTCATTGTTGTTATTGCTTATTTCTTTATTTTTCTATTAGGTTTTTTTTTTATTATTATTTCCAAACAATAATTCCTTTCTCTCAGAGTTATTCAGAAGCATGGAGTCAGTGCAACATCAATTCCTGAGCATGATTCATGAAGAAATGCAAGCCACTGTCTGGCAGTTTTGTAATGACCTGCGAATACTAATGGACGTGTAACACCAGATAGGCATGGACAAATGTTGTCATAAAGTCGACGAAAAAAATCGTTTTGCCTCCGGCTTGGTCTTATTTTTTGCATCCATTTTAAAGTACAGGCCATTCAAGTGGCTTCAGTTTTGGAGAATATACTTCCTTTGGGAAAAATAAACGGGTACCCACGCTTCATCAACACCAACAAAGAACCATGTGGTATAAAGGCCCAGTACAACATTGGGAAGTTTGGAAAACATCGATGTGTACAGATTTCCTTCTAATTTACATAGTTTGTAGATGGTCATGATATAATCCCCATGTTGAAATGTTACGGTCTGGGATGTTGTACTTTTTTGAGAAATCTTAAATCAAACATCAACACGTAGTTTATCACTCGCGAGTAATAAACTATTTCTTACACTTCAGAACGAACGGTGCGTAAACCGTGACGGTATTTTGCACTTTCTCAGACCACCATTTGAGCTAAAACTTTCGCAGTATTGCTTTGTTGGAATGTTTAATGGCTTAACGCACAAACTGTGGCAATCGTTTAAATTATACCAATGTTGTATAGGTCCTATGAGCTTTTGGATAGCAGAGACGACGCTGGAAATGGAGCCGAAGCCAGGACAGGGCCATACAGGTTCGAATCTTGAGGCCTATATGCCTACCTGATGAACACACTTTCAAGTAACGTCACAATGGCGTGCACAGTGTGTACGCTCTGGGTGCTCGATTGGCCAAGACGGCACCTTTCCCGTTATAATAGTCTCCCATCCTCACAGGTAAAAGGGCAGCATTTTGGCGGTCGACATATGTTGTGAATATTCATGAACTCAGAAACACATTCGATATCAATCCATATATTCCATTTGTTTATTATTAATATCATACAAAATAAATGGAATTGAAAAAGAAGGAGTAATAGGTTTGCGGTGACACAAAATAAAGTTATCGCTATTGTGAGTACATACATACATTGTATTTGTGGTTCTGAAAAAAACCGGAGGAACTGACATTTCGAACAGTATACTTACTAGAATTCAGGAGACTGACAGACTGAAGACGAACAGCGTACACTGTACACTGTTCGAAACGTCGAGTTCCGACGGTTCTTTTCAGAACCACACATGCTCACAAAAGAGAGAATTTTACATGGTGTCACTGCAAACCTATTACTCCTGCTATTCTCACCTTGAAAACCTTCAAAGTCTCATTGAAAAAGAAGCATTAATAAGAATATGTTAGTCTATGGACGGATGATTCTCAAAGGTATTGGGGAAACTTAGGACTGCAAATAATCCTAATCATTAATGGACGGGAAAAGGAGACGAACCCAGAAAAATAAATGCAATCAAATAACGTGCTTTAGTCAGTTGATTATTATTTGAAAACGATCGCCATGCACATACCATAGAGCAAGGAACCTTGCTCTATGATAATAATTAATAAGCAATGTTCATTGAAATGTGATTGTACATGTACATGCATAATGTACATGTTCTCACATGAACGTGCTGTATACCAAACCAAAGAATCCTTGGAATCTCATTGTAATCATTATGCTTTTGGTGATGCACTGGTTAAAATGTAAGCATATTATTGCTTACAAAACATAGACCACAGTGTATTTACTCCAAGCTGAGCTCAACCTCTGCCGCATTAATTGCTGTGGCATGGCCCCTCCTCCAGTCCACCCACAGCTGGCCTATCATCGGGAGTCGTTACCGCCTGTCCGTCAAGAGTAGCACTGAACTCAAGATGGTCACACCAGGTCTCCTTCATGTGGATTGTACCACAGCTTCCGTTATTTTTTACTAATATCATACATACACTGCTTATTTCAGATTTGACACATAGCGTGTCAATTTTCTTGGTAAAAAGGTTCAAAGCATCATAAAATGAATGACAAAAAAATATATATTCAAAGTTTATCTAAAACAAATTGAAAAAATAGCAAAGAAAACTTATATTGGACTGACACAAAAATATATATTCAAAGTTTATTTAAAACCAATTGAAAAAATAGCAAAGAAAACTTAGACTGGACCGGGACTTGAACCCGAGACCTCTGGATTAACATACCAGTGCTCTTCCATCTGAGCAATCCAGCTCTTAGATGGTGGCCTTCCCTAATAGTCGACTAGTATTTGCCGGGGTGGAGGCGCCAGTCAGAAGCAATTCAACCATTAACTGCCATATATCTCCAGGCATATAGTATTCTCTGTTTTTATTGAAAACACTTGAAATTCAACATTATGGTATAGATGCCAAATACCGGTGTGTAAAAAGAAAAAAGAATGGATGTTGACAAATAACTTTGTCAAAGTTTTGGGAATGATTCATGAGGGGGTTGAGGTGACTGCAAAGAAACTGCATGGAGATAGAACGATGTCTGTACAATCGCTGTACGCACAGCCTCTGTACGAGAGTCTGTGCAAGAAATCACAGTGGCGTTTGTGCTTCATTCCGATCATGGAGCTAGGGGCAGGGGGCAATATTTTGAATAAAAAAATACAAATTAGGGAAAATGAAGGGAAAGAAGGGAAAATGACAGGGAAGTTAGGATCTTCTGAAAAAAATGAAAAATGGCGAAGAAACAAAAAATCTCAATCCAGCTTTTACATGTTTTAGACGGCGTCCTTTCCAAATAATCAACCAGCACTCCCACCTGGCACAGACTATGAACATCAAAACCATGAAAATGGGGTGGAAATGTCATTTAGCCATGAAAACAAAAGTCACCGTGTTTTCATCCCTATTTCATGGCGCACAGTTAGCCAACTCATTTTCATGGTGTTTTCACCAGTGTTCTCCAAGGCCACATTCCTGGTGGTAAATGGCTAGAGGCAATTTAGAATTATCTGGGAGTGACAGTTACAAGGACACCATACAGTACCTCTATGGGAGCTGGCAGTCCCTACTGGTAAATGAATTAGCCATCTCTCAAGGCTGGAGCCTGCCACCCTAGATATTCACGTTTTTTTCACAGTCTCTTTATAAATAGTGACCTGAAGATGCTGAAAACCAGAGATCCCGGGTACAATGAAGTGCAGGTCCATCAGAATTTCTCTGCCATTTTTCAAAAAGTGGACAAACCTGAATACAATGAGTTTAGTGAAATCGGTCTTAAGACATGTCATGCCTAGGATCGAGTGATCTCACACAGTTACAGGTATGACTCTCCCAAAATCCTAACATCAACCTTGAAATAAGACAAGTTTGGTGAAATTAGCTGCTGATATCTTACATCCTGATGCCACGGCCCACTCTTGACTTGCTGAGGTTAGTCCCACTGACCAATCATATGCGTCCGGACAGTCACAAGACCTCCATCCCTGAAAGCCCATTGGATAACAAAAATAAGGCTGAGAATGCTTTCTTACCAGCTAATCAGAAACAGCCTTGCACAGAGACAGGCCCCCGACTCTCATCCAACGACGATTCTGATTGGGTAGGTCCTCCCCAGCAGGTCGTCCGAGGGCTCGTTTTTGGTGACGATGACAAACATGAAATTCCGAGTGCGGTGGTCATTGAAATTGTTCTTCCGATACTCCGGGCCATCGGAGTCCTTAATGAGATACACATATCTGCAGCAAATAAACACAAGCCAAAAAATTTGCCAATACTTCTCTACACTCACCCCATCTTGTCTCAATCAGCACAATTGAAATCGAATTGGTAAGGCCTAAGTTATATCATCAAATTGAATGAAGCTGTCATATCGAAGACATGCCCACAACATTCATAGCTGCCAAGATACTACATGTATGTTACTACAAATACCATTCCATGAAAGAATAAGTTCAAGTGACACTATGAACATCTAAACCGTGAAAATGGGCTGACAATGTCAACTCATTTAGCCGTGAAAAGAAAATTCACCGTGTTATAAGGACAACATACATGTACAGTACCTCTATGGTGGCTCAGGGGCCCTACATGTAATTGAATCAGCCATCTCTCAAGGTTGGAGCTTGCCACCCTAGATATTCGAAGTTTTTCATGGTCTCTTTAGTGACCTTAAGATGTCCTTATCAGGTCAGAAAGACGGATTTTTCAAGGTGAATTCACTGTAAAATGCCGCTTGAAATCACTGATTGTTTTAGTTTCAAGGCGAAATGACATCTTCACCCCTTTTTCGCGGTTTAGAGGTACTAGTGGGCCACACTCCAAACCTACTTCTCATTCTTGATCAGCTCCTTGGTCAGAAGGTCCTCCATCAGTCCCTTGTGAATCTCATCAAATCGCTCCGTGCAGATCTCAAACATGTCCAACTCCAGCATGTCCAGCACCAGGGGCTTGCCAAACCTGCCGTATCAAAGCCAAACAAAAAATGTCCTGCAAACGGCGCTCTGGCTCGAATGGAAAAACCTTTCAGCTGTTTAGTCACAGACACTCTAGAGTGGAGCAAAGCTGGTGAAGCCTGAAATTCCTGGCCTCCCATCATCATCCTGTCCTGGGTTCAGATCCCACTCAGTGCTGACTTGGATTCATAAGTCTGTCAACACTTGACAGTGCCTAAACCACTTTGTGCCGCGGACACCCCATTTGGGGTCCGCTATGGTTTATAGACTATGAAACGGGCTCTCCGAATCCGGGCACCACTATCGTCCAAGTTTTAAACAAAGACTCTTTTCAGCATCGAACAAATCAATACAAAGTGTATGACAAACGCCCATTTTTAATGCAAGTTGCCACATGAAATGCCACATTAGCAGCAACAACCGCGCTATCGTGGGACCTTTACTGTGGGTGATCGAGTGAAAGTGCGATGCTAAGGGAGACATTGCGTTGCCATGTCACAGCCCACCGGTCGTCGGTCGGGCGGTGGAATTCCACCCACATTCTTTACCACAATCTGTACATCAACTACCTGTAGTCTTTGTCAGAGTGGGGGTGCCAGTCAGAGATGTTGTTAACAATTTGCACAAAAGTGGTGTCCTCATTTGGATGGCCCGATGTATAGCAATACTACTGAGGCTTGGAATTCCTAGGTCCCAGCAAAGTGGTTTATACTCCTTGCCGACTTATACTGCTGTTGATTTACAATGATTGAGGCTTATATAGTCTAACACTAGTGGCCACATCATAATGTACTCATCAAGAGCTGCCTGTATTTTTCAAAGCAGTTCAGGTAAAGCACTGCGCATACAGTGGTAACTAAACGCATGGTCGGGCAAACTCTCATTGATTTACTAGAAATAAAAATATGATTTACAAGTGGGAGAATATCTGAACCGCCTCACACTGTGAACATCTAAACCATGAAAATGGGATAAAAATATCATTTAGCCGTGAAAAGAAAATTCACCTTGTTTTCATCACCCCTATTACATAGCACACAGTTAGCCAAATCATCTTCCCCATGTTTTCACCAGTGGTCTCCAAGGCCACATTCCTGGTGGAAAATGGCTAGAGGCAATTTAGAAGTAACTGGGAGTGACAGTTACAAGGACACAACAGTACCTCTATAGGGTCTGGTCACTCTGGTGGTCCCTACTGGTAATTGAATTAGCCACCCCCAAGGCTGGAGCTTGACACCCTAGATATTCACATTTCTTGGTCTCTTTAGTGACCTGAAGATGTCCTTATCAGGTCAGAGAAGCGATTATTTTCACGGTGAATTCATTGTAAAATGCATCGTGAAATCACAGTGACTTTTTAGTTTCACGGGGAACTGACATATTCACCCCATTTTCACGGTTAAGATAACAATGTTCATAGTGTGAACCGCCTCAATTGGTTGGATTTGATCCCTTATCAGCTTGACTTAATTGTCTAACTGAGACTCCCTCTTTGGATGCAATTCATCTCTTACCAAACATGGTACATTTAAAGTCCCTACACAACATTGGTAAGAAAGAAATGTTGCCAGATTTACAAGAAACTGAAACAGGTTGAAGATGGTTATAGTAGAAACCTCGTAGTGAAATATTTCTTTTCTGGAGAAAAGAGTAAAAGACATCGTTTACGTCTCATCGAGATCTAAACTATTTTTCAGAACAGTACGGCATTGAATGCTGCATTTTTGCGAAACAAATGAAGCGGTTTTTCACTATTTTTTCAAGACTCGGTTGGCGGATTGAGATGAAATTTTCAAAGGTGTGCTATTTCATGCATATGTTGGATCAGACAACATTATGGATGCTATTCTTTGACCTCGGATCAATGTTGTGAAGGGGCTTTAAGTGTTCATCAAAATGCATTGTTTGCAAGGCCCTTGGCCAGGAAACAGTCTTCCAATGGAAACTCTTCAGGCAAAACCCACAAGACCTATGGCACTATTACATGCACCACCTCAAACATTAAACACTTCATAGAGCAGAGCTGTATGCAATTGCTTCAATGAGGGGCCCTTTTCCAAAACCCGGCTTAGGCTCAGGCTCCGGCTTTGTCTCTAGTTCTTTCATCCATTTCAAGTACAAGGCATGAAAACAGGAAGCCTTTGGCATCATTTTTGAATGTTTTACTGTGTTTTGAAAAGGAATCCAAAGCTTCAACTTCAACAAAGAACTCCAAATGAGACTTGAGGGTTTGCATGGTGAGAATATCAGGATAAATAGGTTTACGGAGACACCATGTAAATTCTCTTTTGTGAGTAAGTGTGGTTCTGAAAAGAACCGGAGGAACGTTTCGAACAGTATACTCTGCTCGTCTTCAGGAGAATGCTGGATTCCAACTGGGAGTGGGGCTTATGTAGTGTGGAGAGGGATCCTGAAGTTCAGCATTTGGATAAACTGAGACGAAGCCGGAGCCGAAGCCTAAGCCGGGGTTTGGAAAAGGGCCAGGGTTTGCCCTGCTCGACGTAATAGCCAGTGATGACTGCCCAGTGCTTTGCCCGGTGCCGACGACATTGGCCCCGGATGATAAGTGGGTATGGGGTGCACACTGACCTTATGGCACCCAGCACAGCCTTGCGGATAACCTCAGGCTGCATTTGGTTTGGATTCAAAGCATTGAGGAGGTTGGTGTCCTGGTAGCGGAGGAATGTTGAGGCACGGCCCGATGAGTCTATCAGCAGTGGCCACCTGCAAAACAGAGGAAAAGAAACGGGGAAACATTATTGAACTGCATAGGCGAGCAGCTCCAGGCAAAGCTATTACACATGTATAAGACAACCCAGAAAATATCGTTGGGTGCCCAGCAAAAGGACATACACCATGAACATCTCAACGGTGAAAATGGGGTGAATTTGTCCTTTAGCCATGAAAAGAAAATTCACCGTGTTTTCACCCCTTTTTCATGGCACACAGTTAGCCAAGTCATTTTCACAGTGTTTTCACCAGTGGTCTCCAAGGCCACATTCCTGGTGGTAAATGCTTTCAGCGGCAGCGCGGTATCCCTCGATCCTCCACAGTAAAAGTCCCACAATTGCACAATTACTGCTGCTAATCTTTCAATTCATGTGTCAACTTGCATCAAAAAGGGTCTTTGTACTGATTCGTATTGCTTTGTTCTAAGCTGAAAAGAGTCTTTGTTTAGAATGTGGACAATAGTGGTGCCCGGATTCGGAGGGCCCCGTCGCATAGTCAAGCCAACGGAGCTCCGGATTCGGAGGTCCTTGTGCAAAGTGGTTAAAAGATTTAATGTGCCCAGTCTCATTACAATGTGAACTAACTACACCGGTTCCTTTCGGACTACTAGCCTTGCTCATTCCTGATCTTTCTAAATTGGAGTCAAAGGCAGTTGTTACTGTACAAATGAGGCACTGACGCATCTGTCCCTGTCTCATACAAAGCAAGTGACTGCCGTACTCCTGACCTGCCGTCGTTCTTGATCTTGTCCCCGACATCTCTGAATAGGACGTCATGAAGCTCCTTAATGTTAGCCTTCACACCCACTTCCGGTTCCCCAGCAATGTCTGAACAGAAAGATCAACAAATGTCAAAGGAGTTGGCACCTGAAGATGACTGTATCTGGTGGTAGAGTGTTAGAGGGCGTCAGCTCTCAATCTTAGAAGAAGCTTCCTCAAGGAAAAAGTAACAAGGACAGAGATACCGTACATGTAATGTCGAAATAGCAAAGTCCAAGCCCTGTCATGTGTGTCAGGGCTTTCCTTTCCCTGACTGTCTGTGTATGTCCCTGTCACTTTACCTTTGAGAAAGGTCCTACTAGGATCAAAATGTCAGGCCCTCTAACTTTTAAGATTTAAGTATTACAGGTCATTTTAGTCAGTCAGCAGTTTGCATTTTTTTTCTCATTTACTTCATAATCGCAAAAGGCCTGATATTTGGATCTCAGCAGGACTCTTCTCAAAGGTCTTTGAAATGGGCTTGCTGGGATTGTAACATCAGGACTGGATTTCACAAAGCCTTACAATGCATCGTAACTCAACTTACGATGGATAACACATCGTGAGTTGTGATACACCGTATAGTTTCTGTGCATCACTCATCATCTTGAGATGGATCGTCAGCTACGATGAGTTTGGTGAAATCAACTGCAGGCCTTCTATATGTGACCTGAGATGGCATAATGAGGCATCTACTCCAAAAGTCCTTTTTGAGTTAACGGCGTCGGAAGTCAAAGTACAACTTTTGTCAAAATACATGGTAAAATCAACATTTTTTTTTATTTGCTTTTTTCATTTGCATCTTCGGAGAGTTTATGTGTTGGAAAATCATCTAGAGGGCATTCCAAATAGGCAACTGGTATTTGTTTGGGTGGTGGCACCAGTCAGAAGCAAATGAAGTAGATGAAAATGAAGCAGATGAAAATGAAGTAGATGAAAATGAAGTAGATGAAAATGAAGTAGATGAAAATGAAGTAGATGAAAATGAAGTAGATGAAAATGAAGTAGATGAAAATGAAGCAGATGAAAATGAAGCAGATGAAAATGAAGCAGATGAAAATGAAGCAGATGAAAATGAAGTGGATTAAAATGAAGTAGATGAACATGAAGTAAGTAATGAAAATGAAGTAGATGAAAATGAAGAAAATGAAGTAGATGAACATGAAGAAGATGAAAATAAAGTAGATGAAAATGAATTGGATTAAAATGAAGTAGATGAACATGAAGTAAGTAATGAAAATGAAGTAGATGAAAATGAAGTAGATGAACATGAAGTAGATGAAAATGAAGTAGATGAAAATGAAGTAGATGAACATGAAGTAGATGAACATGAAGTAGATGAAAATGAAGTAGATGAAAATGAAGATGAAAATGAAGTAGATGAACATGACGAAGATGAAAATAAAGTAGATTAAAATGAAGCAGATGAAAATGAAGATGAAAATGAAGTAGACGAACATGACGAAGATGAAAATAAAGTAGATGAAAATGAAGTAGATGAAAATGAAGTAGATAATAATACAATAGAATGAAGATGAGTGGTGACAAAGGAAAGAGTGAGGACACAGGTGGACAGACAATGAGAGGAGAGAACAAAGGGAAGAGGTTAAGGGCAGGAAATAAAGATCAGGAAACAAAACTGCATCTCATCCACCAACCTTTCTCTGTCTTCCGTTGTTCGCGGATCTGCAGTTTGACTTGGTCCAATTTCTCTCTGGCTTTCTCGGCATCTAACTTGGCAATCTCCACATCATGCTCAGCATCTTTGATCACCTGATGACAAGGAGAATACAAATGCAGCTCATGCACAATAGAAAAGCTTCTGGAGACTTTTGACGGGCAGAGTACACACTACCAGAACCATTGAGATACCGGCTCTTTTCAGAGCAACACTCCTCCTCGAATGTGGAATGTTACATGGTGTCAACACAAACGTTCCACTTGTGTTTCCACCGTGCAAACCGTCAAGTCTTATCTAAGGTGATATAAAAAAATGTTGCAAACTGCTTACTGACTGAAATTACCAAAATGCAAATCTGAAAATTTAGTGGGCCTGACGTTTCGATCCTAGCAGGACCTTTCTCAAAGGCAGAGTGGGAAAGGTCCTTTGAGAAAGGTCCTGCTAGGATCGAAACGTCAGGCCCACTAAATTTTAAGTCTTATCTACATGTAAGTACATTCTTGCTAAGCAGTGGGATGGAGGCTGGTCCCGGTGGGCAAAGTCTGGCCGCAGACTCACCTGCAGCGTTATTTCGGCCTTGACGTTCTGCGCAGTGTCATGCTCATAGATTCGCTTGTTGAGCTCGCAGTAGGCCTTGCTGAGTTGCGAGTGTCTCGTGTCGTACTCTTTCTGTACCACGGCTAGCTGGCCCTCCAAACTGCAGTGACAAAACACACGCAAGCAAACAGAGCCTCACTTTACAGGGCATGTAGAGGGCCTCAGTGGAAGGTTGGTGGTGAGCATACCGATAGATATATAACCTACATTTATAGATAGTGTGGCGGGTATCCCCCCGGTCCCAACCAATATCCAAGGGATCAAGTACGATACCACCAGGGCATCGACAATCTCCCCCAAACAAGGTTCTTCCTAGGACGAGAGACCACTAAGAGCGACCTCAAGGCAAAGGGTGCAGGTCCGTTAGAATGGAAATATACCGCCCGTTGTGATCGATGATCGTCTGTCTTCTGCTGGGTTGGCAGTACACAGTTACCCCTCTATGGTTACACTGACTTACAGGAAGGGGACGTATACACAGAATTATCGGTAACAGAAATAATTTAATCAATCACAACAACAAGGCGAAGACTACATAAGTCCCATCAGCATTACACAAGTCAAGTAAGCAATGCACGAGGTCTTACTTGGCCATCTCAGCTTGCCGGCGCTTCCTGTCTTCCTCCATGCGTTGCTCCCACTGCGCTTCCATCTTGCCAAGCATGGTGTCCGTCAGGGACACGTCCCACTCCTGGAGGAAGAGGACCAGGGGCTCGTTGGCGGCCACCTGCTCTGGGGTGGCCCCATCGCTGGCAAAGAGGCGTGGGTCGGCCCCGTTCTGGAGCAAGACCTGGGACGTGGTCAGGTGGCCAGCAAAGGCAGCCCTGCCGGAGACCACAAAGAAAGGCCGATTGCTTGAATTGTAAATCAGTTTGTAAAATCTCAAAATTGAGTGGGCCTGACCTGACCTTTCTCAAAGGTCCTGCAAGGATCGAAACTTCAAGCCCACTAAATTTTGAGATTTGCATTTTGGTAATTTTAGTCAGTAAGCAGTTTGCAACATTTTTGTATATCAGTTTGTAAAATGGCAAAGAAAATTTGACCGGACTGAGACTTGAACCCGAGACTTCTGGTTTTGTGTACCAGCATTTATTAATTAACCACCTTTATTTATTAAACACCTGAGCTATCCAGACCTTAAATGGTGGCCTTCCCAAATAGTCAAATTATCTTTGCCAGGATGGGGGCGCCAGTCAGACGCATTCGACCATTAACTGCAGCATATCTTCAGGGATCACGTCCCCGATCTCATTCAGATTCAAACAACCAATTGTTGTAATCCTGGCTACAGCAATTAGGGGACCGCACAAAGTGGATGGAGGTTTTTCAAGTTCAAAATGAATAGATGAATGCAATAGCGTATAACCTTCCATCCCTATCAGTCCCTTGATATTCTGACCGGGGGATACCATAGTTTACCGTGCAATCAGCTCTCTCCATCTCTCCTCATTATCGGCCACAGACATACAGTTGTAAATAACCTATACACTGATAACCATACACGACGCCTATGGAAAATGACGTCAGGATACTGTAATGGTGCAGCACCCAACTAAATGTGAAACCATGGGCGGAAGTAGATGAACAATGTGCACAAACATGGAGAAATCCCGGAATGATGGATTCAAACTGGATTTTTTGGATGAAACCATGCTGATTGAGATCAAAAGCCCTTTTCAGAGATGACTACATATTCCAGATGTTTATGTGCGTGTTTTATTAGAAATAACAATGAATCAAAATTTGGCGGTCATTTTTCTCGTGGATGGCGGGCCAGTATGCGTAATCTTGCACTGAGTTTGTGTACGTACGTCCGTTCGTGTGACGTGACGAACAAGTTTGCCCTGGGTTTTTCACGCGTCCTGAAATTACAGTCTAGCGCCCGCTGTTGTCCGTCTATAGGTTATTTATGTCTGTGATCTCGGCTACACTCAGCCCAAGAGTGAACAGACATCCATGACATGAGTGCAGGTCAGTGATGTCTGCCCTGAAAAGAGCAGGAGTTATGTGAGCTGCCACAACTTGCACTCTGACAGACAGCAAGTGCCAAGCTTGTTTAGATGTCACCCTGCATGGGCCACCCTCAAGGACACATGCACCATTTGTTCACAATTACTATCCCACAATCCAGTCAGGATTTTTCTTTTATCATTTTTTTGGGGGGCATGTGAATGTGAGCAAAAAAAACCCACTGGATTTCTAATTGCGATTCAAATTGTCATTGTAACCCAGTCTGCAAAAAAAGGTACCGGTACTTAGTTGCAATTTCTCAAAATGTTGCTATACACATGGAAATGGGAAGGCCATTTAATATGCTTTAATTCTTAACATTTAGTAGGCCTGACGTTTCAATCCTAGCAGGACCTTTCTCTGCCTTTGAAAAAGGTCCTGCTAGGATCGAAACGTCAGGCACACTAAATTTTAAGATTTGCATTTTGGTAATTTTAGTCAATAAGCAGTTTGCAACATTTGAGTACAGTATCACTTTAAGTCATGCTTTAATTCTGTAATTTGATGTATGTTTGAGGACTACAGAATGTTGCATTTTTGAGTTATCGGAAAATGTGTACATTCATTCACATAATTTTGTTGAAATGACTTTGAAACAAGCCATTTAAAAAAGAAAACAAGAATAAAACCATTGAGCAGAAACTCATTGCTATTCTTTCTTTTTAAATCAAAATTTATCATTTCTGGTTATTAACCAATCATCATTCACATAGACCACGATGATGGTGAAGCATCGCCTGGTTATGAATATTGTAAATATAGATATAGTACATGTAGATGTGTAAAACACTTATTTTGAAGAAAATAAGAAGAGGATTTTTCACCCTTTATGTATGGAATGGCCCAGCATGCGAGACTGCATACAGTGACTTAAAGCCCCTACACAACATTGGTAAGATAAAAAAACAGAAATGTTCACAAATTTACATGAAACTTATATTATACATGTACAGTTTGAAGATGATTATAGTAGAAACCTTGCACTGAAAAATTTATGTCTAAAATGCTGCATTTTTGGAGAAAAGAGTAAAAGAAATTGTTTACATCTCACCCCCTACCGGTACATGTACATGACCAATGTGTACATGTAGATCTAAACGATTTTTCAGAACAATTCGTTGAATGCTTCATTTTGCAATAGTGAAGCGGTTTTTCACTATTTTCTCAAGACTCAGTTGGCGGATTGAGCTGAAATTTTCAGAGGTGAGGTATTTCATGCATACATGTATGTTGGATCAGACAACGTAAGGATGCTATTCTTTGATCTTGACCAATGTTAACAAGCCTCGCACTAAAGGGTTTTCTAAACTAGCCCACCGGGCCAGTAAATTGAGTTTTTTGCTAGCCCGCAGCAAGTTTTATTAGCCCTGTATAATTAATATTGAATTTAACACAAGGTTATTAGTTTAGGTAAAACAAATCATTAGTTTCTACTTTCTCATCCCCGCCCGCATTGTTTTTTGCCACCACATCGCTGTCTACTTTTAACTAGTCCGCCGGGCTAGCAAAGTGGGTCATTTTACTAGCCCGCAGCTGTTTTTACTTGACTGTGACCGTCGGGTTAGTGCTAAGGTCGAGCCCTGGTTGTGTTATCCCTTTAAGTACCCTTTTAATTAGTAGAGCGGATCACAATCATTTGCACAGTGTGAGCGGCTGTAGTATCTACGAAGTGGGGCCAAGCTTACCTGTAGAGGGGGGTGCGTTCAAACTGCCCCCGGGCGTTGACCTCGGCCCCTCGGCCGATCAGAAGGCGGACGGTGTCGGGGTGGCCCCCGCTGGAAGCCTCGGAGAGGGGCGTGTTGCCGTTGGCGTCGCGGCAGTCCACCATCTCCAGCTGGTGCTTGCCGCGCAAGGCCTGGCCCATGGCGTCCATGCCCACACCACTCTTGCTATCCTCATTCTCAACCTTAGCAGTGACCATCAACACAGCAAAAACACTATGAACATCTAAACCGTGAAACTAAAAAGTCACTGTGATTTCATGGTGCATTTTACAGCGAATACACCGTGAAAATAATCGCCTCTCTGACCTGATAAGGACATCTTCAGGTCACTAAAGAGACCATGAAAAAAACGTGAATACCGGTATCTAGGGTGTCAAGCTCCAGCCTTGAGGAATGACTAATTCAATTACCAGTAGGGACCACTAGCCAGCATAGAGGTACTGTATGGTGTCTTTGTATTAAACTGTCACTCCCAGATACCAGTAGTTGTAAATTGCCTCTAGCCATTTACCACTAGGAATGTGGCCTTGGAGACCACTGTGAAAACACTGTGAAAATTACTTAGCTAACTGTGTGCCATGAAATAGGGGTGAAAACATGGTGAATTTTCTTTTCACCAACGGCTAAATGACATTTTCACCCCTCTTTCATGGTTTAGTGACCTGAAGATGTCCTTATCAGGTCAGAGAGGCGATTATTTTCACTGTGAATTCACTGTAAAATGCACCGTGAAATCACAGTGACTTTTTAGTTTCACGGCGAAATGACATTCTCACCCCTTTTTCACGGTTTAGATATGTTCATAGTGTGGATCAGTGTATAGGATGCCGCCTCCAGTGGTCAAAGTCAACAATACGGTACTTGCCTCTTTAAGGATGACCAGGATCTCATCGTCCTCCCCATCAAAGGCTGCCTCCAGCATCCTCTTGATGCGCTCCTGGTGAAGCCTCCTCCTCCGCCTCTCCTCCATCTCCTTCTGGTGCTCCAGCTCCGCCCTCTCCTGCTCCCTCTTCACCATGGCAACGATAGCCTGCGGAGGAGGAGTAGTCAACAATGGTAAAAAAACATACCAAACAAACAAACAACCAAAGCAGACAAGTGACAAGTTCACTACATGATTAAACAAGGCACAATACTTGGGGCTTTCATAATTCCATTGTCAGGTGGGTTAATCAATGTGTGATGAGCTCAGCGAAAAACGAGTCACATTCCGGTCAAATGTAAATCCTGACCTCCTTTAAATTCAAGGTTTAGATTAAAACAGACCTGTGTGACTGTGTGGTCATGTCGGTGTAATTAGGCTCCGTGGATGGACGTCACAAATGATACGTCTGAACCACTTCGCGCCGGGTGGTTTTTCAGCGCCGATGACCTTCATATGGGGGTTTTTGAACAATGGATCTTTTTCAAATCTCACTAAAACAATCGGAACAATATATTTCTGTGGAATAAATCGATAAGGGTATACTATGGGTACAAGAGAGTAAAATGAAGATTCCTGTAATTGTGTTTCCGTGTTCTGGGTCAGGAGGTCGTCACCCAACCCCTGTCTGAGCACCCACTGGTAGACCCCAGTGCATGCCTCTTGCATGTTACTACACATGGATGAAGGAACGACGGCGGGATGGGATGGGGTACCAGCGCTGCATGCACAGTTGAAAGGTCTCGAGATGCTCTTGTAGTGAATTTCCTACCGTAAGACACATGTCTCTTTGTAACCACATTCAGATTAACCAGGCCAGTCAGTCTGCAATCAATTCCAACACGGGCTGTAGCCTGTACCACCATAACCCTGTTATTCATTCAGTGCCCATTGTGGCTAGTTCAATAGAACAATCATAATTGATAGCGCAAGAAAATCCACCAGGAGTACAACAAGCAACACCACTATCAACCACACATTCTGTGCCAGAGAATAGCTAAAGTGAAGACGCGCGGTCTACCTGCTATTGTATAACAGCATTCAACAACATCAATTGCATACGTCCAGAAACGGGGGTAAGAACTGATTGGGTAGTGTTTGCTTAGTTTTGATTTGGAAGGTTAGTGACTACCACCGCGGAAGGGCAGACTTTGGTATATATAATTATATCTGAAAATTTAGTGGGCCTGAGTGATGTTTCGATCCTAGCAGGACCTTTCTCAAAGGTCCTGCTAGGACCAGTAAATTTGCATTTTGGTTAATTTAGTCAGTAAGCAGTTTGCATCATCTTTGTATATCTCTTTAAGTCATTTTATATCTGATTAAATTAGTTTGTACCAAATTCCTAAACTCTCACCTCTCTCTCCAGCTTTTCCATCAGTTCTTCGTACTCCACCTTCTCTCCCCGCAGTCGCAGCAGCTGGCACCTGGCCAGGAACCGCCGGACCCATTTCTGGATGACCAGGGCGGCCAGGGACTCCCTGGAGGGGGGCTTGGGCTTGGGCTTAGCCTTGGCTGCTGCAGCAGCGGCATTCTTCTTACCGGTGCCGGCTTTAGGCGGGGGCGCTGCCGCCTTGCTGCCTGGCTTACTGGCTGCCCTCACACCAGCTAGTGAGGTAGAGGAGAGGAGGACAAGAGGCAGTGTGATCATTGAGATCAAGGACTCGCACTATGAAGATCTAAACCATGAAAAAGGGTTGAAAATATCGTTTTGCCATGAAACTAAAAAGTCACTGTGATTTCACGGTGCATTTTACAGTGAATATACCGTGAAAATAATTGCATCTTTGATCTGAAAAGGATATCTTCAGGTCACTAAAACACGGTGAATTTTCTTTTCACGGCTTAATGACATTTTCACCCCATTTTCACCGTTTAGATGTTCATACTGTCGGTCCTTACAATGCAAAGAGAAGGAAATCAAAACTATCTGGCAAACAAACCAGGTAGCCAAAACCCGACTGAGGTCATAAACAAGTTTCCATTTCCATTTTCTCGGTTCTACCGGTATTATGAATGAACCAAAACGCCTTTCCAAAGTAAAACAAGGACACATTTGTATTGATTTCCCACCTTTAAAACCACTTCGCGCCGGGACCTCCGAATTCGGAGCTCTGTTGGCTTGACTATGCGACAGGGGCCCTCCGAATCCGGGCACCACTATTGTGCACATTCTAAACAAAGACTCTTTTCAGCTTAGAACAAAGCAAACGAATCAGTACAAAGACCCTTTTTGACGCAAGTTGCCACATGAATTGCAAGATTAGCAGCAGTAATTGTGCAATTGTGGGACTTTTACTGTGGAGGATCGAGGGGTACTGCGCTGCCGCTGAAAGCACGCAGGGGAAATTGTGTTGGCATGCCACACAGCCCAACGGTCGTCGGTCAGGCATTGGAATTCCACCAACATTCTTTACTGCAATCTGTACGCTCAGTTGTGGCTGACCAACTCAAAGATGTGACTGCCTGGAGTGGAGGCTGGAGTCTGCGGTCAGGGATTGACAGTACAGTACACGCACACCCACACACAAGTCCGTTACGGTCCATTGACGAAGCACAATAATCTCTTGACAACGGCCACAACAACGTCCGAATTGTGCCAGGTTTTACTCTCTTGTACACATAGTATACCCTTATTGATTTATTTCACAGAAATATATTGTTCTGATTGTTTTAGCGAGATTTAAAAATGATGCATTGTTTAAAAACCCCTGTATGGCGGTCATCGGCGCTGAAAAACCACCCGGCGCGAAGTGATTAAAAGTCAAATATTCTTTTAACTAGTTTGGGCACATGGGCACCTTTGAAAACTTTTAACTCCCCACAACCATTGTGAATTACCTCAAATGCTTTTGTCTGTAGATACTACCGGTGTATCTCAAAATCAGAGATTTTGTTTGTTTTTTCAAATTTCCTTTAATGGAAAATGTCAGTCTTTCACTCTTTTGGATTACATTTTTGTTTTCCTATTCTTGATTTCTTATGTTTTTCATTGAACTGCAGGTCCCGATGATTTCAAATTACGAATACCGGCCAGTCGCCAAAGACTAATACTAGTTGATTATTTTGGAAGGCCACCATGTACATTGTAAGAGGTGGATAACTCAGATAGTAAGAGCACTGGTAATGGTATGCAAAACCAGAGGTCTCGTGTCAAGTCCCAGTCCAGTCAAAGTTTGCCTTGGGGTTTTAATCAAGAGTATTGAAAAACCTGTGTGGTGGCCGTGGCCACTGAAAAACAGTCGGTTGCAAAGTGGCTATCAAGTTTGTGGAAAACAATTATTAAAAAAGAGTTTCTGTGCTAGCATGTATAGGTAGGTGATGTTCTATGACATTTTACTTCTAAGTTCACTACTCAATCATTCTCATTTCTTTCTCTTTTTTCATGCCTTTTCCACACAGCTCTGTACTTACGGTACGGTAGTTATCTGACCCAGGTAAAAAGTAACCGGAGAATGTGCACTGCTTGACATCTGCCCTCCCACAATCCCCAGTGTTTTGTTCGTTTGGATGAAGTTTTATCACTATTAGTATCAGTTTTACTGGTCGTCTGCGACATTGTCCTGAATGTCGATCGCAGAATGCTGGAATGAAATTTTGCGCGGGTGCTTGGTTGTTGCGGTCAAGATTGGTGCCCTGTAATTCGTGTTACAAACTAAACAATTTTGCGTTATCGGCTTTATTAATAATAAGTGGACGGAAACCTGCTATAAACAAGGTAACAGCTACGAAAGGCAATACGTCATTACAGTCCAATCTGCGTGCTAAGAAAAGACATGCCATTTAACTTCCTGATGTTCGCTGAGCGCGCTGACAGCTCAACGAACTTACCCAGGTAGAAAAACTGGGCGAGCATTCACACATCCAATGATAACCCATCTGGAGAATTGGCTCAAGGCCTGCATTAACCCCAAGTTTGGGGGTTATAACCCACCTCGCGAGCAGGGTTAAAAATTACCCGGGTAAGTGTGGTTTTGAGGCAGTTAACCCGGGAATTTCTAGCCTGGGGGAAGTGTTGTGTGAATGCTTCAAGTTACCCGGGTAATCTTGGGGTTTATTTCTTTGTTAACCCTGAGATTACCCGGGTAACCAGATAACAGCAGTGTGTGAAAAGGGCATTACAGGTGTGCTTTGGTACAGTAGGGTCGGCTAACCTTTACTGGTGGTAGAGGCTGCAGGGCCTTTCTTAGACACCGAAGTCTTGACGGCCGGCTTGGAGGACGCTGCCTTTGCAGTGGCTGGTTTGACTACTGGCTTCTTGGGCGGCATGCTTGCTGCGTCTGCATTGCAGACAAAAATTCAGTTAGGCAGGGGTCTCCCATATCTGACCAATGCACCTTTTGACCTCAGGTCCTCAGTTTTTGACCCAAAAATTGCTGTGTTTGTAGTGAATTTAAGTCACTCATAAACACATCAAATCTGATTAGATTTAAATCTACATACCTGTTGATCTTTTTACTTATCCTGAGAAATCCAATAAATGTGAAAATATAAACTCACTGATCTCCCATGGACACAGCTGAAAAGAAAAGTCAAATTCAACGGGTTTATTTTAATAGCTAGAATAACTTCAGTCCTTTTAGTTTTGGATTTTGATCGTTGGTCAAAATATATATTTTTTTAAAGGAGCCTACTCCCTTTTTTTACATTTTTGGATTTCAATCATCAGTTCAAAAAGTGTTTAAAAAGGAGTAAAAGGGCTAAAGTTACTGTATATAGTATTTTTAAGGTCTACTGTGTAAAACAAAATACACTGTAAATAAAATAGTAAAATTTAAAACATGATTTAAAATCATTCTTCTTTTTTTTTCTTATTTTAATTAAACAAGCTGCATCCACTTTGTGAGATCCGCTAACTGTTGGAGATACATACATGTAATGTATGTATACACATTCGACAGTCTGTTGATTAATTGCTTCTGACAATGTGACTCTGAGCCCTCCATGATCTGAGGGATCTGGGGATTACGATAGGGGTAGCCATGATACCGGTAGTCAAAAAATTGTTAACAGACCGTTTTACCCTGCTAAAGTTCTTGGGCCCTATCGCCCGATCCCTCCAAAAGTGAGTAGTACAGTACTCAGTAGTACTAGTAGTAGGCCTACTTTGTAGTTGTACTAGTACTAGTACTAGTAGTAACAGTGTAGTACTACTAGTACTAAAACTGCTAGTACTTAATTAGTACTAGTGCGAGTAGGCCTACATCATATATCCTCCAATAACCGGTTTTCGACGATATAAGGACTTTTCTTCAAACTGAACAATGTGGACGAAAGTATCACACTAAAAGAGGTCTCAGTCACTTTCTCCACACCACAGACTATTAGAATAATCATAGAGAAGGTTGATCAAGCCTGTCACTTCCGTAAGATTACCCGGTTTTGTTGACGTCTGCGGCGCACCGCGCAGTAAGCATCGTCACCTATTTTCGTCAGTGGTGTTTAGTAAGGTGACCCAGTACAGCCAAACGCAAAATAAATTCTTAAAATAACTCAAAAAGCTGTGTGGCACTGTAAAATTCTTCCCTGTGTGTTTTTTTGTGTTCGTCTTTGTTGTTTTTTTCGACACTGCTTCTAATACTTTCCTCAAATCATTTATAATTTATGCTTAAAATGTATTGGTCTGGTTGATGTCTTCTTTTGTGACGTTTAAAAAAACTCCACAATCCTCTTTCTCACTGCTTCTTCAGTTATGACCTTTCCCAATGTCACTCCAGAGACACATTTCCTCCTTCTTGGTACTTTCTCTAGCTGCCCTTTTATTTTTTTCATTAAAAAAAAAAGCCTATACTATTGGGCCATGTTACTTTTTGTCTATAAAATAATAATAAGAAAATATATAAAAAAATATATAAGCGAGACGCCCTATAGGAGCCTCCATAGTTTTTACCCAGAACGGACTGCCTCAAGTTGCGTGATATATTTTTGTCTACGGATGTTGGGGTTTGTTATGGTACACTCAGATTTTTTTTAGGACCAACAATAAAGAAAACTGAAGCTTCGAAGCAACTGCCAATTTTGTACCTAGGAAAATAGACCCAAAAAGAGCAACTTTTTGAATCACACGAGTTTGGCCTACTGGAAAAGCCTTAACTTTCCACATTTTCGGTGACAGACAAGAGCAGGAAACCAACTGTAAGATACGAAGTCTGAGATCGTTATACGGAGTGGTTTTCATCGTGCGATGTGAGTTAGAAGGCTAAGCGCCGAAAACATGTACCGTCGAAAACGGGGGTTCCCACGATATAACTACATTACTTTACCCTTTAAATTTAATTAGCTTGGCAACTTATAATAATTAATATTCCGCTGTCCCCATGCGTTTCCTTACCCTGTTTTATCTTGAGAGGGAGCGAGCCATCGCAACATTAGCTTGTACTACTAGTTGTACTTGTGCTAGTTGTAGATGTAATTGGACAATCGTATACGTAATGTTACAAATGTGAACATGCATCAAACATGTTTTAGACCATGTTTACAGTGTCCATGGTGTCCACATGTTCAAGGCGCAGAGCATGCAGTCAAACACGCTACATCACTACACGGTACACCATGCACTACTGACTGATCAACTGGTGCACTGTACTGTACACGTACGTACGTTGCTAACCACGCTATTTCTTTGGCTTCATTGGTGATGCAGTCCACATAGTTCCCCAAATTATTTTATTGGTGCGAAGTTTACTAAGTTAACAAATACTAAGTCTTCATTCAAAAATATAATAAACGAAAAACAAATCAATAACTTTGTCCTGTAAGAGAGACATCACATGTATTGCTAATTAATTTTGAAAGAAATTAAATTTAGAGGGAAATCTGTCAGTGCAGCTTTCAATTTGGTTAGTATCAGCATGATATCCCAGGATTCCGTATTCCAAGATGTCAGCCTCCTTGGTCCTGTGAACTGACTGCCGAGCGAATCGCATCGGACTTACTTCTGAGTTTTGCTGGTCTCGGTTGGGTACGTAATGTGTCCATGATGATATTTGCCTGGAGTGGAATATAATGCATTTCAGTGAGTTTTTGCCGTTCTCAACTTGAAAAACAACAACTGCAACTCTGAGCTCGGGCGCACTGTAAGTGTAACTAAGCAGTAAGTGTAACTCACCAACTGTGTAACTGTTCACACACTACTCTAGTCCCACTTACTGGGCCGCTAGTAAGAGTAGGAGCTCCCTCGTTTAAGGGGAGCTCCTAGCGGCCCAGTAAGTGGGACTATTCACACACATAATTTGTACATTGTGTACTTGCTGCTTGCCGCTAGCCTAGTCCGAGTAACTTGGACCCTTTACAATCGCCATTTTTTAAATTTTTGAGGTTTCGGGCGATGTAGGGTCCAAGGAAAACTCTGGTCGAAAACCCGATAAACTAACTATGTGTTTGACTATATTTATGACTACCCCGACCAAAACCCCAAGAATTTACCCCGCGCGCACACACCTGTTGACCCCTCTATGGTCGTGCAAAACCGAACTGGGAGGTTTTCGCCCATTTGGGGGGGGGAAATCGACACATTTTCGCCACATGGACAGTTGCACACAGGTGCGTGGTATGTAAATCACATTTGCTAGAAATCTTGGGCCAAATGAAGCAGTATTTTAGGAGTTATGCTGAATCTGCTGATCCCTATGCCACAGCACTTGTGAACGTTACACAGAAGCATATGGGAAAAAAGCCTAGTTATCTGTGGGGTTCCGGTCGGGAGAGCAGCGGACGACGTAGAACCCCACATTTCTGGGGGTAAGCTGGACCTAGTCCCACTTACTGGGCCGCTAGTAGCTCAGATTATCTGTCGCACTAGCGTCCCACCGCGTTTAATATACCAAAAGAGTAATTCTCAACCGAAGGCCTTAAACATGCCCAAAATAGCGTCCAACGATTCAATAAATGCGCCTGCCGGCTTCTACACATGTCCAGACAAACCAGTGGTACTTCAGAGGTACTTACGAGTTATGTTTGGACCGCAAAATCCGCTAGTGCGACAGATAATCTCCAAACTCGTTTAAGGGGAGCTATTAGCGGCCCAGTAAGTGGGACTAGGTTACACCATATGCCAGAGCCCATACCATCTAAATTGTGTATGTATGACAATTGGTTGACTAATTTGGGTTTAGGATTGTTTCCACCCGTTTACGGTGAATGTATAAGTAAAATCTTTCCGAATTGAAGCTAGAATTAATAATATGTCTACAATTACACGCTTCACTATTAAATTTTTGTATTATGGAAATGTACTTATTTGGAGAATGGTTTGGGGCTTTCAGGCAAGGAGACAAATAGGCCTACACTTCACTACAAGTAATACGTACTACTACTAGTACTACTAAGTACTGAGTACTAGGCCTTACTTACTACTGTACAAGTATTACTAAAATATTACTACTAACTTACTGAATGTAACTTCATGCCCAAGTCACTTCATGTCCACATCACCTTCTATTCCTGTACATGTACGTGGTACTTTGCATTCCTTTACCCTGAAATTATTTTCAAACGAACAGAGAAACAGGATAGTTCAGATGGGAGAGCACTGGTACATTAATCCAGAGGTCTCAGGTTAAAGTCTCAGTCCAGTCAAAGTTTTCTTTGCCAATTTTTCAATCTGGATTTGTTTTTTTCTGTACAAGTTAGAAGTTGTGAATACATGTAGGCAATGGAAGAAGTTAACTCAAAATAATGGATCTCAATCTCAGAGGACCTGGGATTGCAATCCTAGCAGGACTTTTTTTTTCTCAAACTTCTGAGGCACAATTTTTGTATATGACGTGTAATATAAAAGGAGCCATTGTACAGCTTGATTCAACAGGGGCTTACACATTAGTGAGAGCGTACGATGGCATCGTCTGCATGGCCAGCCACCGATGCTATTGATAGTGGACAAGAACCACGTGACTTATGCAACTATGAGAACTACGCCCTGCCTGGCGCCATCCTCTCGTCCTTCCATGAACTACGCCAGAGCAAGGAGCTGATTGATGTTGTACTCATCACAGGAGATGTCGAGATTCCCTGTCACAGGTTGGCAAAGTCATCCAGAGAGAGTTTACCATATTCCAACAACACACACACACACACAAATGAAGGGAAAACTGACCGGGAACTCAAATTGAAAAAGCTGCATCGACTTTGTGTGACCCCCAAGTGGCTGCAGCCAGGTTTAGAACAATCGATTGCCTGCATCTGAATAAAAACGGGGACATAATCCCAGGAGATGTAAGACAGTTGATATGAGGCCGCTCGTTATCCCTCGCTAATCCTTGACATCACTCGAAACCGTTTTGTCGAGCGCTAGCGAGTGTTAACGAGTTTGCTCGAGTACTTACGAGGGATAGTGAGTACGAGGGATACTTACTTTTAAGCATATGTGTAAGAGCTGTGGTACGCAATACCAGAGGTCTTGGGTTCAAGTTGTGGTCCAGTCAAAATTTCCTTTGCCATTTAAAAGAAAAAGAAGCAGTCTTTTATTCCCCTTTATTTGTAAGACTTTAATTGAAAGAGCTGCATCCACTTGAAAAATTCCATAGGAAACTTTGACTGAACAGGGACTTGAACCTGAGACCTCTTGCTTAATGTACCAGCGCTCTTACCACCTGGTCCAGTCAAATGGTCAGTTTTCCTTCATGTGTTTGAATAATAATTGATCTCACCATTTTAGCTTTCCAGAGAGCCTGAAATTACAAACCTAGCAATGCCTTTCTTAAAGACAGAGAAAAAAATATCCCACTTGGATTGAAATGTCGGCTCTTGAGAGGTTTTGAGATTTATATTTTGGTCTGCGAAGTTTTAAGGAGTTTGGAACATGCTTGTATAACAGTAGAACATATATGGGCCCGATGTTTTGATTAAGGGCAGGACCTTTCTCAAAGGTAGAGAAAGCTTTTGAGAAAGGTCCTGCTTGGATCGCAATGCTCTTTGTCTTTTTTTTAGATTTGCAACTTGGTCGTTTACATGTAAGTCGGTGAGCAAACAAGTCAATGAAAAACTGGCTGGGAACTTTTGAACAAATTGAAAAAATGGCAAGGAAAACTTTGACTGGACTGGAATTTGAACCTCAGACCTCTGCTGGTTTTGCGTACCAGCGCTCTCTGCTGGTTTTGCGTACCAGCGCTCTCTGCTGGTTTTGCCTACCAGCGCTCTTCCCATCCCAAACAGTCAACTAGTCTTTGCCGGGGTAGGGGCGCCAGTCGGAACCAATTCAACCTTTTCTCTGCCGTACCATTACAAATACCTGTACATGTAAGTAGTAACTGCTGTATATCTTCATATACATTAGTTTACTAAGGGATAGGCAGTTCAGATGGGAAGCGCTCTGGTATGTTAAACCAGAGGTCTCGGGTTCAAATCCCAATCCAAACAAAGTATTCTTTGCCGTTTCTTTCAATTTTCATTTCACAAAAGAAAATAGAAGGGGCCAACCCTGAATACCCTTTCTTTTATTTCTTGTTTTGTGTTTACTTTTTCCAGAGTTGTCTTGGCAGCTACCAGTCCCTACTTCAAAGCCATGTTCACCAGCAATGTTGAGGAGGCCCTGCAGGATCGTATCACTCTCAAGGATGTGAACTCTGACATGCTTCAGTTAATCATTGACTACATGTATACATCACAGGTAAAGACAAGATACTATAGATTTTGATAAGCAGGCAGACAGGCAGGTGGAAAGGCAGGGAGGGAGAGAAGCAGGCAGGCAATAAGGGAGGGATGGAGGCAGGGAGGCAGGCAGTGAGGCTGTAAGGCAAGCAGGGAGGGGTGGAGGCAGGCAGCGAGGCAGTCAGGCAAGCAGGGAGGGATGGAGGCACGCAGGCAGGAAGGGGTGGAGGCAAGCAGGGAGGCAGGAAGGGATGGAGGCAGACAGGCAGGCAAGCAGGGAGGGATTGAAGCAGGCAAGCAGGAAGGGATGGAGGCAGACAAGCAGGGAGGGATGGGGGCAGGCAGGCAAGCAGGAAGGGATGGAGGCAGGCAGGCAAGCAGGGAGGGATGGGGGCAGGCAGGCAAGCAGGGAGGGATGGAAGCAGGCAAGCAGGGAGGGATGGAGGCAGACAAGCAGGGAGGGATGGAAGCAGGCAAGCAGGAAGGGATGGAGGCAGACAAGCAGGGAGGGATGGAGGCAGGCAGGCAAGCAGGAAGGGATGGAAGCAGGCAAGCAGGGAGGGATGGGGGCAGGCAGGCAGGCAGGAAGGGATGGAGGCAGGCAGGCAAGCAGGGAGGGATGGGGGCAGGCAGGCAAGCAGGGAGGGATGGAAGCAGGCAAGCAGGGAGGGATGGAGGCAGACAAGCAGGGAGGGATGGGGGCAGGCAGGCAAGCAGGGAGGGATGGAAGCAGGCAAGCAGGAAGGGATGGAGGCAGACAAGCAGGGAGGGATGGAAGCAGGCAAGCAGGAAGGGATGGAGGCAGACAAGCAGGGAGGGATGGGGGCAGGCAGGCAAGCAGGAAGGGATGGAGGCAGGCAGGCAAGCAGGGAGGGATGGGGGCAGGCAGGCAAGCAGGGAGGGATGGAAGCAGGCAAGCAGGGAGGGATGGAGGCAGACAAGCAGGGAGGGATGGAAGCAGGCAAGCAGGAAGGGATGGAGGCAGACAAGCAGGGAGGGATGGGGGCAGGCAGGCAAGCAGGAAGGGATGGAGGCAGGCAGGCAAGCAGGGAGGGATGGGGGCAGGCAGGCAAGCAGGGAGGGATGGAAGCAGGCAAGCAGGAAGGGATGGAGGCAGACAAGCAGGGAGGGATGGAAGCAGGCAAGCAGGAAGGGATGGAGGCAGACAAGCAGGGAGGGATGGAGGCAGGTAGGCAAGCAGGAAGGGATGGAAGCAGGCAAGCAGGGAGGGATGGAAGCAGGCAAGCAGGAAGGGATGGAGGCAGACAAGCAGGGAGGGATTGAAGCAGGCAGGCAAGCAGGGAGGGATGGAAGCAGGCAAGCAGGGAGGGATGGAGGCAGACAAGCAGGGAGGGATGGAGGCAGGCAGGCAAGCAGGGAGGGATGGAAGCAGGCAAGCAGGAAGGGATGGAGGCAGACAAGCAGGGAGGGATTGAAGCAGGCAAGCAGGAAGGGATGGAGGCAGACAAGCAGGGAGGGATTGAAGCAGGCAAGCAGGAAGGGATGGAGGCAGACAAGCAGGGAGGGATTGAAGCAGGCAGGCAGGAAGGGATGGAGGCAGGCAGGCAAGCAGGAAGGGATGGAGGCAGGCAGGCAAGCAGGGAGGGATGGGGGCAGGCAGGCAAGCAGGAAGGGATGGAGGCAGACAAGCAGGGAGGGATGGGGGCAGGCAGGCAAGCAGGAAGGGATGGAGGCAGGCAGGCAAGCAGGGAGGGATGGGGGCAGGCAGGCAAGCAGGGAGGGATGGAAGCAGGCAAGCAGGGAGGGATGGAGGCAGGCAAGCAGGAAAGGATGGAGGCAGGCAGGCAAGCAGGAAGGGATGGAGGCAGGCAGGCAGGAAGGGATGGAGGCAGGCAGGCAAGCAGGAAGGGATGGAGGCAGGCAGGCAAGCAGGGAGGGATGGGGGCAGGCAAGCAGGAAGGGATGGAGGCAGACAAGCAGGAAGGGATGGAGGCAGGCAGGCAAGCAGGGAGGGATGGGGGCAGGCAAGCAGGAAGGGATGGAGGCAGACAAGCAGGAAGGGATGGAGGCAGGCAGGCAAGCAGGGAGGGATGGGGGCAGGCAGGCAAGCAGGGAGGGATGGGGGCAGGCAAGCAGGAAGGGATGGAGGCAGACAAGCAGGGAGGGATGGGGGCAGGCAGGCAAGCAGGGAGGGATGGGGGCAGGCAAGCAGGAAGGGATGGAGGCAGACAAGCAGGAAGGGATGGAGGCAGGCAGGCAAGCAGGGAGGGATGGGGGCAGGCAAGCAGGAAGGGATGGAGGCAGACAAGCAGGAAGGGATGGAGGCAGGCAGGCAAGCAGGGAGGGATGGGGGCAGGCAAGCAGGAAGGGATGGAGGCAGACAAGCAGGAAGGGATGGAGGCAGGCAGGCAAGCAGGGAGGGATGGGGGCAGGCAAGCAGGGAGGGATGGAGGCAGGCAGACAGGAAGGGATGGAGGCAGGCAGGCAAGCAGGAAGGGATGGAGGCAGGCAGGCAAGCAGGGAGGGATGGAAGCAGGCAAGCAGGAAGGGATGGAGGCAGGCAGGCAAGCAGAAAGGGATGGAGGCAGGCAGGCAGGCAGGCAGGGATGGAGGCAGGCAGGCAGGCAGGACCTTTATCTCACTATCATTCTGCCTTTGACAAAGGTCCTACCAGGATGAAAACACCAACCCCATTGTTAAGATTTGCATCTGGGTCATTTTAGTCAGTATTGCAGCATGTTTGCATGACTCTCTCTCTCTCTTTTATCCCGAAACTCCCATGTGCAGGTGAGGATCACCACGGAGAACGTCCAGGAGCTCCTGGTCACGGCCAACTTCTTCCTCCTGAAGTGCCTGGTCTACGCCTGCAGCAACTTCCTGGTCCGGCAGCTGGACGTGGACAACTGCGTGGCGATGCACGGCTTTGCCGAGTCCCAGGGCTGCCAGGAGTTGGCCGCCGCGGCCCGGGCCTTCACCGCCCGCCGGTTCCCCGAGGTCTGCAAGACGGAGGGCTTCCTGAGCGCCGGCGCCCCGCTCCTGCGCCAGTACGCGGCCGATGAGTCCCTGAGCGTGCGCAGCGAGGCCGAGCTCCTGAGGGCGCTGCTCGAGTGGCTGACCCACGGCCGGGACCGGCAGGACCGGCAGCGCTGCTTCCTCTCGCTGGTCCGGCACGTCCGGCTGCCGTTCGTCGGCCGGGAGTGTCTGGAGGAGCTTGGCAAGCTGCCGGCAGCCATGGGCCTGGACCCGGCGGGCTGCCAGGAGCTCTTTGCCCTGGCCTCGGCCTGCCAGGAGGACAGGGTGACCTCCGTGCCCTACGAGTGGCGATGCCCTCGCAGGTCCACCAACTACATTGAGATGCTGCTGCTGATCGGAGGGGTGCAGAGAAGGAACGAAGGGACTGCCTCTCAAAATAAGAGGTACGGATTGGATTCCTCAAAGCCCCTACACAACATTGGTCGAGGTCAAAGAATAGCATCCATACATTGTCTGATCCAACATATGCATGAAATAGCACACCTGTGAAAATTTCAGCTCAACCTGCCAACCGAGTCTTGAGAAAATCGTGAAAACCGCTTCTTTTGTTTCGCGAAAATGCAGCATTCAACGCCATACTGTTCCGAAAAATAGGTTAGATCTCTTGTACTCTTTTCTCCCAAAATACAATATTTTAGGCAGAAATATTTCAGTCCAAGGTTTCTACTATAACCATCTTCAAACTGTATTTAGGTTTCATGTAAATCTGTGAACATGTCTGTTTTTCGATCTTACCAATGTTGTGTAGGGGCTTTAAGCCCTGTCCGCACTGGACATTTTAGGGGGAAAGTAACCAAGCAAATGGGTAACTTGACAATTCTAAGTCCTGTAGGGACAACCTCAGAAGTTGTCCTCCCAGCTTGAATGGCTAGTTTCACCGACTGACTTCTGCCTGGTTAAATTGACCAGGTCAGTTTTACTGAGTCGAAAAGTCTAGTGCGGACACAACGTCTCATGCGTTTTACTCAGATGGTTGCATTTTACCCATCGTTACTTGCTGTTATTTACCCACGTCGATAATCCAAGTGCGGACGCCGGTAAGATTTACCCATTGGAATTTAACCCATGGTCTCGGTAAAAAAAAAAGTCCAGTGCGAACACAGCTTTATCATATACGGGGAAGGACAAAGAGGAGAAGGAAGGGAAGGAGAAAGAACTGTATGAGACTTGATCGTGGCACCTACATGTTACTACATCCAAAACAGAACAAAAGCTTCTTCTGCCTTTTGTTGAGTTTGTGCAAGATCTTCACTCCCTCAAACCTCCACATGTGCATGTACATGTACCCCACTGCCTCAATCCTTCACAGCTAAGTACATGTAATTGGATCCTTTGTTTACATTACAGTCGACATGTAAAAGCAAAGTGCATACTATCAGGACAGTACATGTACATGCATGGAGCTATAATTAGGTAGCTCCATGGTACGTGCCTTTGTCAAAGTTCCACAGCTTTTCATATCCTCAAAAATCCTCCAGTGTAAATTTTACAACCTTCCTCAATCCTCCTCAATCCTCCAGTGTAAATTTTACAACCTTCCTCAATCCTCCAGTATAAATGTTACAACCTTCCACAATCCTCCACAATCCTTCATTACCCCCCGGAGGAGTGTGGAGGATTGAGGAAAGTTAGGGTTTTAAATGTATACAGAAATAGGATTTGAAAAAGAGCTACATGTAGGAACTCTTCTTTAATAATGTTCACAATATAACCAGTAAAGGATTTTTAAAATACATTTTTGTTCAAGCGCTTGATTTCGCCCCAAAACGTTGACAAAAGTCCATGTTCACCCCGCCCCCGAAATTTGCAAACCTACCAAACTCTACATGAACTGAAGAGAATTTGAAAAGAATCCAATTTACCAGTGCATCTACTGGAGGTTCTGGAACAAGATATACACATCTTGAGAATTTTTCAACTTTAGTGGGCCTGACATTTTGATCCTAGCAGGACCTTTCTCAAGAAAGGTCCTGCTAGGATCGAAACGTCAGTCACACTCAATTTTTAGATTTTTTTGCATTTTGGTAATTTTAGTCAGTAAGCAGTTTGCAGCATTTTTGTATATCATTTTGAAAAATTGCTTGATCAGGGAAACTTTCTCTGTCAGCCTTTGCAATTTGTTTTCCCATTGTGCTCAAAATATAGCATGAGAGTAACATGCATCTATATAGGAAGATTGTTTGAGTGGCTTGTAAGTTGTATGTATTTTTCTGGGGGCTTAATTCTCCATAGAACCGTGCCTGGTATGGCACCTCTAACACTTTGGGATTTGGATTTCTGTTCGCCTGGCATCTGCAGCAATTTGTGCACCTACTGCTGCGACCCGCAGTCGGAGGCCCACTGCTGGAGCAAGCTGGCTCCCTTCCCGTACGCCTTGCGCAACGTGGTCATGTACGACACGGTGCGCTGCCGGAACGACGTCTTCGTGACCGGCGGGTTTGACGGCGAGAAGCAGCCGGGGGCCATAGCCAGCGTCTGGGCCTACCGCACTGAGGCCGACTCCTGGGAACGACTGCCAAGTCTCAACGGCCCAAGGTCAGTTTCTCAATCTTCATTTCATTTCATTATTTGTACCCATAATGTCATACACTGGTTAACATGCACACATGCATAAATTACATGCACAAAAAAGTTCTGGGGCGGATTTCACAAAGCCTTACGATGCATCCGGTAGATGTCTCAGATCATCGGATATATCTGCTTGCAGTCCCACACGTCCATAATTTATGGGGTGAGCGGGCTTTCTCCCATGCTGGTCCTACCCTGTGGAATGTTCTTTCTCAGGAAGTCCGTAGTATGTCCTCCATATCGGATTTCAAATCCTCTCTCAAAACATATTTGTTCGATCATAGTTTTCCTAATTAATATAAATTTTATCCCTGCAGTTGGAGCAATTCTCAGACAAGGCAGGAAGCTAATGAGTAAAGTTTCAAGAGCCATTTCTTTGATGGCTAGTGTCTCCTGGAAAAAAAAAACTCCCTCCTTTATTCATGTTCTAAGATTTACAGTGAGAGCCACATTTATCCCTACACATGTAGCTCCTTCCTGGAGAAATGCTTCCAATGGATAAGTTCATTGTTTAAACACTCACCAGAAGCATCCATCTTCTTATGGGGT
This sequence comes from Luidia sarsii, assembly GCA_949987565.1. Classification (NCBI taxonomy): domain Eukaryota; kingdom Metazoa; phylum Echinodermata; class Asteroidea; order Paxillosida; family Luidiidae; genus Luidia; species Luidia sarsii. Next base: position 8,210,186 of record OX465119.1, on the reverse strand, counting down.
GGGGTCTAATGCAGGTACCAGCACTGTTCCGCAGTACTCGGAGGTCAAATCTACGTGATTGGGGGCTTTGACGGACAAACCAAGCTGGCGAGTGTGGAGGTGTATGACGCAAAGAGCAACGCGTGGTTGTGCATTCAGCCAATGGCCACCCCTGTTGCATTCGCAGCAGCCACCGCCTTCAATGAGAGGCTGTACGTGATTGGTGGGATCAAGGAGGACGACCAAGTCTTTGGCGGGATGCAGTGCTACGACCCAGTCAGTAAAGCCTGGACCCTCCTCACAACCCTTCAGCCCAAAAGCAAAGGTGAGGAAGCCTTTAACCAGCACCTTTTTTTCAGCGCCGATGACTGCCATACGGGTTCTTTTTAACAATGCATCATTTTCAAATCTCACTAAAACAATCGGAACAATATATTTCTGTGAAATAAATCGATAAGGGTATACTATGAGTACAAGAGAGTAAAACCTGGCACAATTTGGATACCTGCAGGATACCTGTGGAGGTTCCTATGCAGGACACCTTTGTAGATCCCCTATGCAGGACACCTGTGTAGATTCCCTTTGCAGGACACCTGTGCAGATTCCCTATGCAGGACACCTTTGTAGATTCCCTATGCAGGACACCTTTGTAGATTCCATATGCAGGACACCTTTGTAGATTCCCTATGCAGGACACCTTTGTAGATTCCCTATGCAGGACACCTTTGTAGATTCCCTATGCAGGACACCTTTGTAGATTCCCTATGCAGGACACCGTTGTAGATTCCCTATGCAGGACACCTTTGTAGATTCCCTATGCAGGACACCTTTGTAGATTCCCTATGCAGGACACCTTTGTAGATTCCCTATGCAGGACACCTTTGTAGATTCCCTATGCAGGACACCTTTGTAGATTCCCTATGCAGGACACCTGTGTAGAATCCCTACGTACATTGTACACATGTAGGACACCGTACCTGTGTAGATTCCCTATGTAGGATACCTGTGCAATGTCCATATGCAAGATACTTGTGAAGGTATTCCCTGCATGATGCATGTGTAGGTACCCCATCAGCCTATGGTCCTATGCATGGTACCTGTGAAGGATCCATTATCAAATGAAGCCAGAACCATTTTCTGTTGATCCATTTTCTCGCTGCAGGCTGCAAGAGCGTGCTCTTGAATGACCTGATCTACGTGCTGGGAGGGGTGTCAAAGGAGGTGCAAGTCTATGACCCTGTGTGCGACAAAGCATTCAGTGTAGCCCCAATGACAGACATCCATATGTGCACTGCTGCAACCATTCTCAACGGTAAGCGCTAATACCATGTATGGTACTATAATACTAATCATACATATTGTACCAGTGATTCAACACAAAAAAACCTTGGTGACCTGCTAAGATCCGTCTTCAAGGCCACTTGTGCCATGTACATGTGTACTTCCTTGGCATGAGATTTACATTTACTATCTCAGTGTCCTGCGTTTTGCTTTGGCCTCTTCACCCATAGTAAATCTGCTTGGTCAGGGGCCAAAGTGGCCCTCGCTTGGGAAATTCCCAGCACCCCCACCTCACCAAAACCGGTTCACTATTTTTGGTGGATGGATCTTGTGGTAAGAGCGCTGCTACTAAAGCCAGATGTCTCGGACTCAAAGCCTGGTCCTGTCAAAGTTTTGTTGCCATCTTTCAATTGAAAATTCATTTAATTGGTGTAGTGGAAACAGCCCTGTTGATTTGTAGCCGGTTTCCTTTCATCAGGGAGGATCTATGTGGCAGGTGGGGACAACCTGGAGGCGGACACTGACCGGCATCGGTGGGACTCCCTGGAGTGCTACGACCCCAGCCTGGACCAGTGGTCCCTGGTGGGCAAGCTGCCCCTCCCCCTCTACCTCCACGGCCTGGTGACGGTCATCCGCAACCGACTGACCCTCCACACGCCGCCCAATGAGATACTGCAGCCTATAGGGCCCTCCATGCTCTACCGGGGCTATGGGGAAGGAGGTGTTGACTATGACCCGAGGTGAGGTGAAGGAGGTGTGGGGCAGCTTCTCCCTGGCATGCATATCAAAGCGCGAGGCGGGCCACGAGATATTTGTGACCCTGGCACAGCATAATGAGGAATAACCCCCACTTTTGAGATTTTGAGATTTTCTAATGATGTGAAAGAGTATACCATTAGCTTTCAAATGAGATGAAAATTATTTCCGTGTAAACTTTGTTGTAAATAGTACAAGGGGACTTCGCACGTTCATTTGGTACCAAACACAATAATATTAGCAGCGTCTTTCTAACTCCTCGAAAGCAGCCATTCAAAAAGGCAGGAACTTTACATTTTCATGAAAACGGTACACAAACACTCCCCCAAAATCCTCGTTTTTTTCAACATTTAGAGACGGATTTCGGAAAAATCCTTTGGACATTATATCCCCCAATACATTAACTTTCAGAAAAAGAAATAGATTATTATTTTTTTATTTTTTTTTCGAATTGAGAATATACTTTGACTTCAGGCGTTGTTTACTCGAAAAGTGTTTTGGTGGGATATTCCTTATGTCGCTGTGCCGGGTCACATTTGTCTCTAAAACTTGCCACCTCTGAGGTCGAAATAAGGCTAGGGACATAAACACAGAGCAAAAGAACTTTGACATGTGCAAAGTGATATACACATGATTTATACATGTCGTCGGCTTCCTTCAAACTCGCAAGATCATGGATGTGCGCCTGGGTTGGAGCACCGTCTGCTGTGGCTGTGCAGACCGATGCAGAACTGGCAAACTCGGCCACAGGTGGTGCAGGTGAAGGGGCTGTCAGTGGAGGGTAGTCGCTGGCTGTTCTTCCGACGGGCTCGTTTCTCCACTGCAGCCTGGTGTTGTTTTTCCTCTGATGTCTTGAGGCCTGTGTGCAGTGCGTGTCTCCATGTGACTCTGTCAGCGGCCAGAACCTCCCACGTGTCGCAATCGATGTCTAGCGTCTTGAGATCCCTCTTGCAAACATCCCTGAAGCGCAGTTTGGGGCGTCCGAGGGCTCGTGTGCCTGAAGCGAGTTCCCCGTACAGAAGGTCTTTTGAGATGCGCCCGTCTTCCATACGGCGAACGTGGCCAAGGCAGCGGATTCTGCGTTGCCGGAGGAGTGTAAACATGCTGGGGAGTCCCATTCTCTGGACTAAATGTTTCCATATACACACATTACAGTGCTTTAAACTAATTCCCCATTCCAGCTCACTATGAACTGTGAAAATGTCATTTCGACTTGAAACTAAAAAGTCACTGTGATTTCATGGCGCATTTTACAGTGAATTCACCATGAAAATAATCGCCTCTCTGACCTGATAAGGACATCTTCAGGTCACTAAAGAGACCATGAAAAATGTGAATACCTAGGGTGGTGGCACGCTCCAGCCTTGAGGGATGGCTAATTCAATTACCAGTAGGGACCACCAGCCCCCCATAGAGGTACTGTAGGGCCATTCCCAATACGAAAATAATCGCGTCGCAAATAAACGCGAGCCGATTACGGTTAGCATGTGGTTGGGCTGCGTAAGCGGGAATGGCGGGACTCACTGACGAATGTAAACAAACCCCGTGCTGCACTTCCTGGCAGTAAGCTGCTGGCAGAAAATGCCATGCTTGCACAATGCATCATGGGCTTAAAAAAAATGCTGTATCGCCCCTGTGTAGGCTCCCTATGCAGGATACCTGTGTAGGTTCCTATGCAGGATACCTGTGTAGGTCCCTATGCAGGATACCTGCGTAGGATCCCTATGCAGGATACCTGTGTAGGTTCCTATGCAGGATACCTGTGTAGGTTCCTATGCAGGATACCTGTGTAGGCTCCCTATGCAGGATACCTGTGTAGGTCCCTATGCAGGATACCTGCGTAGGATCCCTATGCAGGATACCTGCGTAGGTTCCTATGCAGGATACCTGTGTAGGTTCCTATGCAGGATACCTGTGTAGGCTCCCTATGCAGGATACCTGTGTAGGCTCCCTATGCAGGATACCTGTGTAGGTTCCTATGCAGGATACCTGTGTAGGTCCCTATGCAGGATACCTGCGTAGGATCCCTATGCAGGATACATGCGTAGGATCCCTATGCAGGATACCTGTGTAGGTTCCTATGCAGGATACCTGTGTAGGTCCCTATGCAGGATACCTGCGTAGGATCCCTATGCAGGATACATGTGTAGGTTCCTATGCAGGATACCTGCGTAGGTTCCTATGAAGGATACATGTACCTGTGTGTATGAAGGATACCTGTGTAGGTTCCTATGAAGGATACCTGTGTAGGCTCCCTATGCAGGATACCTGTGTAGGTTCCCTATGCAGGATACCTGTGTAGGTTCCTATGCAGGATACCTGTGTAGGTTTTCTACCAAAATTGTCAATAATTTCCATTATACTATCCAAAGATACGATTGAATGTGAATGTTTATATATTTATGTACATGTATTTATTTATTTGTATATATAGTGTATATTTGTATATATAGTGTATAGTGTAACTGTGTTGTTTTGGTTTAAATCAATTTTGAGAGGTGTAGAAAGTACCTACCTATATTATATGTCTCATTGATTTCTGGACAGGAAGGCTTGAGAATTATTGACATTGATTAGCATCCCTTGGTAGGTCCTATTTACCACCAGGTGGTCTCCCTTCCTGGCTAGTTGAGGGCAATTACTGTATACATGTACAGGGTTGACCAGGGTAGACTCACGAGAACTAATCAAACAGCACCAAGTGAAGAACGGAGCTCTATATTGCTTGTGCTCAGTTAGAAGTTGAAATATCATATTCACTGGCTTCCCCTGATTACTCATCCATTGTTCATTCCAAAGCTACAGATCCTCAAAACCAATTTTTGGAATCAAATACTGAAATCAGTTTGTTGTGTTGCTGGGGCTGCCCTCAAAGTCCAGGTTTCGCGTCTTCGTACAGGGACACATGCTTTTGGTCGACTCGGCGGCCAAGGTCTAGGGGCCGCTGTGTTTCCTCCCTCACATGGCGCAGGGTCTGCGGGCCGATATGGATGAGGGCAGGGAAGGACGTGCGGTGGACCGGTACCGAGGCCGTATGAGCTCTAATAGATCCGTGCACACGGGACGATCCTGGAGGTCCCGGGAATACGAGTAGGAAAACATGGCCATGGAGAGGGGAGACAGGTGGAGAGAGGGAAGACAGGTGGAGAGAGGGGAGACAGGTGGAGAGAGGGGAGACAGGTGTAGAGAGGGGAGACAGGTGGAGAGAGGGGAGACAGGTGGAGAGAGGGAAGACAGGTGGAGAGAGGGGAGACAGGTGGAGAGAGGGGAGACAGGTGGAGAGAGGGGAGACAGGTGGAGAGAGGGGAAGACAGGTGGAGAGAGGGGAGACAGGTGTAGAGAGGGGAGACAGGTGTAGAGAGGGGAGACAGGTGGAGAGAGGGGAGACAGGTGGAGAGAGGGAAGACAGGTGGAGAGAGGGGAGACAGGTGGAGAGAGGGGAGACAGGTGGAGAGAGGGAAGACAGGTGGAGAGAGGGGAAGACAGGTGGAGAGAGGGGAGACAGGTGTAGAGAGGGAGACAGGTGTAGAGAGGGAAGACAGGTGGAGAGAGGGAAGACAGGTGGAGAGAGGGAAGACAGGTGGAGAGAGGGAAGACAGGTGGAGAGAGGGGAAGACAGGTGGAGAGAGGGGAAGACAGGTGTAGAGAGGGGAGACAGGTGGAGAGAGGGGAAGACAGGTGGAGAGAGGGGAAGACAGGTGTAGAGAGGGGAGACAGGTGGAGAGAGGGGAAGACAGGTGGAGAGAGGGGAGACAGGTGGAGAGAGGGGAGACAGGTGTAGAGAGGGGAGACAGGTGTAGAGAGGGAAGACAGGTGGAGAGAGGGAAGACAGGTGGAGAGAGGGGAGACAGGTGGAGAGAGGGAAGACAGGTGGAGAGAGGGAAGACAGGTGGAGAGAGGGGAGACAGGTGGAGAGAGGGAAGACAGGTGGAGAGAGGGAAGACAGGTGGAGAGAGGGGAGACAGGTGGAGAGAGGGAAGACAGGTGGAGAGAGGGAAGACAGGTGGAGAGAGGGAAGACAGGTGGAGAGAGGGAAGACAGGTGGAGAGAGGGGAGACAGGTGGAGAGAGGGGAGACAGGTGTAGAGAGGGGAGACAGGTGTAGAGAGGGAAGACAGGTGGAGAGAGGGAAGACAGGTGGAGAGAGGGGAGACAGGTGGAGAGAGGGAAGACAGGTGGAGAGAGGGAAGACAGGTGGAGAGAGGGGAGACAGGTGGAGAGAGGGAAGACAGGTGGAGAGAGGGAAGACAGGTGGAGAGAGGGGAGACAGGTGGAGAGAGGGAAGACAGGTGGAGAGAGGGAAGACAGGTGGAGAGAGGGGAGACAGGTGGAGAGAGGGAAGACAGGTGGAGAGAGGGAAGACAGGTGGAGAGAGGGGAGACAGGTGGAGAGAGGGAAGACAGGTGGAGAGAGGGAAGACAGGTGGAGAGAGGGGAGACAGGTGGAGAGAGGGAAGACAGGTGGAGAGAGGGAAGACAGGTGGAGAGAGGGGAGACAGGTGGAGAGAGGGGAGACAGGTGGAGAGAGGGAAGACAGGTGGAGAGAGGGAAGACAGGTGGAGAGAGGGAAGACAGGTGGAGAGAGGGGAAGACAGGTGGAGAGAGGGGAAGACAGGTGTAGAGAGGGGAGACAGGTGGAGAGAGGGGAAGACAGGTGGAGAGAGGGGAAGACAGGTGTAGAGAGGGGAGACAGGTGGAGAGAGGGGAAGACAGGTGGAGAGAGGGGAGACAGGTGGAGAGAGGGGAGACAGGTGTAGAGAGGGGAGACAGGTGGAGAGAGGGGAGACAGGTGGAGAGAGGGAAGACAGGTGGAGAGAGGGGAGACAGGTGGAGAGAGGGGAGACAGGTGTAGAGAGGGAGACAGGTGGAGAGAGGGAAGACAGGTGGAGAGAGGGAAGACAGGTGGAGAGAGGGGAAGACAGGTGGAGAGAGGGGAAGACAGGTGTAGAGAGGGGAGACAGGTGGAGAGAGGGGAAGACAGGTGGAGAGAGGGGAAGACAGGTGTAGAGAGGGGAGACAGGTGGAGAGAGGGGAAGACAGGTGGAGAGAGGGGAGACAGGTGGAGAGAGGGGAGACAGGTGTAGAGAGGGGAGACAGGTGGAGAGAGGGGAGACAGGTGGAGAGAGGGAAGACAGGTGGAGAGAGGGGAGACAGGTGGAGAGAGGGGAGACAGGTGGAGAGAGGGGAAGACAGGTGTAGAGAGGGGAGACAGGTGGAGAGAGGGGAGACAGGTGGAGAGAGGGGAGACAGGTGGAGAGAGGGGAGACAGGTGGAGAGAGGGGAGACAGGTGGAGAGAGGGAAGACAGGTGGAGAGAGGGGAGACAGGTGGAGAGAGGGGAGACAGGTGGAGAGAGGGAAGACAGGTGGAGAGAGGGGAAGACAGGTGGAGAGAGGGGAGACAGGTGTAGAGAGGGGAGACAGGTGGAGAGAGGGGAGACAGGTGGAGAGAGGGGAGACAGGTGGAGAGAGGGGAGACAGGTGGAGAGAGGGGAGACAGGTGGAGAGAGGGGAGACAGGTGGAGAGAGGGGGAGACAGGTGGAGAGAGGGGAGACAGGTGAAGAGAAGGGGAGACAGATGGAGAGAGCTGGTGTGAGGGAGTGAGAGAAAAGAGAAAGAGATGGAGAGCGGAGAGAGAGGTGAAGTGAAAGAGAGACATGGTGAAGAAGGGAGAGAAAGGTGGAGAGAGGAGAGAGAAGGAATGAGGGATGGAAAGAAAGGTGGAGAGAGGTGTATAGAGAAGGGGTGAGGGAGGAAGAGGAAGGTGGAGAGATGGGAGAGGTGGAGAGAGATGGGGTGAGGGAGGGAGGGAGAGAAAGGTGGAGAGAGGAGAGAGGTGTAGAGAGAAGAGATGAGGGAGGGAGAGAAAGGTGGAGAGAGGAGAGAGGTGTATAGAGAAGAGATGAGGGAGGGCGAGAAAGGTGGAGAGAGGAGAGAGGTGTATAGAGAAGAGATGAGACAGGGCGAGAAAGGTGGAGAGAGGGGAGAGGTGTATAGAGAAGAGATGAGGCAGGGAGAGAAAGGTGGAGAGAGGAGAGAGGTGTATAGAGAAGAGATGAGGGAGGGCGAGAAAGGTGGAGAGAGGAGAGAGGTGTATAGAGAAGAGATGAGGGAGGGAGAGAAAGGTGGAGAGAGTAGAGAGGTGTATAGAGAAGAGATGAGGCAGGGAGAGAAAGGTGGAGAGAAGTGTATAGAGAAGAGATGAGGGAGGAAGGGAAAGGTGGAAAGATGAGGGAGGCGGAGAGAGAAGGTGTGAGGGAGGAAGAGAAAGGTGGAGAGAGATGTAGAGAGAAGAGATGAGGGAGGGAGAGAAAGGTGGAGAGAGGAGAGAGGCGTAGAGAGAAGGGGTGAGGGAGGAAGAGCAAGGTGGAGAGAGGTGTAGAGATAAGAGTCGAAGGAGGGAGAGAAAGGTGGAGAGATGAGAGAGGTGGAGAGAGAAGGGGTGAGGGGGGAAGGGAGAGAAAGGTGGAGAGAGGAGAGAGGTGGGGACAGAGGAGTGACGGAGGTAGAGAAAGGGGAAGATAGATGAGAGATTTTGAGAGCGAGGGGTGAAAGAATAAGAGAAAGATGGAGAGGGGAGAGAGCGGGAGCGATGGGTGAGGGAGAGAGAGAGGTGGAGAGAGGGGTGAGGAAGGGGGAGTTGGGTAGAGAGCGGAGAGGGGGGGGGCAGAGAAGAAAGGTGGAGGAGGGGAGACAGAAATAGACATAGTTCTGTCACCGTGCACTCCGCAAGCACATCGAAACCTCAAGCTTTGTCACACGAGTTTTTATCACCAAAAACACGTGAGTGAAAATATATTCTAATTTTTTCGATTTTTACCCTGGCCTCAATGCAGGGACTTTTCAGTTCATCAATGTTTGTTCATGCAAAGATAATCTGAAGAAAAAAAATACACTCGAGCATGTTTGAATTGCATTGAACTTAAAGGAATGTGGGGATAGTCACCACACCGTTTCGGTTCCAGAATTCCCAGACAAGTCACGCATAATAGCTAGCTATTGTGTCGTAGTGCTTTGTTACGCGGTCCCAGCCCTGGTGTACTTTAGGGTGTGTTGATTGCACGATCAATGATAGTACGTACTCTGTATTGCTATAGGTACACCACAGTACTGGGTAAGGTTTGGCTTCCGTCGAACCTTGAGCACTTCGCTTTAGGCTACAATCGTACGCGAGACATCCCTGACTGAGGTAAGTCTCCCTCCGGGGCACAGCCAAGGTGTGGTACTTGGGTGAACAGGCCGATTCAGTGGTCATTACAACGAGTTTGACTTCTCGTGAAAAGAAGCCAAGTCATTGGAGATAGTACGCAGTCATTTGTATAGCGGATTTGTGCCGATTATGAAAACGGAGCAGCCCCACAATGTAAACCGCATTGTTAGCTTTGTCGATAAGAATATTGAAATAGCATCGTAAGCTTGACACACAACCATGTGCGGTCAATATCTAACGCTATTCACATTTTTAGTTACCAACTCGTTGGAACTTATTGTACTGAAAAGTTTCGGACGTCATCGGTCGGCTTATGGCTGCTGTGTTACGACCGCTATAGCCTCCAAATATGGGTGAATGGTTTTGCTATCCCAAGAACAGAATCCATTGACTCTTTGAATTGAAAGTGAATTCAGTTCACCCTGAAGATTTCAACCTCATGTGGCCTGATGAGGACCTGTGAAGTTAGTGTAAAGAAAACCCGAATATCTAGGGTTGTAGGGGACGGATATAGCCTTGTTCAAAGCGGGCGAGATCCAGGCCAATGAAACACGCGCAAACCACGGCACAACGGCACTACCACGCCGGATACAAGCGAATCACGGCTCGCAGACATCTGCGCGGCCTTCCCGCACACAACAGTGTGGATCCGTACACGTATACGGGTGTGTACGCAGCCGTCCTGGCAGCAATGTACGCGTGTAATGTTCCCTCCTCCATGGCGCAAGCAGCGGGCGTGGAACGGTGTGCGACGTTCGCAAGCTATGTGCGGAGAATGGAGCTGCATGTCGGATATCGCTCGCAAAGGTATTGCGCAAAGCTCAGTAGACCTATACAGAATTAATTAATCTATGCAACATCTACAGAAGGACGACCGATTAGTAAATCGTCGCTTAAGCACTTGATCAAGGGTGGGACTTGGGTAATTAAAACACAAGTGCTCTTGACTAATTCATGCAACTCATTCACCGTGCAGTTGTGGTCTAGTCAGTGTGGAAGCACGGAGTTCGATGGTGGAATCCTTGCACCCATTGGCTTGTGCATTGCAGCCGTTTACCATCGAGAATGTGTCCTTGACCATAATGTTGAATAGACCGCCGGTGAAATCACCGTGAAAAGCTGGTGAAGAAATTCGAGCGTGAAAAAGGTGGCGACATACTGCAGTGAATTTTCTGTTCATGGCAACGTGATATAGTGTTCACAGTTTTGTATAGGACATGTAATGTACATGCAGCATTGAATGGTTCTGCCAATGATGGCAAGACCCAGCTTTCTTTATTCGGTCCAAGTTATTCTACAAAGTTCTTTTTTCAATCGAAGTTCTACAATTCTTGTGTCCACTCCGAATTAGCAGAGGCCCTCGGTCGTGCTGTCTCGATCCAGGCTAGTTAGTTGTCACATGAACGAGTGAGCGTCAAGGAACGGCAGGACCATGTGTATGGTGGCCGATCATTGCCGTTCCCCATTTTCAGTAAATATTTCAAAATTTACTATAGAAAATGGAAGTTGCGTTACGGCTGCCGTAATATTAGCCACTGCGAATAGCAATACAGTAATAACAGAACCTACATAGGACGCTCAACCACCGTCGCTGGTACTCCGTTATTTGTGTGGGGACTATACAAGGGCTTCAACCAGCGTAGGTGAGGCTAGGGTTACGGTTACGGTTACGGTTAGAGTTAATTTAGGTTTGGGTTGGCGTTAGGGATAGAGTAAGGATTAGGATAAGGGTTGGGATTAGGGTTCTTAGGGTTAGGATTAGGATTAGGGTTAGGATTAGGGTTGTTTGTGTTAGAGTTATGATTAGGGTTGCTTAGGTTAGGGTTAGCTTTACGGTTAGTGTTACGGTTACGGTTAGGGTCAAACGGGACCCTGCCATAAGATCCCTGATACCTCCTTGAATATCGTCAGGATAAAGGAACTAGACAACAGAGTCGCCACAATTTGCTCGCTGATTTCAGTGCATGCATGCGCATTTCAGCAAAGCATTGTGGGATACTGTAGCAACCATATGCCATTACGATGTTTAAATGTACGTGCATTTTAAAAGTGAACTTGTTTTTTTATAAACATTTTATTAAAATAGTCTTAAATTTAAAATGAAATTAGTTAGTTTTCAAAACATTTTGAAAACAAAACCAAAATGTGACCCGGCACAGCGACATGAGGAATATCCCACCAAAACACTTTTTGAGTAAACAACGCCTGAAGTTAAAGTATCTTCACAATTCGATTACAAATCAATTTGTGTGTGTGTGTGTGTGTGGAAATTTTAAGTATTAGAGGATATTATATTTTGATATCATTTGAAAGCTAATTGTATACTCTTTCACATCATTAGAAAACCTCAAAATCTCAAAAGTGGGGTTATTATTCATTATGCTGTGCCGGGTCACAAAAGAACTTAAAATTCTTTCTATAAGCATTTTGAATTAGAAATGATTTTAACAAGAATCTTAATTTTGAAATTGATTTTTAAATTAAATTGAATAGTTTTTGCAACATTTTGAAAAGAACAGTACATTTTGAAATATTTACTGAAAATGGGGAACGGCAATTATCGGCCACCATACATGTGTGCTTTAGCCGTTAAGTGACTTTGTATACAATCCTGAACCCAAGATATCAAGCCCGTGTTACAGCATACGGCCACAGATACAATGGAAGCCACCAATTGCATGTGAAATATTGTGTACATGTAGTATAGCTGTAGTATATAGCTCCATGGTAGTATGTTATGTGTTGGTGTCAGTACACTGTCAGTTTCCTGGGGATTTCTGAGTTGAAGGACGCCTATCACAATACGGTCAATGGACCGAGTACTCTTTTCTTCCCAGGCTACGACGGAATTTCTACAGCAAGGGACTAACTAAGTTTATCTAGGGAAGCTTAGAAATGTCATGAAAAGAAAATAGAAAATATACGAATACGGAAATACATTGTCGCCTTGGCCGCTATTGTTAACTATGTCATAAAACCGTAGAAGCAAAATTAATGCTAACCTTTTCAGACATATAGAGGGCGGTATTTGTAAAAGGAACTCTCTGTTCCAACGATCGCTCCACGCATTTCCTCTTCTCGAAAACGGCAATTTCACGTGTAGTAACACGCGACACACTCAACATGACGAATCTAACTGAAGCAAAAAAGTCGTTAAAAAGGCGAAATCTACCTTTTACCCGCAGGGTTGTATCCTTTGGAAATAGGTGGAAGCTGATTTCTAGCGGTGTATTTCTTTTGTTGGAGGAGCACAGTGGAACCGCGCAGTGTTTTTCGCCGACTTCTTGTAAACCTAGCGTCCATAGCCTCGCTTTCAGTTCGATGCATACAATTTGCATAGATATCAAGAAGGGCCTATAGCCGCAGCGCAATACATTATCTTCAAAAGGGTTCAAAGAACTCTGTCCTTTTAATCTTTTGTCACGTTGCCAGGGCAAGGAAATTGGATGTACAACAACCATGGCTGTCTTACATGAGTGCGCAAGACGACTGTATCTACTCGTTTTGATCCTGGGACTGGCGACTGTCAAGGCTGAAACCACTAAGGTATACGCGCCACAATTGTTGAAGTTATTCACATTGTTGTCTTTCTCTTGAAAAAATGACAAAGGAAAAACAAATTGAAAAATTTTGGGGGAAAAAAAGAATTGCAAAACACAAAATAATAGAAAAAAAATTAAGCAACTTTTCAATCGACCACCGATTTCCATGATTTTCCCCTCTTTATGAAACTCGTTGGTGAGTAGCACATATATAATTGTAGCTTGTTTTTAACACCCAATCAGAAAAGCCAATTTTTTTCTCTAGGTTTCATTCCGCTTTAAATGTCATAAATGTCCAGGGAGTACACCCCGCTTTCATTCAGATGCAAACAACCAATTGCAAACCTGGCTGTAAGGCAGCACTGGTACGTTAATCCAAAGGTCTCGTGTTTAGGTCCCGATCTTTGCCAATTTTTTTTTTTTTTTACTTTCAATTTGCTAAAAGGTTTCCACTTCCCAGTCAGTTTTTCCTTTGTTTGTTTGTTTGTTTGTTATTGTGTTTGTTATTGTGTTTGTTTGTTTGTTTGTCTGTTTGACTTGAATTGAAAAAGCTGCATCCACTAAAGAATAGTTGTTTGCATCTGAATGAAAGCAGGGGTGTGATCCTTGTAGATATAGGGCAGTTAATGATTGAATTGCTTCTGACTGGTGCACCCATCATGGCAAAGACTAGTTGGCTAAATGTTGGGAAGGCCACCATGTACGTAATGAATAGCTCAGATGGAAGAGCACTGGTACGTTAATCCTGAGGTCTCGGGTTCAAGTCCCGGTCCCGTCAGAGTTTTCTTTGCTATTTTGTTTTAGTTCTTAAAACAATCTATAAAATTCTGATGGAAAGTGGACTGATCCGAGATTTGAGCCCGAGACCCATGGGCTTTTTGGGTTCAAGTCCCTGACCAGGCCATTTTCTTTGCCATTTAAAAAAAAAATGTTCTTAAAAAATTTCAGTTATTTCCTCATTTATTTGCTTGATTGAAATTAATACAATAAACTTATGAGCTTTCTCAACGCAAGAATAAGGATTGAATCATTGTTTTAAGCATTTTCCACACCAAATTGCAGTGACGAGAGTCAATTTCGATCAGTAGGCTTAATAAATATGTGACAATGATTCGGTGACAATAAGTAGCCCCTCCAGAAACATATGAGTACTGGTGTTACTTGTATTGCGTCATCTCGCTTTCTGTTCCTAGGATGGCTCTAAGCCGAAGTCAAAGGTCATGCTTCTACTCCTAGATGGCATGCGCTCTGACCTCTTCGGGGAGGAACTTCCGGGCCTGAAATCCATGGAGACTAACGGCGTGCGAGCGGAGTGGATGACGCCCGCCTTCGTCACTCTCTCCATGCCCAACATGTACACCATCGCCACCGGTAACGCTGAATAACCCGTGACAGCAAACAGAGGGCGCTAGAGCACACGCGTGGTCGCAGGTCACAAAAATCGAGCTCTCGCAGATTGCAGTAGAAAATAACCTTTACTTTCAAAGCGAAACATTCCACACAAAAAACGGTTCTTAGTTCTTGTAGCTACACTGAAAATTGTAGTTTGAACCTTCGTCTGTCAGATTAATTTATGTTTTGTGTTCTTAGCCGATTAAATGTTCTGCTTATTACCCCCAGATAAAAACATCTTCAAAAAATTTACCCCTCTAAGCCGCATTTCTGCAAGGATTTTGAAAGCATCCCGGCTCCATTTCAACTACCTCATTTAAAGTCACAAATCCTAGACCCCATTACAAAACTATGGATCAATATGATAATCAGCTCGGCGGAGCCATCTTGGATACAATTAGTATGTCGCATCAGTAAGTTCACGTAAGGCGCCATTTTGGGAGAAAAAAATTGGACAAATTGCAGGTCGCCACGAGAGTCACACCACCTCACAACACTTTGCAAACGCGCGTAAGTCTGGTCCCCCTTGGCGTTGCGGTGTCCCAACATTGTTTTCATTACGCGGTATCCATTTTATGGGTTATTTATGTCAGTAATCCCAATCCATCGGCTACGGCAGGCAAAGTCACACAAGTCAATGGGAATTGGCTGCAGCCGCTAGATAGCGGCTTCCCGTGGCACATGCATAATTTCAATCCCCGTAGCCAATGGATTATGGTAGGGTCAAATCAAAAGCCCGCTCGATCTCTTGGTTGGTTGGTCTCAGTTGATTAAAGGGGTGGGGAGGGGGGCTTTGACTGTGGGACGCAGGCTGTGGCGTGTAATTACACGGTTTAATCACATCCACACAATGTGGGAGTATAAAACTCAATTCCCAAATGAACCAAGGAAACTCTGCAACTAGAGGTCTACGTCTGCAGCCAGAACAGACCATAGGGCTTTCCCGCCTTCCTAACTTTGCCTTCTTTCCAATGCAATGATCACAGGACTACTGTGTTCATGGGGCGATTTGCGAAGAAGGCAACTGCCTAAAAACGGCAACCTGGTCTTTGACCTCATTAATATTCACGAGATGACGTCACGATCAAATAATTATGGAATTTTTGTGGACACACAGTACAGTACAGTTTGGGCATTACTGGACATTAATATAATCCCGTAGTGGTTGACTTTTTGTTATGCGCTCTAGATCAATATTAGCAAAGAAAAGGGCATGATTAATTTCGCCTTCTACTAGTGATGGTTTCCTGCGGAATCCATCCTTGATCATTCGCCTTAGAAAACCATACCAATTACTTTCAAGCCTTTTTATTTATTTCTCACTTGGCCTCCAGCATTGGGTAGCATATGCTAGTCTAGGACGAACACATGCTTCAAGTATTTTAGTCCGAATGGGCATATGTACTTCCCTGTCACAAAGGACCCCCTTGGGTTCATAAAATTTAGCTGTAGCCTTAGCAATTCTTTGGTCAGTGGAATTTCTACCATCATTGAAGATGGTGTGGCCAAGATAGCAAAATTCAGACACATATCCAAGTTCAGTACCATCAATGACAAGATTTATGTCACTCGTAGATGTATTAAATTGCATCACTTTAGTTTTTTTGAAAGAAATTGTTAAACCAAAACGTTTACAAGTGGTGTTCATTATATTCATAATTCCCTGTGCCTCAGCAATGCTCATACAAAATAAAACCAAATCATCGGCATACACCTTTTCCCAACTTGAAATGAAATTGCACTTTTGCTTATAATGGAGTTTGTCTATGGGATTTATCGACCGAAGAAGAAGAGGAAGATGAAGAAAGCAAATCAGAACCAAAAATATGCCTTTTCCGTTGGGACGGAAAAGGCAATAAAGGTTGATGCATTATAGTATACAGTATGCATTTGATTTGTTTTCCCATCAGGTCTGTACCCTGAGAGTCACGGAGTAACGTTCAACAAGTACTACAACTTGACGACTGGCGACAAGGCCAAGACCTTCTACGACACCCTGAACATCACGGACTGGTTCAACACGCCGGGCGTGGAGCCCGTCTGGGTGACGGCCATCCGACAGGGCCTGCGTGCCGGCACCGTGCAGTACCCGGGAGGCAACGTGGCCATCGCCGGCGTCAGACCCACCCGCAACTCGCCCGGCGTGCCCTGGCAGAACCTGGACCAGTACCCGCTCAAGGGGCTGATCGACACCGGTCTGGACTGGCTGACCAACGACGACTTCGACCTGGTCTTCGTCTACTCGGGCCAGCCGGACAGCACCTTGCACGGACTGGGCATCGGTCACGAGAGCTCCACGGCCAAGATCAGGGAGGTGGACGAGGCCGTTCAGTACCTGTTCGAGCGTAGCCGCGAGCTCGGTCTGGAGGGCGCCCTTGACGTCATAGTCACCAGCGATCACGGCCACGTCAACATCGACCAGCGTCGCTACGTGGAGTTGTACGACTACATCAACGCTAGCGATATTCAAATGGGTTTGCTCGACTACGGAAACACGTTTCAGATTGAGCCAGTTGAGGGCAAGCTGGATGAGGTAGGGACACGGAGGAGAGGGTGAGGATTATGAGGGGGAGTAGGGTGAGCAGGAGAAACGGGAGGGGAGGAATACGAGGAGGAGGGGAAGGAGGAGAAAGGGTGGAGAAGTGAAGGGAGAACAGAGGGAGGAAAAAAGGGAGGTGAATTAAAGACAAGAACATGGAGGAAATGAAGAAGAGAATATCAAGAAGCAACAGGAGAAGGCGGAGGAGAAGAATCTGCAAACCATCGTTACAATTATTTTTTAACGACCGAACATGACTGTAAACAAAACAAAATATGCAAGTAAGATTTGTTTTGTCTAATATACACAAAATGGTAAGCTATACTCATGGTTATAACATGATGTTTGCGTCGAGGAGAATGTAATTCAAAGAGGTTTTGCCCTTACTCGACGTGGTAAACACTGAATGCTCAGTGCTTTACCCGGTGCCTGATAAAAAATATTTCAGGCAGCTCGGGCGGGATACTCATGGTGTATACTCATGGTGTTTTTTTTATTGAACAGCTCTACAACGCATTGGTGGACGCTCATCCTCAGTTAAATGTCTACAAGAAGGAAGACTTCCCTGCGCGCTTCCACTACTCAAACAGCGACCGCATCATGAAGCTGCTGGGCTTCGTGGACTCCAACTGGGTCCTATTCACTGTGAGTGTTGGCTTATACCCCTTGGGTTACACACACAAGCGATATTTTCTCCGGGTGCACACGGTTAATCCCTCAGTGTGGAAGGGTAGATCACCGGTAGATTTTTCGGAATTATTTACCCTCCAACCTTCCTGGGTAAATTTCTGTGCTCCACCGTTGGAAGCGCAGTGTGAATGGTCGTTTTTACACCGCAGCCGCTGGTTTTTCGCTACGACTGTGTAAATTCGGGCTTGAAAAGAGACTACCACTGCGTTGTCAGTAAGCCAGGAGGGAGGGCGCTCGAAATAAGACATTTTATTTTCGTGAAAACACATATTTACAAGCCATCTCTCAACAAACAAAACATTCTGCCCCTCCACAAGGAATCCCGACTGTTAACGTAACACACGCTTCATGTAGTCTCTTTTCAAGCCGCGAATTTGCCCTGTTATAGCGAAAAACCAGTGGCTGCGGTGTAAAATCAGAACACCCGGTGAAAATGCCGAAATCGAACAAGGTGAAACAAACAATACTCACAAAGCAATACTCACTAAAGTGGCGCACATAACAATGTATCATGCAAGGAGCTTTTTAGACTGTAGAGGGCAGCAGACATGCCACTCCTTTCCTTATCTGAAGCCGTGTCGGCATTCATTCGATACGGCCAAATCGAACACACAAATCTTAATGTATTGCAATGATCTCGTAACCCTTCCCCTTCTTGTTGAGGCAGAGGAAGACTGAGAGTAGTTTCTTCCTGGCCTCCGATCATGGATACGACAACGAAGACCCACAGATGAGGGCCATCTTCTATGCACAGGGACCCAGCTTCAAGAAGGGTTTCAGGAGCGAGCATTTCGAGTCGGTAAGTTACCAATGATGGTTGGCAAGGCTGGCTATCATCGCGTGGTAAGCATGTCTGAGGGGCAGAAATATGGACACAGAAATGAAGCCGGTCCCCATCTGCCAGAGAAGGCAACAAAAGCATAACGCGACCGCATACCTTTCTACATTGCTATCACACTAAGGGAAGCCTCATTACAGGGTGTACATCTTTCCAATGAGGGCTCGAAACATTTCAGTGCGAGGTTTCTACTATAACCATCTTCAAACTGTATAAGTTTCATGTAAATCTGTGAACATTTCTGTTTTTCGCTAGGATCAACCTTTTTTTTAAGGTTTGTATTTTGGCCATTTGAATTAGTAAATTGTTGCTCCATGTTTGTGTGTAATGTTTATCATGAAAACGTGCTAGGCATAGCCACTCTTCCTCGCTCAAAACGAATGCACTTTTCATGCGATTGACTTGTTAGATGCTTTGCATAACGCCCGCATGGAACTTTGGCTGGCAACCAGGACCACATTTCGAAGTGCTGTTCATTGACTGTGGAGTTTGAGTTTAGGCTCGGAGCAAAAGCAAACTCAAGGATTCAATCAACGTTTCGAGAAATGTTTACACCTCTGCCCGTCGTCAAGAGACTACCCCTGACGACGAGCAAAGTATACACATTGTCCAAAACTTTGAGTTGCCAGTCTTGAATCATTCTCTTTCTTGAAAGGGATGACTTGCGCGGTGTCACCGAAAA
Source organism: Luidia sarsii (assembly GCA_949987565.1). Lineage (NCBI taxonomy): Eukaryota > Metazoa > Echinodermata > Asteroidea > Paxillosida > Luidiidae > Luidia > Luidia sarsii. Next base: position 8,191,280 of record OX465119.1, on the reverse strand, counting down.
CTCTCCGAGCAAATCGATCTCCTAAGTTAGCAATATGCACTAGTTCGGACCGGCGTGGGTGGATTTCACAAAGCCTTACGATGCATCGTAACTCATCTTACCATGGATAACCTATCGCTAGTGTTTACAGGCCGTATGGTTACGTGCATCAGTCATCGTGCTGCAAGTGGTCGCAAGTTACGATGGGTTTGATGAAATCGGACACTGATCACGCGGGCCTTCGCTTCTTGTCTTCACCAGGTCAACATCTACCCCTTGCTGTGTGACCTTCTCGGCCTCCAACCGGTGCCTAACAACGGTTCCCGTGACAACTACAAGGCCATGCTTAACAACGGCTCCAGTGGCGCTGGTGCCCGTCTGCGCATGCATGCCGCCGTACTCATCTTCTGTGGCGCTTTAGTCTCAATGCTCCTACACGCATAACTTTGCATCACACTACGAAGTGCAGTCACAACGAATAAAAGGGAAATAATGTACGTACACCATAGGCCTAGTAGTGGGAATACTTAACACTACGATATGATGATATAATCGTGTAGGATAATTAAATACTTGTACGGAATTTGGTCGTTTTGGCTATCTACGTAATGACATCTTAATTGATACATAATTTTGTACTTTACAGTTCAAATTATAATGTCAGTAGTTAAAGTAGTAAATGTTTTATAATCGGTGGATTTGTCAAAAAAAAATTAATGTGATTTGTTTATGTAATCTGCGTGACACAAAATTACTCGTCCCGTTCTGTTTCTCTTCGCCGTTTTACAATAAGAATTCGAACCTTACTGAAGAAACCTATAAGGTGAATCCCCGTCTATCTCAAATGATTAGTGCCTCACACATTTTAGACCTGGAAAACTTTTTCGAAATCCCGAGAACAAAATACATAGGTGATAATTTGTTCTCCAAATCGTGATTCAACTTTTCGTCAACTATTCTCGAAGTCTTCAACCATCTTCACTCTGCTTATCGTAGACGGCGCTGGAGGATACTAGATTTCACAAGCGAAATTTGGATTCCAGTATTCATCCGTCGGGCCCAAATTTCAACTGTCTTGTCATTGTACATGAAGGCCTGTACAGTACACGACACAGTCTCAACCATTCCCTATCAATGTACGTGCATTTGATATCTGGCAAATGATACTGTGGCGCTTTTCGCTCAGGGCTACGCCTTTTTGCGTACAGGTGATCGGCTACCCATACACGGAGGGGGAAAACAAGCGGTTTTAAAAGAGACGGCTCGTTTTGGGAGAAATATACTCTCCAATGACCGATAAGATTAACACGGACTCGATAGAAATTCAATTAGCAACAATCATTCTTAATTACCTCGGACCTCATTGGGGATTTATTGTCAGCACAACATAATCAACGGCAGTGAATCCAACCACTTGGCTGTCCCAGGGTGAGGTGCCGGAAGGGCACCTCAACTACTGCGCCTCAACCCTCGTGGCACCCAAACCGTGAGGTGCCCCCACTGAGGATCAACTCCCTGCCCCTCATGCACCGTGGAGCGCAGAGCTCCGACGAGACTGAACTTACAAGTGCGGCTGGCTCGGCTGCTAGCAGGACCTGGGCGGCTCCGACTGCACTGCTGACTAACGACTGCCTGGACAACTGACTGGACTCGTGACGGGACCGACGACTGCACGACTTAAACTGACTGACTGACTGACTGCACTGACACAACACTGACACAACACTGACTGACTGGATCGCCTAGAGCGCGGCGCTAATATAGAGGCTCGGCGCGCCCTCGCGCGGCCAGACCCGGCCAGCTTTCCTCAAGCTGTTGCGTTACAATACCAATACAGACCATGCCTGACAAGCATTAACAATTAATTGGCGCAGTCTGTGTTTTCCTAACCAGATCAGTAGCTCTGATGCTCCCCCTTGTCATCACCGCTGCTTCCACATTACGGCAAATAAACTAGGTTCCTCTCATTCATTCATTTCTGTTTGATCTTAAAATTTAGTGGGCCTGACGTTTCTATCCTAGCAGGACCTTTCTCTGCCTTTGAGAAAGGTCCTGCTAGGATCGAAACGTCAGGCCCACTAAATTTTAAGATTTACATTTTGGTAATTTTAGTCAGTAAGCAGTTTGCAACATTTTTGTATATCACCTTAAGTCATTTCTGTTTGATGTTTGTTTTTGATAAAGATGTATTTTACGGTTATTAGAGGTAGGTAGCTTTAATCACCTGTTGATAATTGTCGTTTTTAGCGCAGACGATAATATTTCCGATGTCCGCGATATGCAACCGTGGTCATTAGCGTCATAGGTCGGTATGGGCTACTTTTAGAAGTGGGTTGAACATCATATCATTTTTCGATCCGACCTTTTAAGATCAGAATTGTGACAGGAAAACCCTATGTTATATTATAGTTCACGTAGTTTTTCTTAGTCGAAGACCGCGTTTGAAGTAGGTCATAAAACACCAGCTTGGTCTCGGCCACGTCGTTTCCTGGCAAATGGTCTGTTGACATCCTTGGCCGTCTTGGTTCCATTGGATGGGAAGAGAAGTAAGCCTATATACGGCAATTATAAACAAAAATAATGCCGTTTTGTGACAATTTCGTGGCAATGTTGTATTGCTCTTTCTAAATATCCTTAATGCAAGTAGTATACAATAATCTACATGACTAAATCAGATATGCTAATTATTCACCATATTAACATGAACATTAAAATTAAAGATGATATTGACTACTTCTTATAACTTCCACCGCTGTTATTATTTATAACACACGACAAATGTACTGAATTTTAAAACATGATTTAAAAAAATCCACATACCGGTAGATTGTATTTTTAAAAGATGAAAACATAGCTTGAACTCTACTGGATGAGGTGAAAATCATGCCAATGTCAATCATGATCACATCAATAAAATCAGATTAAATGAACTTGCAATTAATTTCATTAACATTCTTTTCAACGAAAAGCACTAAACTATTTAATTAAGTTGAGTTCCACTAATTTTCCTTCTTTGACCACATCAATTCCTCCCACAGCGCTATCAAATTCAAATGCGAGCACTCTCTCCAGCAGACCCACTTTCTGGATGTCACCGTCCGGAAAAACCTCAACACACTTACTACTGACTTGTATTCTACGCCCACCGACACTCATCAATATCTCCATTCCTCCAGTTGTCACCCCAGACACTGTAAGACTTGTATAGCCTACAGCCAGGCTCTCAGTTTGAGGCGCATATGTTCCAATGAGACTGACTTTCGACGCACGTACACGAGTATTAGCCAGTAATTGGTTGCTAGAGGCTATAAATCTCGCCAAGTGAAGAACTCCATTGCTAAGGTCTATTCCATCCCCAGAAGTTCGGCACTCAAGCAAAAGTCACCAGCTCCCAAGGACAATCCCAAGGTACCCTTAGTTACTTCCTACCGCCCTTCTCTTACTCCTCTCAGGAAGATAACTAAGGAAAACCAACATATTATCCACACTTCAGATCGTCTGGCTGATGCCATTCCAAATTTGCCTGTTTTGGCTTTCAGGCGCCCCGGAACCTGCGTGAGTTAATCGTCCGAGCAAAGGTACATTTAAAGGGGAATGAAACCCAAAGAGAAATGTTGGCTTATCTGATTGGGTGTTAAAGGCAGCCTACAATTACCTATGTGCTACTCACCTACGAGTTTCATAAAGAGGGGAAAATCATGGAATTCAGTGGTCAAATTCGCGTTCCCGCAAACCGCCATATTTTCGAATGGCCCGCCAGTCACTGCGGGGGGTATGACATCGCAACGGAAAACTCACGCATGGGCCCGGACGGATGTACCCATACTACATGCTGCGTGCAGTTATACACTTGCGAGCTGAATGATGGTGTACTGCCAGGCTTTTGGGTGTAGAATGTCAGCGGGAAAAAGCTGGGGAAATCTTGCCATGCAGTTCCCAACAAGGACAAGAAACCTGTTTGACATCCCAAAGTCTGGCAGTACTCCATCGTTCAGCTCCTGAGTGTATAACTACACGCAGTAGATGTAGTAGGCGTACATCCGTCCGGGCCCATGCGGGAGTTTTCCGTTGCGGTAACATCAGTGACGGGCTGGCAATTCGAAAAGATGGCGGTTTGCGGGAACGTGAATTTGACCACAAATTCCATGATTTTTCCCTCTTTATGAAACTCTTAGGTGAGTAGCACATAGGTAATTGTAGGTTGTTTTTAACATCCAATCAGATAAGCCAACATTTTTCTCTGGGTTTCATTCCCCTTTAAGTGTACCGCGAAATGCATTGTTTGCAAGACACATGTCATGGAACTATAGTCTTTCAATGGACATTCTTCAGGAACTACCCACATGACCTATGCCTCTATTACTTGCACACCTCCTGTAGAGTTTATAATGTTCAGTATGTTGGCGAGACCAAAAACCTCAAAAAACGTATTAGGTCATGGCCATAGGTCTACAATTAAAACCGGTGAAATGGACACCCCTGTTGGGTATTACTTCAATCTCCCTGATCATTCGATATTATAGTACTAGGCATAGAATCCCTTGGTCACCGTAGTAATGCTGTCCGTCTAAGCCGTGAGAAAATGTGGGTGAAGCGTCTTCGGACTATTCAACCACATGGTCTCAACATCCAGGAGGGTAATGTCTGAAAGGAGGATTATCAGAGAGCATGCATGATCACTAAAACCATGCAGCTTTTAAGTGATATACAAAAATGTTGCAAACTGCTTACTGACTAAAAATGACAAAATGCAAATCTCAAAATCTAGTGGGCCTGACGTTTCGATCCTAGCAGGACCTTTCTCAAAGGCAGAGAAACAAAGTGTTGCCTGCCTTTGATGAGAAAGGTCCTGCTAGGATCGAACGTCAGGCCCACTAAATTTTGAGATTTGCATTTTGGTCTGACGTTTCGATCCTAGCAGGACCTTTCTCAAAGGCAGGCAACACTTTGTTTCTCTGCCTTTGAGAAAGGTCCTGCTAGGATCGAAACGTCAGGCCCACTAAATTGTGAGACCTTGCAGCTTTCTGATAATCCTTCTTTTGTGTTTACTCCTCCACGCTTCTCTCTTTGATCTTTGATCTTCTCACCAATCCCTACCCTACTCCTTGCCCTTCCCTTTGATCTCACCCTACACGCTTTCCTCTTTGTCCTTTGTTTGTCATCCGTGTCCTATTCACTCTCTTCCCCCTTCCTTCTTGCACATGTATCTGTTTTGTCCTTGTCACTCTGTCTTTGAGAAAGGTCCTGCTAGGATCGAAACGTATCCGCTTCCCTGTCAATGCTCTTTTCTTGCATGACATGTGCTCTCTTGGCAGTATGTATGAAGACCGTCTTCGGACAGTCATCACTGATTCCTGAGGCGATGTTGGAGGAGTATCTTGAAGACCTGTGGCAGTGGACGCTGACTGAATTCCCCTCAAAATCTCAGCTCGGTTACATTTGTGTCCCTGTCAGGGCCATTGAGTGTTTTTCGTCTCACCAACATACTGAACATTACAAACTCTACATGAGATGGGGTATATGATGTTTGAGGTAGTGCACGTGATAGAGCCATAGGTCGTGTGGGTAGTTCCAGAAGAATGTCAATTGAAAGAGTCGATTTCCTTGACATGTGTCTTGCAAACAAAAGGTTCATAAAATGGTGACCGAATAAGACGCTGCAGACCAAAGCCTCCAGGTTAACTGCCTAACGCCGTCATCAGAAGACTTTCCACCTGCCCAGGACCGTTTGCCTTCACCAAGACACAGTTTGCTGCTATTCTGTATCCAACCTTGGCTCGCCTCCGATCTCAAAATGCCAAGGAAATCAGTGAAATCAACAAATGATCCCGAGTCTCCCCCTGTTCTATCGCCTCAGTCGCAGAGCCCCAGCGGAGCGACTGAGGCGACACCGTAGATTTCGAATGCTATGTCACGCAAACGCTGACGGAAATCCGGTCCGGGCAGGTGGAATTACGTAACCGAATTGAGAAGCTTGAACACAACATCAACCAGTCCATTGAATTTCAATGTAAGCGGATTGACGCTATTGAGCTGAAGCTGCGTGAAGTGGATCAACTCACCACGACGACTACCAAGACAAAAGAAATGCTGGCTGATCATGGTCTTCAACTGAACAAGCTCGAGCGTTTTTCCCGTCGAAACAACCTTCGAGTTGTTGGATTTCCCCAACAGAAGGGAGAAGATTGCCTCGCTAAGGCCAAAGCTCTACTGGCGGATAAGTTCGGCATGACAGACGTTGTCTTGGAACGGGCCCATCGAGATGGCCCCAAGATGGCCGAAAAACCACAACACCTCCTAGTTAAACTGAACTGTTACCAAGACAAGATCAGGGTTCTTCAGCAACAACGACAGATCCTCCGCAACGAGACCTTCTACTGCGTTGAGGACCTCACAAAACTAGATCTCATTGAGAAGAGGAAATGGTCGGCGCAAGCTTCAGCAGCCTATAAGGAGGGTAAAAAGTGCCGCTTCATAGCTGGTAAGTGGAGAGGCCCTGATGGCTCCCTCGCTCCATTCTACCGTCAAGCCTAGCGCAACGTGACCAGACATCATCCAGGCCCTACTCACAACACCATGAAAACTCCACATAAACAGCTCTTGTAAATGGTCTCATCTCTGTTGTAGTAGTCTGTTTATTCCCATCCTCCCTTCACATTCGATTTTTGACCATGTTTATTGTTACGCACAATATCAACTTTATAATATTCCCATCTGCTTATACTTGTATCATAATTTAACTCGGATGCTGCTTCTTGTACATTTTCCTTGATCTTCATTACTTGTTTCGTCATTGTCCATTATTCATTAGGTGTTATCCAGTATACCTTATTCTCTCTCAGTGATTCTATTTCGAGTCTGTCTTTCTCGTCATTTATATCATTGTATCCCCTCTAAAATAACTAATTAAGTAGTGTTTAATTGTAACTTCGTTGTTTATTTAGTGTTTGTTACTATCTGTATTCAGAATTATGACATGACTATATAAATCCTTTCCATTTTACACCTTAGATGACGATACTTTTCAAGATCAAATTATCGAAAATAGGACCAACCCTTCCCTTAATAAAGGTTCAATCATCACCAAACTTGGGGAACAATCTGGAATTAATCATCTTAGTGCAAGTAGTGTTTTAGATGGTAACAACCTAGACCCTAATAATACTCAACCCATAATCAATAAATGTGTATACTCTGACATCACACAAGTACAACATTATCAAAATACCCACGCCAGTGCCCTCAACTTCAATGTAATTCACTTTAATATCAGAAGCTTACCGAAAAATTTTGATTAATTAAACTTACTTCTACAATCACTGAATAAGTACTCTGCCATTGCCCTCTCGGAAACATGGCTAAAAGAAACATCTCCGGACAAACTTTATTCTCCCTGGTTATAATCTGATTACTAAAAACAGAGGTCACAAGGTAGGCGGTGGTGTTGCTATCTATATCCAGTCTCATTGCAAGTTTGAAATCAGACAAGATCTGACATTTTTCACTGATAACCTTGAATCCCTATTCCTTGAAATTAAAAATGCCTCGTCCAAAAATATTATTGTTGGAGTTGTCTACAGACCTCCCCAAGGATCATATAATGAATTCATTAAACTTATTATTCAGAATATGATAACTCGATTATCTGCAGACAATAAGAATGTTCTTATTACAGTTGACTTTAATATTAATTTGCTAAATTATAATCATAACTCTTCCACTAGAGATTTCCTAGACATGATGCTCTCAAATTCCTTTGTGCCACTAATTGATAAACCTACTCGTATAACTCGCACATCAGCGACCCTTATCGACAATATATTTACCAACATAATCCCTATGACCGAGTCTCATATCCTACTAAGTGATATAACTGATCATTTTCCCCTGTCTGTTTCGATACCAACACACGGAACCGTATGTGGTTCGTCTAAAGCACGCCCAAGGGAACTCTTCCGTAATTACACAAAAATCAACTTGGACAATTTTCGCAATTCTCTACGTGACGCTGACTGGAGCTCCATATTCAACACCAACGATGCTGACCTTTCCTACACAAATTTTATTAATATATTCAATCATCTTCACGACGCTAGCATACCACTCGTTAGAAAAACAGATAAGAACAAACCCAAGTCCCCATGGGTCACTGAATTGCTTTTGAAATCAATAAAGTTAAAAAATAAGCTATACCATAAATTTCTTGCTAAACGGAGTGAAAGTAGTCATGATGATTATATCAGATACAAAAATGTTTTAACAAATGTTCTGAGAACTGCTAAGAAACAGTATTTTCTCTCCAAATTTGACAAAGCTAAACATAGTATTAAAGATACCTGGAAAATAATTAATTCAGTAATTAGAAATAAATCCTCAAATCAGGCCCCCTCTGGTATTTCACATAATGATATCTTAACTGAAGATCCTATTAAAATGGCTGAACATTTCAACAACTACTGTTCGAATATTGGCGCAAATTTATCCAAAAGGATACCGACTTGCAACGCTAAATTTTCGGATTACCTTCCTTGTTCAAATACCCATTAAATGTTCCTTACACCGGTTAGTGTATTTGAATTGAATAACATTATAAACAACCTTCCTAATAAAAGAAGTAGCGACTTTGACTCAATCACTACATTTGTAATAAAAGAGGTCTCTGTGGGCATTTTGAATCCCTTAAGACACATCATTAATCTTTCTCTCCTCACTGGAACTGTTCCCACAAAAATGAAAATAGCTAAATTCCTACCTGTCTATAAAACTGGAGAAGTTGACCAAATTGAGAACTATAGACCAATTTCACTCCTCCCAAGCTTTTCAAAATTATTGGAAAGAGTTGTATATAACCGAACCTTATTATTTTTACAAAAGCACAATATCTTATCACGCTATCAATTTGGTTTTCGTGCTATCCACTCCACAACCCATGCTGTCCTCCACGTGATTAACCAGGTCATTTCAGGGCTTGATAATAAAAAAACACGGTCGGAATATTCCTTGACCTATCGAAAGCCTTCGACACCCTTGACCACGAATTATTATTGTATAAATTAAATCATTATGGTGTCCGTGGTGTGTCATTAAAATGGTTTGAAAGCTATTTGCACAATAGAAAACAATTTGTATCTTGCAATGACAGCAAATCTCCAACCTCCTCATTGAACTATGGAGTTCCACAGGGGTCAATCCTTGGTCCATTACTCTTCCTGATTGATATTAACGATTTTTCTAATTGTACAAATACTCTATCTTGTATAATGTTTGCAGATGATTCTAATCTTTTTTACACCCACGAACATATCGACACTCTTATTGACACTGTGAACTCTGAACTTGTCACAGTTTCAAATTGGATCAAGTCTAACAAATTATCCTTGAATATTACAAAAAACCATTGTATGTTGTTCAGTAATTCTCTAAATAAATTACCAAAAAATGTTTTCATTGACAACAATGAAATTAATGAGGTGATTAACACAAAATTTCTAGGTTTAATCATAGACAATAAACTTCATTGGAAATCGCATATTAATCACTTGTGTAAACTTATCTCCAGGAACATTGGTGTAATCAACAGACTTAAAACTCAGTTTCCTAAACGCATACTTTTTACCCTGTATAATTCCCTAATTTTGCCTTATATTAATTACGGAATTCTAGCATGGGGTAACGCTTCCCAAAATGTGATACAAAGATTATTCCTATTGCAAAAGAAAGCGCTTCTGATTATAAAAAAAACAGAATATCTTGCCCATACTGACCCCCTATTTCTGCATCATAAAACCCTCAAAGTACACGACCTGTACTCCTTCCAACTTGGTACATTCATGCATCAAGTGACTAGGAGGAAACTACCCAGTTGTATTTTATCAATATTTGACAAAAATGATCACGTTCACCGTTACTCGACTCGTCAGGCTTCCCATTATCATCTGCCCGATCCAGCACGTACTTCTTTGAGCAAAAGAACCCTTCATTACAGCGGCCCTATACTATGGAATGCTTTAGAATTATCATTGAAAAATAAAAAGTCGATAATTCTCTTTAAGAAGGAGCTAAAGGATGCTCTTCTAAATACGTACAAAATGTCCAATTGCATCTGAATGTAAATTACTGAAAATTGTCTTTGATATCGTTTGCATCAATTGTATCACATTTTTGATACTCAATTTCTCTCTCTTATTGAAAACACGCTTAATGTTACCTGATAAGTAAATCTATATGCTGTTTATTAAAACCTTTTATTGAATTGTTTGGTTCCAAGTAAATTACTGCTACAAATAATTGGTTCCTATCTACAGAGACTTAATTAATATAATATTATCATCTGATGATTATTTCATTTTCATGTCATTTTTCAACTCAAACGTCAAGCTTTTCTGCTTGTTGCTTTACCGTTTATGTTATTATATTAACTTAATCTATTTCTCCAGGGAGCCAGTACCAGACAAACCTTGCTTCTTACGGGCTCCCCGAATATCAATATCTTTGCTTTGATAGACTAATGTCATGTAACTTTTTGAAACTGCTTTGATCATTTGATATTCGAATAAAGTCAAGTCAAGTCAATGCGTTTCGAGGTACACTTGAATGTACCAAATTTAGTGGGAGGTGAAGTGTCAAAAGGGGGAACCTATGCTCGGACAATTAAGTCACGCAGGTTACGGGGGCGCCTGAAAGCCATAACAGGCGAATTTGGAATTGCATCAGCCAGACGATCTGAAGTGTGGAGAATATGGTGGTTTTCCTTAGTTATCTTCCTGAGAGGAGGAAGAGAAGGGTGGTAGGAAGTAACTATAAGGGAACCTTGGGATTGTCCTTGGGACCTGGTGGCTTTCGTTTTAGTGCCGAACTTCTGGGGATGGAATAGACTTTAGCAATGGAGTTCTTCACTTGGCGAGAACTATAGCCTCTAGCAACCAAGTTACTGGCCAATACACGTGTATGGCGGCGAAAGTCAGACTCATTGGAACATAATTATGCGCCTCAATCTGAGGGCCTGGCTGTAAGCTATACCACTCTTACAGTGTCTGGGGTGACAACTGGTGGCATGGAGATATTGATGAGTGTCGGTGGGCTTAGAATACAAGTCAGTAGTAAGAGTGTCAAGGTCTTTCCGGACGGTGACATCCAGAAAGTGGGTCTGCTGGAGAGAGTGTTCCCATGTGAATTTGATAGTGCTGTGGAAGGAATTGATGTGGTCAAAGAAGGCATTCAAGCTGCTACCGTCCCTAGTCCAAATGAAGACAACGTCATTTATGTATCTCCACCAAATCCAAGGACGGCATGGAGCCTCACTGAGCATGCGTTCATCAAGGTCACCCATGAAGAGGCAAGCAAAGGAAGGAGCCATGCCTGTGCCCATGGCAGTGCCATGCACCTGGAGATAGTGCTTGCCAAGAAAGGAGACATTGTTCTTGGCAAGCACTAGCCTCATGAGGGTGGTTAGGTCAGAGATGGGGGAGAAGACTGTTTTCCTTTGGTCAGGGCTGAGGAGCAGCTTGAATGCCTTCTTCCTGGGGGATGTTAGTTTATAGAGACGAAACGTCAATTGTACAATTAAAGCAGTGGTCGGAATTGGATCCTTGACACTTTCCAACTTTTGCAGAAAGTCGGGAATGTCATGGACTTAGGAGGGGATTTGGGGAACCAAGGTTATGAGAAAAGAGTCAATGAAAAGAGATATGTGTTCCGTAGGTGAACCATTGCCAAAGATGATGGGTCTGCCTGGCTTGTTTGCCTTGTGAATTTTCGGGAGAAGGTAGAGTCTGGCAGTTCTTCAATTGATTGGTGATAAAAAATATGTGAGCTTTCTTGCTCAGATCAGTTGATCACGTGATCGCATGTCATCCAAAACTTCCTGAATTTGCTCTGAAAATTTGCCAGTGGAGTTAAAGTCCAGACACTTATAGTGCTGGGGATTGTCTAGTTGGCGATTGTCTTCATCAATATATTTTTGGCGATCCATGATTACTATGGATGACCCTTTATCTGCTGGCTTGATAATGATGTCATCGCGGGAACGTACAGTGTTGAGAGCAAGACGTTCTTCCTTAGGGAGATTGTCGTGGGGCTTACGGGTAAGATGAGAGGAATTGGAAACACGGTTCTTGGGGGGACCCAGGTGCTTTTTACTCGGAAAGGTTTTTCTTTACGGGAGCCAGAATCGAAGAAGAACTCAGTCAGACGAAGTCTGCGGTAATACTCAATGAGATCTTGACTGAGCATTCCTTGGTCAACTTTGGGGGGAGTTGGACAAAAGTTCAAACCCTTGGAAAGTAACGTATGCTCTGCGTCAGTGAAGAGGGGAAGAATAAAGAAGAATAGTGTTAGTTGGGGTAATGGTGTAGACTGGGGACTGCGTCTGAAGCGGTTGTGTCTGCGTTGTTTGGTAACAAGGCCACCAATCTTCTTGTTTCTCCTGTCTCGGTGAGAACAGAATTGAGACTAGAGAAACCTTTCTCAATCTCATCACTGAAATCCTTATCCAATCAAAACCGGTAAAATTGACACCCCTGTTGAGTATCACTTCAATCTCCCTGATCATTCGATATCAGATATGAGTGTACTGGGCATAGAATCCCTTGGTCACCGTAGCAATGCTGGGTAATGACTAACACCATGCAACTTTCTGATAATCCTTCTTTTGTGTTCACTCGTTCACACTTCTCTCTTTGATCTTTCCCCCTCTTCTCACTAATCCCTATACCCTACTCCTTGCCCTTCCCTTTGATCTCACCCTACCAGCTTTACTGTTTGTCCTTTGTTTGTCATCCGTGTTCTATTCATTCTCGTCCCCCTTCCTTCGTGTACATGTATCTGTGTTGTTCTTGTCACTCTGCCTTCGAGAAAGGTCCTGCTAGGATCGAAACGTCAGGCCTACTCAATTTTTAGATAAGCCAGTGACTTGTGCATTTGCATGTATGGTTGTGTAATTGTATGTGCCAAGTATTCACTGCATCTACAATTGCAAGACAACGAATCCAGAAGCTAGATCAGGTTCATTTCTTATAATATCGATTTTATTTTCAATACTTCCACAATACATGCTTTATTTTACATACATCATTAAATCATGTTTAGACGCAAAGTGGATGTGTGGAATTGGGTTTTAAGTACTGCCTCTTCCTCGTCTTAATCAGGCATTTTAGGCCAACTAGGTATACATGTATTTAGTAAGGATTAATTTCATACCTGTTTAGGGAGTCGGGATTTTTGAATGTGTGTCTTCTGGCAGTCACGTTGCAATCTTTGATAGGCCTATAGTTACATATTCATGAGTGTAATGCTGACATCAACCTATCTAATGCCCTTCCCCGAAAACTGGAATCGACTCTAAATCCCCATTCGTCTTTTAATAAAGTTATCCCTGTGGGTCACTGCCATCGTCGACGTTTAAATTCATACACAATACAATCTATTAAAATGGGATAAATCTACCACGCGTCACAATTATTACATCACAAAAGTACATCAATTGATGAATATGACATTCACGTGATATTGATTTGAGTTTGATTACACCTCACAACTTATTTAAGTAATTGATACAGCAAACTGGGCAAAAGCAAAATTGATACACCATGACACTTCATTTTCTTTCTATAACAAATTCAACACAAGCTTCAATGATGTGGATAACTCAGTATCAAACAATGAAAGTTAAATAGATTTAGGAATTGTTCACTATAATTACATCACAACATCCATTGGTCAATTTTAATGTATGGCAATCACTTCTTGATAGAATAAGTTCAAGTAAATCTCACTACTTACACAAAACCATCTATTAGTTTACTTGGTTTAAAACATATATTTGTCTAATTGGTGACCATTAATACAACACGACATAAATTGATCAATTTCAAATTTCACACTCTCTTGATTAAAATTTCAGGTAAATCTGATATTACTACTTATTTCAAATGAACGATATTTGCTTCTGATTTTCGAAGCCTTTGTTATGCTTATATCAATTAGTGGCAGGACTGACTGGCCCTTACTTACATGTATCTGAAATGATTTCAGGTAACAGTACAGATCAACATTACTCCCGCCACTTTTATAGTCTGCTATGATATTGTGTTCATATTGCAACTGCTAATGTGCTTACGTGTGCTTCATTACAAGTGCAGGTCAATTGAACCTACAAGGGCTGCTTGCACACTGTGTAGTGTTCCATATCGCATGGAACATCCACCCATTTACACAATGGGTCTCTCCAAATACTCAGTACTGCACAGTTTTCAGATCCAGGACCATTATTGTCGTTGGGTTCCCCATAAAGCCATGGCATCTCAGTGAAAGTGACCTCAGTCTCCCCCTCCTCGCACTCCCACTGATCTGTGAATCAAAATATAAAAAGTCATTGAATCTGTTAGGCCCGAATGGGCATTATAGTTCCTTGCCATTTTTCTTACGATCCAATTACAACAGTTCCCACTTTCTCGTGTGATCCATTACGAATGCCACAAATGGCCAATCGTATAGCTGCTCCTGGATTTGTTTGGTTGATTTCTCTGAAATTGTACGATTTGGATATGCGACGCATCAAATGGATTGTGGTACGATTTGGTGCGCTTGGATGCAATCAGGTGACGCGATGTGTCACGATCTGGTGTCCCGTTCAAGTACGATTAGTTACGTTCCGATAGGATTGTCACGATTGAGTTCACGGTCGGATCCCGATCTGACACTATCATCCCGATCGTGGTCCGAGATTTGGGACGATCCGTTGCGTTCGCATACGTTCCAATACGATCTTTACGATCCGATGCGCTCTGTTGCGATCGGTTTTCTTATCCACGACGGATCAAGATAACCACGATTTGGAAGCATGATTACAAGCCGCTTTCTCACGATTTAATAAGATGTCATGCAATGGTTGCGATTGACAATTCATTGCCTATGTCCTACACATTTCTTTAATCTCCAAAATGTTTCACCGGTCAACACTCTTGCTACATCTTTACTCAAGATCTGATCAGATCTGATGCGATCACTACGATTACTCCACGTTTAAATTTCAGATCACGTTTTTAATTGTGGTGCTTATCGTGATACTGGCAACATACCATCAGCAAAGCCATTCTTTTAATGTTTGAATGTCTGTACTATTTTAGTGCAGTCTTGTACTTTTCAACTGTTCCTCTGGCAACGTTTGTCTTTGACTTAGAATTGTCCAAAACGCTTAAGCAAAGCTCGGAGTAGGCCCTTTACAAAACCTAAGTCTAAGAGTAAGACTTACCGTTCACTTGGATGTCATTGCAGTTGATCCAGATCAACGCCCCATATTCACCACTCGCTTTAGGCATGAATTGAAGCAGAAATTGGGTCTCGCTCTCAGACTGGGGTACGACCATCGTGCCTCCCATCTGAACACACTCCTCCCTTGCCTGGGCCCAATTCAAGGCTTGACCAGTGGCTTTGTAGCAGTTTCCTTCCCACTGGATCCAAGTCGAAGGACACACCCCTGTTATGTGAAAAGGAAATTCTATGAATTATGTTTGGAAAAATGTTCGCAAAACTTAATAAAACAAGGCATAACAAATGGGAAAACAATCATTAGATCTTGGAATTGGTCAAGAGAAAAATCAAAACTAGTTTTCAAATTGTTTAAAAGCTCCCTGTCAGTTTTCTCTTCCTTAGTTTGTTTGAAAAATATGTTGTGCTCATCGAAAAGTTCTGTCATCACTAAAAAATATATCAAGTAAGGGTGATGGTCCGAGCGCAGTCCACTTTTGCTTCGTATTTTAACAAAGTATACTTCCACTACTATGAATTTTGGATAAAGTACTATCACCATATACATATTGGTTTCTTTATAATTATAAACAAATTCCTTTACAGTGAATCTGTTTGGATATTAGAATGACAAGAGTCAGATATGTTCAGCATGGAAATTGCTCACCATTTGTAGTCGGCTGTCTCCCCGGGCAGTTCTTGCGTACTTGCTCCATGACCTGCTTCATCCAGTGATGAGGGTCGGGATTGCCGGCCTCGGGCTTGGGTGGCGGACCGAAGAAACAGTCCTTGGCCGCGCTCTCCACAAGACCCACAGACACTTGGAATCAAAAGGAAGCAGGGAGGGAAAGAAGGAGAATGTCATTGATTTAAGACATCAATATCTTTAGCTAAATTTTTGCTCCCCCTCTTCATTTGCAAAGAATAGAGTTCCACTCCCGAGTTTTGAAACCCCTTTTGCAAAATAATAAAATTATCACCAAATGGTTCAACAGATTTGATTTAGTTTGATCTCAAGCAAAGTAGTTGATTGTGTATTTAACCCATCGTTAAGGGAAAGGATTTGACATTTCGGCCAATCTACCGGCCGACCTTCCTCTTAATCCTAACCTCCTAACCAGAACCCACGGACCTATAGTATCGATCCCAACCGAGACCTACCCATCCACTTACCAAACTACCAACACCAACACCCCATCCACCAACCGACCCTGCATCCGTCCACTCATCCACCTTCCAAAAAACCCAGCCAACCACCCAGTCACCGATCCAACCACCGACCCCAAACGGATGGACGGATAGAGTGACCTCAATCCCTGATGTTTGGTATATTTTGTTAGGTTTTTCTCGTCACCAAGAAGTTTACAAACGTTTTGAATCACCGAATCAGTTTGGTATGACTATTGGCATTCACATTTTGCCGTATCTGGGTTTGATACATGAGAATGATTCCCTCCCACTGATTGCCAGCATGAATCATGAATCGAAATAAGGACAGAGACGGGAACTTACCGATGATGAGTAGAAACACTGCCCAGAACTTGTCGGGGTTCACACCTTGAACTGAGGCCACACCCTTCTCACCCTGACCAGAAGTGTGTCCAATCATCATGATAAGGACCAGACTGGCCGATGCTATGAAGGCGCTAACAGTGGTTACACGTTCAACGTGGCCACCATGCGATGCTGCGTGTATTCGGTGTCTGCTTTGCCGCGCAGTGCTTCAGTATGGCACGTCTCCCACTAAGCACAGACGATGCCAGTACTGACCACCTCAATTGGTTCCACCCTTTTTCAGCAGTATTTTTCCATGACGTGTCACCTAAAACTGCGTAGACTGAGGCTACGCAGCGAACTCAGCATTTTTAATTCGGAAAGTTCAGCGTGACTGAATCCTATACAAGGAAGACGTCATTTCAGTAGAGTGGTTGTGATAACTGTAATGGACAACCCGGACATCTCATTCCAGTAATATGACCATATATCGTTGTATAAATAGTTGCTTTAATCAAAGTTAATTGCTAGACACTCATTAGCTCCTCCATTTCATCAGCATCTCCGCGCTGCATCGATAATACCAAGGACCAGCCTTGACAGTCTAGAAAGTGCAGGCAATTTCTATTTCATTATTTTCCAATATATATGCTGCCTTACGCATTGATCTGCGTGGTTAATTGGTGCTCATCACCACTGCTGTAGAGTGAGAGAGAGATATAGGAGAGTGAGAAATAAAGAGAGGGAAGGAGGGAGAGAGAGACTGAACGGAAGAGAGAGATGGAGGGAGAAGAGAGAGAGAAAAGAGGGAGAGAGAGGGGAAGAAAGAGATGGGGAGAGGGAGGAAAAAAAAGAAAGCCAGCTTTGGTGTGAAATTTAGCCTTGAAGTAAAGTATAGAGGTATCTTTGATGGTAGCATTCACACAACCCTGACTCCATGCCTTAGTACTATGTACACTGGAGTGCCTAGCCATTATCGCCTGGTGTACGTTTACGTGCACACAAAGCAATTCAGCTCAGAGATCAATGTATGTAATGATTTACTCTTTAAACATGTTTTCCTTTTTCTCTTGGTACATCATGTAAGGTCAGGACTAAATTACATGGATGTAGAAGCCCTGTTTTAGAGACAGCACATGTGGCAAGGTAGACAATCTTTCTTGATCTTCTTTTCCATAATCCACGTACATGTAGTTCCTTATACCTCGCATTCACTGTGTCTTCCTGTCTGCCAACATGTATGTGCTCAGCACTCGGCACTGGGTTCTTGTACATCTTTGTATCCTCTGCTTTGCATATTATCAGTTCTTCGCTCATTTGCTTAGATTTCGGTGGACTTTGCTAATGAAAATTCAGTGTTCATGAAAACAAGGCTTGCAATCCCATGCAGTGGTTCGGCATGCGCATAAATAATGTTTCAATAACCAGCTAAACTCCTGATTTGAAGACACATCGTATGTGCCAAGTATTCACTGCATTTACAATTGCAAGACAACGAAACCAACAGCTAGATCAGGTTCATTTTTCATATATCGGTCAACACTATTAAAAACAAATTGCCAATTCTTCCACAATGCATAGTGCTTCATTACTCATACATCATTGAATAAGTTTTAGACGCAAAGTGGATGTTTGGTATTTATGTTGAAGTACTGCCTCTTCCCTGTCTTAATCGGGCATTTTATACCAAATAGGTTTATTTAGTAAGGATTAATTTCATACTTGTGTAGGGAGTCGGGATTTTTGAACGTGTGTTTTCTGGCAGTCACATTGCAACCTTTAAATGTATTATACATATTCATGAGTATAATGCTGATGTCAACCAATCTGGTGCCCTTCCCCGGGAACTGGAATCGACTCTTAATCCTCATTCGTCTTTTAACAAAGTTATCCCTGTCGGTCATTGTCATCGTCAACTCTTCAATTCATGTACAATACAATTTATGAAAATGGGATATATCTAGCACGCGTTTCATGATTCTCTTCTACCACTAATAATTATGTATATATGAATCGTGCAACGGCTTCAATGCAAACGCCAGTTGCTTGTTAGACATGCTTCAGCACTTTCAATTTATCAGCATCCGCACTGCACACCTAGCTCTAAGGACCAGCCTTGACTGTCTGTAACTTGCAGGCAATTTCTATTTCATTATTTCCAATAAATAATGCATTACGCATTGATCTGCGTGGTTAATTGGTGCTCATCACCACTGCTGTAGAGTGAGAGAGAGATATAGGAGAGGGAGAAAGAAAGAGAGGGAAGGAGGGAGAGAGAGACTTAACGAAATAGAGACATGGAGGGACAAGTGAGAGAGAGAAAAGAGAGAGAGAGGAAGAGAGAGATGGGGAGAGGGAGGAAAAAAAGAAAGCCAGGTTTGGTGTGAAATTTAGCCTTGAAGTAAAGTATAGAGGTATCTTTGATGGTAGCATTCACACAACCCTGACCCCATGCCTTAGTACCATGTACAATGGAGTGCCTAGCCATTATCGCCTGGTGTACGTTTACGTGCACACAAAGCAATTCAGCTCAGAGATCAATGTATGTAATGATTTACTCTTTAAACGTGTTTTCCTTTTTCTCTTGGTACATCATGTAAGGTCAGGACTAAATTGCATTGATGTAGAAGCCCTGTTTTAGAGAAAGCACATGTGGCAAGGTAGACAATCTTTCTTGATCTTCTTTTCTATAATCCACGTACATGTAGTTCCTTATACCTCGTATTCACTGAGTCTTCCTCTCTGCCAACATGTATGTGCTCAGCACTCGGCACTGGGTTCTTGTACATCTTTCTATCCTCTGCTTTGCATATTATCAGTTCTTCACTCATTTGCTTAGATTTTGGTGGACTTTGCTAATGAAAATTCAGTGTTCGTGAAAACATGGCTTACAATCCCATGCGGTGGTACGGCATGCGCATAAATAATGTTTCAATAACCAGCTAAACTCCTGATTTGAAGACACATCGTATGTTCCAAGTATTCACTGCATTTACAATTGCAAGACAACGAAACCAACAGCTAGATCAGGTTTCATATATCGGTCAACACAATTTAAATTTTATTTCCAATACTTCCACAATACATAGTTCTTCATTACACATACATCATTGAATAAGTTTTAGACGCAAAGTGGATGTTTGGTATTTATTTTGAAGTACTGCCTCTTCCCTGTCTTAATCAGGCATTTTATACCAACTAGGTTTGTTTAGTAAGGATTAATTTCATACTTGTGTAGGGAGTCGGGATTTTTGAACGTCTGTTTTCTGGCAGTCACATTGCAACCTTTGAAATGTATTATACATATTCATGAGTATAATGCCGATATCAACCAATCTGGTGCCCTTCCCCGGAACTGGAATCGACTCTTAATCCCCATTCGTCTTTTAACAAAGTTATACCTGTAGGTCATTGCCATCGTCAACTCTTCAATTCATATACAATACAATTTATGAAAATGGGATATATCTAGCACGCGTTTCATGATTCTCTTCTACCACTAATAATTATGTGTATATGAATCGTGCAACGGCTTCAATGCAAACGCCAGTTGCTTGTTAGACATGCTTCAGCACTTTCAATTTATCAGCATCCGCACTGCACACCTAGCTCCAAGGATCAGCCTTGACTGTCTGTAACTTGCAGGCAATTTCTATTTCATTATTTCCAATAAATAATGCATTACGCATTGATCTGCGTGGTTAATTGGTGCTCATCACCACTGCTGTAGAGTGAGAGAGAGATATAGGAGAGGGAAAAAGAAAGAGAGGGAAGGAAGGAGAGAGAGACTTAACGAAATAGAGACATGGAGGGACAAGAGAGAGAGAAAAAAGAGAGAGAGAGAGGGAGAGAGAGATGGGGAGAGGGAGGAAAAAAAGAAAGCCAGGTTTGGTGTGAAATTTACCCTTGAAGTAAAGTATAGAGGTATCTTTGATGGTAGCATTCACACAACCCTGACCCCATGCCTTAGTACCATGTACACTGGAGTGCCTAGCCATTATCGCCTGGTGTACGTTTACGTGCACACAAAGCAATTCAGCTCAGAGATCAATGTATGTAATGATTTACTCTTTAAACGTGTTTTCCTTTTTCTCTTGGTACATCATGTAAGGTCAGGACTAAATTGCATTGATGTAGAAGCCCTGTATTAGAGACAGCACATGTGGCAAGGTAGACAATCTTTCTTGATCTTCTTTTCTATAATCCACGTACATGTAGTTCCTTATACCTCGCATTCACTGTGTCTTCCTGTCTGCCAACATGTATGTGCTCAGCACTCGGCACTGGGTTCTTGCACATCTTTGCATCCTCTGCTTTGCATATTATCAGTTCTTCACTCATTTGCTTAGATTTTGGTGGACTTTGCTAATGAAAATTCAGTGTTCATGAAAACAAGGCTTGCAATCCCATGCAGTGGTTCGGCATGCGCATAAATAATGTTTCAATAACCAGCTAAACTCCTGATTTGAAGACACATCGTATGTGCCAAGTATTCACTGCATTTACAATTGCAAGACAACGAAACCAACAGCTAGATCAGGTTCATTTTTCATATATCGGTCAACACAATTTAAATTTTATTTGCAATACTTCCACAATACATAGTGCTTCATTACACATACATCATTGAATAAGTTTTAGACGCAAAGTGGATGTTTGGTATTTATGTTGAAGTACTGCCTCTTCTCTGTCTTAATCGGGCATTTTGTACCAAATAGGTTTATTTAGTAAGGATTAATTTCATACTTGTGTAGGGAGTCGGGATTTTTGAACGTGTGTTTTCTGGCAGTCACATTGCAACCTTTAAATGTATTATACATATTCATGAGTATAATGCTGATGTCAACCAATCTGGTGCCCTTCCCCGGAACTGGAATCGACTCTTAATCCCCATTCGTCTATTAACAAAGTTATACCTGTAGGTCATTGTCATCGTCAACTCTTCAATTCATATACAATACAATTTATGAAAATGGGATTTATCTAGCACGCGTTTCATGATTCTCTTCTACCACTAATAATTATGTGTATATGAATCGTGCAACGGCTTCAATGCAAACGCCAGTTGCTTGTTAGACATGCTTCAGCACTTTCAATTTATCAGCATCCGCACTGCACACCTAGCTCTAAGGACCAGCCTTGACTGTCTGTAACTTGCAGGCAATTTCTATTTCATTATTTCCAATAAATAATGCATTACGTATTGATCTGCGTGGTTAATTGGTGCTCATCGCCACTGCTGTAGAGTGAGAGAGAGATATAGGAGAGGGAGAAAGAAAGAGAGGGAAGGAGGGAGAGAGAGACTTAACGAAATAGAGACATGGAGGGACAAGAGAGAGAGAAAAGAGGGAGAGAGAGAGGAAGAGAGAGATGGGGAGAGAGAGGTGATAAAAAAAGAAAGCCAGGTTTGGTGTGAAATTTAGCCTTGAAGTAAAGTATAGAGGTATCTTTGATGGTAGCAATCACACAACCCTGACTCCACGCCTTAGTACCATGTACACTGGAGTGCCTAGCCATTATCGCCTGGTGTACGTTTACGTGCACACAAAGCAATTCAGCTCAGAGATCAATGTATGTAATGATTTAATCTTTAAACGTGTTTTCCTTTGTCTCTTGGTACATCATGTAAGGTCAGGACTAAATTGCATTGATGTAGAAGCCCTGTTTTAGAGACAGCACATGTGGCAAGGTAGACAATCTTTCTTGATCTTCTTTTCTATAATCCACGTACATGTAGTTCCTTATACCTCGCATTCACTGTGTCTTCCTGTCTGCCAACATGTATGTGCTCAGCACTCGGCACTGGGTTCTTGCACATCTTTGCATCCTCTGCTTTGCATATTATCAGTTCTTCACTCATTTGCTTAGATTTTGGTGGACTTTGCTAATGAAAATTCAGTGTTCGTGAAAACATGGCTTACAATCCCATCCCGTGGTTTGGCATGCGCATAAATAATGTTTCAATAACCAGCTAAACTCCTGATTTGAAGACACATCGTATGTGCCAAGTATTCACTGCATTTACAATTGCATGACAACGAAACCAACAGCTAGATCAAGTCCATTTTTCATATATCGGTCAACTCTATTAAAAAAAAATTGCCAATACTTCCACAATGCATAGTGCTTCATTACTCATACATCATTGAATAAGTTTTAGACGCAAAGTGGATGTTTGGTATTTATGTTGAAGTACTGCCTCTTCTCTGTCTTAATCGGGCATTTTGTACCAAATAGGTTTATTTAGTAAGGATTAATTTCATACTTGTGTAGGGAGTCGGGATTTTTGAACGTGTGTTTTCTGGCAGTCACATTGCAACCTTTAAATGTATTATACATATTCATGAGTATAATGCTGATGTCAACCAATCTGGTGCCCTTCCCCGGGAACTGGAATCGACTCTTAATCCCCATTCGTCTTTTAACAAAGTTATACCTGTAGGTCATTGCCATCGTCAACTCTTCAATTCATATACAATACAATTTATGAAAATGGGATATATCTAGCACGCGTTTCATGATTCTCTTCTACCACTAATAATTATGTGTATATGAATCGTGCGACGGCTTCAATGCAAACGCCAGTTACTTGTTAGACATGCTTCAGCACTTTCAATTTATCAGCATCCGCACTGCACACCTAGCTCCAAGGACCAGCCTTGACTGTCTGTAACTTGCAGGCAATTTCTATTTCATTATTTCCAATAAATAATGCATTACGCATTGATCTGCGTGGTTAATTGGTGCTCATCACCACTGCTGTAGAGTGAGAGAGAGATATAGGAGAGGGAGAAAGAAAGAGAGGGAAGGAGGGAGAGAGAGACTTAACGAAATAGAGACATGGAGGGACAAGAGAGAGAGAAAAGAGAGAGAGAGAGGAAGAGAGAGATGGGGAGAGGGAGGAAAAAAAGAAAGCTAGGTTTGGTGTGAAATTTAGCCTTGAAGTAAAGTATAGAGGTATCTTTGATAGTAGCATTCACACAACCCTGACTCCACGCCTTAGTACCATGTACACTGGAGTGCCTAGCCATTATCGCCTGGTGTACGTTTACGTGCACACAAAGCAATTCAGCTCAGAGATCAATGTATGTAATGATTTACTCTTTAAACGTGTTTTCCTTTTTCTCTTGGTACATCATGTAAGGTCAGGACTAAATTACATGGATGTAGAAGCCCTGTTTTAGAGACAGCACATGTGGCAAGGTAGACAATCTTTCTTGATCTTCTTTTCCATAATCCACGTACATGTAGTTCCTTATACCTCGTATTCACTGAGTCTTCCTCTCTGCCAACATGTATGTGCTCAGCACTCGGCACTGGGTTCTTGTACATCTTTCTATCCTCTGCTTTGCATATTATCAGTTCTTCACTCATTTGCTTAGATTTTGGTGGACTTTGCTAATGAAAATTCAGTGTTCATGAAAACAAGGCTTGCAATCCCATGCAGTGGTTCGGCATGCGCATAAATAATGTTTCAATAACCAGCTAAACTCCTGATTTGAAGACACATCGTATGTTCCAAGTATTCACTGCATTTACAATTGCAAGACAACGAAACCAACAGCTAGATCAGGTTCATTTTTCATATATCGGTCAACACAATTTAAATTTTATTTGCAATACTTCCACAATACATAGTGCTTTATTACTCATACATTATTGAATAAGTTTTAGACGCAAAGTGGATGTTTGGTATTTATTTTGAAGTACTGCCTCTTCCCTGTCTTAATCAGGCATTTTATACCAACTAGGTTTATTTAGTAAGGATTAATTTCATACTTGTGTAGGGTGTCGGGATTTTTGAACGTGTGTTTTCTGGCAGTCACATTGAAACCTTTGAAATGTATCATACATATTCATGAGTATAATGCCGATATCAACCAATCTGGTGCCCTTCCCCGGAACTGGAATCGACTCTTAATCCCCATTCGTCTATTAACAAAGTTATACCTGTAGGTCATTGTCATCGTCAACTCTTCAATTCATATACAATACAATTTATGAAAATGGGATATATCTAGCACGCGTCACAATTATTACATCACAAAACTACATCAATTGATGAATATGACATTCACGTAATATTGATTGAGTTTGATTAAACCTCACAACTTATATCAAGTGATATACAAAAATGTTGCAAACTGCTTACTGACTAAAATTACCAAAAAGTAAATCTAAAATTTAGTGGGCCTGACGTTTCGATCCTAGCAGGACCTTTCTCAAAGGCAGAGTGACAAGGACAAAACAGATACATGTACACGAAGGAAGGGGGGAGAGTGAATAGGACACGGATGAGAAACAAAGGACAAAGAGTGAAGCTGGTAGGGAGAGATCAAAGGGAAGGACAGGGGTAGGGTAGGGATTAATGAGAGGAGGGGGAAAGATCAAAGAGAAGGGCAAGGAGTGGGGTAGGGATTAGTGACAATAGGGGGAAAGATCAAAGAGAGAAGTGTGAAGGACTGAACACAAAAGAAGGATTATCAGAAAGCTGCATGGTGTTAGTCATTACCCTCCTGGATGTTGAGACCATGTGGTTGAATAGTCCGAAGACGCTTCATCCACATTTTCTCACGGCTAAGACGGACAGCATTATTACGGTGACCAAGTGATTCTATGCCCAGTACACTCATATCTGATATCGAATGATCAGGGAGATTGAAGTGATACCCAACAGGGGTGTCCATTTTACCAGTTTTGATAGTAGACCTATGGCCATAGATACGTTTTTTGAGGGTGTTTTTGGTCTCGCCAACATACTGAATATTACAAACTCTACAAGAGATGAGGTATATGATGTTTGAGGTGGTGCACGTGATAGAGCCATAGGTCGTGTGGGTAGTTCCAGAAGAATGTCCATTAAAAGAGTCTATTTCCTTGACATGTGTCTTGCAAACAATGCATTTCGAGGCACACTTAAATGTACCAAATTTGGTTGGAGGTGAAGAGTCCAAAGGGGGAACCTCTGCTCGGACAATTAAGTCACGCAGGTTACGGGGGCGCCTGAAAGCTAAAACAGGCGAATTAGGAATGGCTTCAGCCAGACGATCCGAAGTGTGGAGAATATGGTGGTTTTCCTTAGTTATCTTCCTGAGAGGAGGAAGAGAGGGGTGGTAGGAAGTAACTAAGGTAACCTTGGGCTTGTCCTTGGGACCTGGTGGCTTTTGTTTTAGTGCCGAACTTCTGGGAATGGAATAGACTTTAGCAATGGAGTTCTTCACTTGGCGAGAACTATAGCCTCTAGCAACCAAGTTACTGGCCAATACACGTGTATGGCGGCGAAAGTCAGACTCATTGGAACATATACGCCTCAATCTGAGGGCCTGGCTGTAAGCTATACCAGTCTTACAGCTCTCAGAGCAAAAAAAAAATTGCTATTTCAGGCCTCTCTCCCACCGCTCATTTGTGCATGTATAGTTGTGTAATGGCTTTAATGGAAACAGTTACTTGGTAGACATGTATCAGCACCTTTAATTTATCAGCATCCGTGCTATTCCGCTAGCGCCAAGGACCAGAGTTGACAGTCTGTGAATTAAAGGCAATTTCTATTTCATTATTGCCAATTTATTCTGCCTAACGAATGCATCTGCGTGTTTAATTGGTGCTTATCACCACTGCTGTAGAGAAAAAGGGAGATAAATATAGACGAGGGAGAACAAAAAGGGAGGGGAGGAGGGACAGCGAGACTGAACGAAAGGTATCTTTGCTGGTGGCATTCACACAAACCTGACTCCATGCTGCAGCACCCATGTACACTGGATTGCCTAGCCATTATCGCCTGGTAATTCCTGCTCAGAGATCTATGTATATTATAATTTACACTTTCACATGTTTTAGACCCCCTAGTTTTCCCGCGGTACATCATGTAAATTCAGGACTGAATTGCATGGATGTAGAATTTTTTCAGAGAAAATACATGTGTCATGGTGGACAATCTTTCCTGGTCAGGAAGAATTTCAATGTATTTGATATACATATGACAATAAATTGTTCTATTCTATTCTATTATATTCTATTCCTCTTTTCCATAATCCACGTGTGTTTTCTGGCAGTCACATTGCAACCTTTGGAATGTATTATACATATTCATGAGTATAATGCTGACGTCAACCAATGTGATGCCATCCCCCTAAAACTGGAATCGACTCTAAATCCCCATTTTGTCTTTTAACAAAGTTATCCCTGTGGGTCACTGCCATCGTCAACTCTGAAAATCTTATACAATACAATCTATTAAAATGGGATATATCTAGCACGCGTCACAATATTATTACAACACACAAAAAATCAATTGATGAATATGCCATTCACGTGATATTGATTTTAGTTTGATTAAACCTCACAACTAATACTAAGTAATATATATAGCAATTTACCACAAACTGGGCACAAAGCAAAATTTATACACCATGATACTTCGTTTTCTTTCACTGACCAATTCAATACAAACTTGAATTATTTTGATTACGCAAGGATCAGTCAATGATACAGATTAAATAAAGATTAAAAATTTAATCTGATGAATGAAAAGCGTGTCGACCTTACTTGTCTTGGAAAAGCTTCACGAAGTGAAAGCTTCACCTGGGTACAGCTTGCATAGAAAACCCGGGATGCGCAAATCCAAGGGCGCACAGAGGAAAGTTACATTACCTTAAATAGCCGAGAGCATTGCCTCTTTACGTGGGTCTCAGGCTATTTTACATAACAAGGGAGTGTAAGGGTTAATATGTGTGGCTGGTAAAGTAAACTTTTCGTTGGGAGTGCCACTTCGCTCTTGGCTGTCTTCAGCACAACACGGCATACTTGTCAAAATTTTTCTTGCAATCGACAACAACGCGGTAAACGCTTTCCTTTTTGAAACCTTTGTGTAAGATCTGAAAGTCGAGTTGCACTCATCTTGTATCCCAAACGTTATGCCAAAATATGGACCCGATTGTATGCACAAGGGAAGATGGCAATACGTTTTATGTGTCCATTGTGGGGCATTCCTTCGTGAGACGTTTTTAAGAAGGAATAACACAGAAAACACATCCTTCATTTGAAAAGAACTTGGGGTAACAAACGAGTGCAAGTATAGTTTGTTTGCAAAGGCGGTTGGCATATTAACGATGTCCGGGCAGCCATACCATAACATAAAACATACGCCCGAGTTGATTATCTTGCAATGTTGCAGTAACGACCTGAGTTCCTCTCAGGATTTCAATGCAATTGCAGGTAAGCTAATTGACGCAGCCATGAAAATGCTCACGGTAACCCAGGCTAAGAGTGTCTTGGTGTGGCAGATTTTACACCACACGGGTGGTCCTTATGTGAAGACAGTTGAGGAAATTAAATAATTTAATGGTAATGTTGACAAAGCTAATGAAAATGACGGGTCATCTGGCATTAAATAATGGAGACATTTGGGGCTATACTATGCCATGATGGTGTTAATTTGTCGCACAGAGTATTTACGGGAAGCAGTACTCTTCGGGAAGAAGGACAATAATTACACAACGGTTCAGTAAGGACATAAAAAGTGAACAGCAAGCGTTTCAGCATACCTCCCTACTGGTACAGCGAAGGAAAAATAGCAAAAAAAGAATAATAAATAAATCAATCAATCAATCAATTAAATAAATAGATAAGAAACCCACAATCCATTGTAAAAGTGTTCATTTATTAACACTTGGATACCCAAGGCAGAGACCAGGGAGCTAATTTGTGTCTTCACCCGCGGTTCCAGGTTGCTGTAAGCGCCCTGTTTTTCTTTTTGGGTCATTTGATTGCTCTATCAATGAGCATTTCTTCGGACGAATATTTGTCTGTTTTAAGTTGATTGTTTTTTACAAGTTGCAATACAGACCAAGCAACACGAAGGTGGCCTTTTGTTTCGCTTTTGGCTTTGATGCCAAATATCGAGGGACGTACGTGCGGTCGAGTGCATAGCCGTCAGCTGACTGCGTTTTTATTGATGTAGTGATTTAGTATGTCAATCACTAGGGCTGTATCTAGGGAGTTCATAGATGTTTACCACAAACTGGGCACAAAGCAAAAAAATTTATACACCATGATACTTCGTTTTTTTTATATGGCAAATTCAATACACACTTGAATTATTTTGATTACACAAGGATCAGTCAATGGTAATTTTAATTATTTCAAAATAGTTTTAAGAATTGCTCACCATAATTACAACACATCATCCATCGAACAATTTATATATATGGCAATCACTTAATGATAGCATAACTTTAAGTAAATCTCACTACTTACCCAAACCATTAATATGTATCTATTTTGGTTAGTACCAATAATACAACACAACATCAATCGATCTATTTCATATTTGTCACTCTTGGTTATAATTTCAGTTGAATTTTACGTCACTACTAAATCGTAGATATTTGCTTCTGCTTTTCGAAGCCTTTGTTATGCTTATGTCAACTAGTGACAGGCGTCACCGGCCCTTACTTATCTGAAATGATTTCAGGTACATCGATCTTTGAATGTTCTGGACATTCTCCGGAATTATTCAGATCAGATCAACTGACGCCACTTTCATAGTCTGCTCTGACAAGTGCAGTTACGTTGAAGCCACCTACAGGGGCTGCTTGCACACTGTGTAACTCACCCCATAGCATCCGTCATCCCACCATTTACCCACTGGGGTTCTTATCGCACTCAATACCCCACAGTCTTCATCAGGAATTCCATCGGGTTGCGCTTCACCCCACGGCATCTCAGTGGAGGTGACCTCAGTCTCCCTCTCACACTCCCACTGGCCTGCCAATCAAAATATAAAGAAAATCATTGATTTTGTTACGCCCTAAGACTATGAATATCCCAACCTTGAAAAAGAGGTGAAAATGTCACTTCGTCACGTAACTAAACAATCACTGTGACTTCACAGTGCAATTTACAGTGAATTTACCGTGAAAAATTGCCTCTCCGACCTGATAAGGACATCTTCGGGTCACTAAAGAACCCATGAAAAAACGTGAATATCTAGTATGGCAAACTCCAGCCTTGAGGGATGGCTAATTCAATTACAAGTAGGATCCCCAGCCACCATACAGTACGTGTGGTGTCCTTGTAACTGTTACTTCCAGATACTTCAAAATTGCCTGTAGTCATTTACCACCAGGAATGTGGCCTTGTGAATGTGGCCTTGTGATTTGAATGTGATTTCTCTGAAATTGCCGTTGGGATACAAGTCAATAAATGAATTGTACGATTTGATACCCTTGGATATGATCAGGTGACGCGATGTGTCACGATCTGGTGTCCCGTTTACGTCCAATCAGTTACGTTCCAATTGGTTGTTTTGAATTGAGTCCATTGTCGGTTCCCAAACTGACACTATCATCAAAATCGTGTTCCGTGATTTGGGACGATCTCTTCCGTTCAGGTATGTCCCAATACGATCATTACGAACCAATTGCGCTCTGTTGGGATCGAATACGATTGTGGGTGCGATGTCTTTCAGGATCGAAATCGACAGATCATGTCTCAGCTACGATTGGACTACCAATGGGTATATTGAGCCCCACTGACCATGGTCGTTATAGTTTCTTCAACGTCTACAAAGCGTCGTGGTTTTCTTATCCACGATTAATCCCGATCACCACGTATTAAAAGCAAGATTACATACGTTCTCTACCGATTTCGATCACGATTGACAATTCATGTTGTCGTGTTGGTCGTACAATAATTCAAATCCTGCAGAAATTTGTGTTGCCACGACTGACCTGATTAGATCTGATACGATCACTAGGATTACTCTACGTTTCACACCACGATTCCAATCGTGGCTTTAATTGTGATATCAGGAAGATGTGCATTAGCCAAGCCGTTAATCTAAAGCATTAATGCCTGAATGTTTTCACACAGCATTTATGATATCAACTTTTCCTCTTGCAACCTCCGTACTTTAAATAAGAATTGATTAAAACGCTTTTGGTTTTTAATTGCAAGCAAAGAGTAGGCCCTTTCCAAACCTCGGTCAATATGTGAGACTTACCCTCCACTTCGATGTCATTGCAATTGATCCAGATTACATCTGCTGTTGAAGGAATAACACTGTCAAGCAGAAATCGGATCTCGCTCTCAGACTGAGGTGCGACCATCGTGCCTCCCATCTGAACACACTCCTCCCTTGCCTGGGCCCAATACAAGACTTGACCAGTGACTTTGTAGCAGTTTCCTCCCCATTGGATCCAAGTCGAAGGACACACGACCGGTGTGGTGCTCACACCTTGAATTTAGACATCGATATTATCCAGTGATATATAACTGTTAAAGAGTGGGATTGTTTGAATTAACTAGTTTCGAAATGTGTTTAAAGATTCGCTGACAGTTTTTCCTTCTCCGTCATTGTTTGATAATATTTTTTTTTAAAGCTCCATTGAAATGATGTGTTCCTGAACAGCTGTTACATTGTTTACGACTACCTGTTGCTAGTTTTTAAAGGAATGCGATCCATAAAGATATACGGCAGTTACTGGTTCTGAATGCTTCTGACTGGAGCATTTCCTCAGCATTGAAGATAGATCCGCCAACCGAGTCTCGATAAAATATTAAAAAACCGCTACATTTGTTTCACGAAACTGCAGCATTCAACGAAAACACGTTTAGATCTCGGTAAGACGTACACGAATTCTTTTGCTCTTTTATCTACTATAACCATAATCAAACGGTATACGTTCCATGTAAATATGTGAAAATTTCTGCTTTTCGATCTTACCAATGCTGTGTATGGGGGTTGGATAGCTTAGGCGATAAGAGCGCCGGTCCGTTTTTATAGAAGTCTGGCAGTCATTTCCCGTATACGATCCACTTTTTTTCAAGTTTTCTGTATTTTGTTCCCTTTCAAACCCCCTTAATGAAAAAGTGACTGAGAACTTTCTCAGCATACCGGAATTTGAACCCGAGACATCTGGCTTTGCGTACCAGCGCTCTTACCATCCCAGCTATCAATCAGCGAGACGGTGCCCTTCAAATAGTCAACTAGTCTTTGCCGGGTTGTGGGCGTTAATTAGTCAGAAGCAATTCAACCTTTAATTGCCTAATATATCTCCAGGGATCACAGCCCCGCTTTCATTCAGATGCCAACAGCCAGTTATTGTAAACCTGGCTACAGCAGCTCGGGTACCACGCAAAGTGGATGCAGCTTTTTCAATTAAAGTCAAACAAATATTTGATGAACTGACGTGGAATTTAGTTAGAATCATTAAATTCAGTTAGAATCATTAAATTCAGTTAGAATATTTCAATTTAGTAAGTAGAATTTAACCATTCATTATCCATATTAAATCAGTTGTAATAGCTTACCTTACAGTTAATCTCTATTATTATAAGAATATGTTCAGCATGGAAATTGCTCACCATTTGTAGTCGGCTGTCTCCCCGGGCAGTTCTTGCGTACTTGCTCCATGACCTGCTTCATCCAGTGATGAGGGTCGGGATTGCCGGCCTCGGGCTTGGGTGGCGGACCGAAGAAACAGTCCTTGGCCGCGCTCTCCACAAGGCCCACAGACACTTGGAATCAAATGGAAGCAGGGAGGGAAAGAAGGAGAATGTCATTGATTTAGGACCTCAATATCTTTATCTCAATTATTGCTCCCCTTCTTTACTTTAGTTTGCAAAGAACAGAGTTTCACCCCTTTTCAGTTTTGAAACATCTTTTGCGAAACACTAAAATGATGTTAACGGGAATGTAAAATTGCAATTATACCAAATGATTCAATAGTTTGAAAATCCCTTTTGCGAAATACTAAAATGATCTTAAAGGGTACCTGAAATAAAAAGAAAAATATGTGTAACCGATCAGAGAGAGTATGAACTACCCTGCGTCAGTTTGTTTTAAAATATATTAATCCTATTTTTGAGAAAACAGCAAGATTCTCGACAGAAAACTGCACCCAACTTTTCAACCCGAAAAATTGCAACAGCGAGCGGCGTAACCCCGTGACGTCACCTGCAGAAAACAGAACGCTGTGTGCACGACCTTTGCACTTTGGCTTTAGCTGACCTTTTGTACGCGTTATGGGTTGTCATATAAGTGCTCACCGTGATAATATCGACATAATTATTGTATTACGCTTTTTTCACTACCGCGTGCCGAAATAACTTATTCACTGGATCTGCCATGTTTTCCTTTTAGACGCGCGTAAAATATACGTGTATGTGTGCAATCCATCGTGCAACATTGTACTGCCGATTTCGTCATCACATTCTCTTTTGGCCCGCGCGCAAAAGAGATTTTTTTTGTGGGCGGGGCGTGCCATTTTTTTTTCCTTTTTACGGTCGCTATTTACGGGATAGACATTAAAATTGTTGAGTTTGTGAAATGGTTTTGCCTTTATTAAGTCTTACAATGGTTTTCTTGAAATTATAATTATTTCTATTACAGGTACCCTTTAACAGGAATGTAAAATGGAAGTGCACCAAATGGTTCAATGATTTATCTTCAAGAGGATGTGCCGTGCTGGTTTTTTTTATATATGCATCAACACATACAACAGACCTATATTTATCCAGAAAACACAGCTGCATAGTTCTGCAATGCGAGTAAATATGTTAACAATGATATTTTCACGACCCTATTCCGCCGACTACTATGAGTAAAAGCAAAAAAACTGAAAGAGACGTCACTAAACTGAGTCCTTTAGCCGGCGACTGTTTACTGTTCCCGACCATACATACAACAGCGTGCTATGGTATCATGTCAGTCTGAAGCGGCGACGTGTCGGTGTTGTTTCCGATCATAACAGCGATCAGATGTCATATTCATAATTTTCAGTTGACGAGGAATCGGAATAGATTTTGCCGTATCAGTTCGAACCTGAATACACCCAAGGCCAGGAAAAGAAAGTTTGATGAAGGGTGAAGCTTCTGGCCACGAGAATGGCGGGGACGCGGAAGATCGACAGCAACGTAGGGTAGAATGGGTATAAAACTTGGACACTTGGGTAACTGGGACAAGTTTATGTTTTGTCTATGTAATTTTGCAAGCAAACATTCTTTAGTTGAGTAAAGAAGTCTGTGTCGTGCCAACAACCACACGCAATCAGCGTTGCCACCGCTTGAAAGATCTTTCAAGGTCTTGAACGATTGAGACCCATCTTGAAAACTTTAAAAAAAATCTGAAAAAGGCATAAAGCTTGAAAGATTTCTCCAAAATGCCAAAATAGCACATTTGTCTTGAAAACTTCATGACGTCACCACGTGCCACGTGACAGCACTTTAAAGGGGCATATTTCAAACTCAAATAAAAGAAAAAATGCAATTTTGTTTGGTTTCAATTTTGCACTATATCTTAGTTGGGAAAAGGTGTATCAAAAAAATTTCCTGTATTTGATCGTGACGTAATCTCATGAATATCAATGAGGTCATGAACTTTTAAGATATAATTGAGCATATTTTGGAAATGGAGTAAGTTTTTTTTTATATATCTATTGGGGATGTAGTTTAGAAACACCCTCCAGGGCAAAAATGCCATGACGCAATCGTGACGTCATCAAAATGGGTGTTTTTATAACACATATTTGCCAAAGGTCAATTTTCTGGAAATTTTGTGGGCATTTAGCTAATGGGCTAGACATTCTAAATCCTGAGTTTGGAAGTAATTGACCTTTGTTCAGAATTATTAAGTTTTTTTGAAAAATATAATGAAGTCCCATAGACTTTGTGCATAAAATATGCACGTGCGTTTTGGGGTAGGAATGGAGGTTACGGGTTCGAACCACGTTGATGTCAATTTTCTTTAAGAGAACCAGATGCGGAAAAGCGTTATGTTCTGTTTGAGAACAGACATATATCTCTAGTTAAGTTTACACTAGTTTGTGTACTGATTTACATAGGCTTGAAAGATCTTGAAAGATTTTGGATGCTGATCTTGAAAGAAATTTAAAATACGAGTGGTCACAGTGCATGCAATCCACGTGACCAGTTTTCAGCTTTGTTTTTCCGTGTTTATGCCTCTAAGACGAGTATTTCGCCGTTCACCCGAGTGCCCTTTGACCTGACTCCCAAAATACTAATATTTTTGTTGAGAAGAGCAAATGTGGGCTAGGGGTTTGGTTTTTTTTTTCAAAGAAAAGAGACCTTTGAGGTGTTTATTTCATGCTGTTTGTAACCAAAAGTAGTACTGCACTAAATTAACCATATGGTTTCAAAGGTACATTGTAATTTCATGATCAAATGTGTCAGGGCCTTAAGGTGTCATTGCTAATTGTTTCAGGAATTATTAGCCTATCATTATCAGAGAGGCTTTCTATTACCTTTTTTTTTCCATTTACAAATGTATTCATAGAATCATGAAAAATCTAAGAAAGAAAATAGCTTCCCAGATTCACATAACAATGGATGTTCAACATTTTCAATGATTATTGCTTGTGAAAAATCGTAATTTTAGAATGCCAGTAACAATGGACAACTGGCGGCCATTTTGAATTAATGAAGAGTGCGCACATGTTGCAATTTTGGTCATGTTATATTGGTTGTTTTGTACTCCAATGACCAGAATGAAGTGTTTATCTCCTGCTATAAATTGCTGCTATCACTTTACCACCCATGGAATGTGTTTGTTTTAATCCATTATACAAAAACTATTAAAATTTCAATGTGTTAATTTTACGCAATGGGATCAGTGGGACATACCTCAACGGGGTAACTGTGACATATAAATGTTCATTTAAAATGCTCATTTTTTTATTGTTGAATTATAAAAGGTATCGGTAATGTCATAATTTGCTCATGTTGACTTTTTTGCATTCTTTTTCTTTAATTTGGGTAATAATTTTGAATGATTGGTTATTTATTTATACTTAACAGGTCTACTATGCCACGTGAAGCAAAAATGGACACCGAAGGAAAGCAAGTGGACTGAGAATCAATGCTCTGGGCTTATGAAGCTGTAACTGAGTGATAGCCGATTAGGAGATGGAGAGGCTCCAAGCAGTAATGTGTACCGAAGTCTACCGTTTTAAGATCATCAGAGGTACAGAGAGTTTCTAGCTAGCCAGCCACAGATCTTCGCCGTTTTAGCATCAAAGTTTTAGCAAGCAAAGGTTTGGGCATCGGACTATAATTTGTGTGCAAGCTTGCACTTGAGATGGAAGAGCATACCGGAAAGAAACCGCTTCAATCACGTCAGGCAGGATGCGACTGATACGCAGAATGCGACTGATACCTGTTGCACTTAAAAAATGACACTAAGAACACTAAAGAACTCCTCATGTAGACCCAGAAAGCACTGAAAACTACTGTGAATTTTGTGATGGTTATCACACTGTTGATGAGGAAGACAAAGAAGACTGGTGGTAGTGCATTGAGTGTGAGGAATGGTTCCATGAGTCGTGCATTGGACTATTTAGCTAAACTAATGAACTGTATGCATTTGCTTGTGTGTATATATTTGCCTCCTAAAAAAATGTTTCTTTGGAGCGCATTCATGAAAACTAAATTGTTGTCTTAACCATAGCCATTGAAGAATTTCTTTTCATGGTAGCATAGTAAGAGAAAATTATAGGAAAATCAGCATCCGAAAAAAAGAACAAAATAGTTTCAAGATTACTGTACCTTTTTTAAATTAACAATTGATATGTTCAGATAATCATGTTATTGATGTAAAATGAAATAAACCCATCATTATGCATTTATTTTGCTCTAACTAGTATGTTTATATGTGTGTTTAAGTGTCCTGCTTACCCTGTTGTGTTGGGGTAAATAGGACAGCCATAGGTCATTATATTTTGACCCCTTATTCCCCCTAAAAAAAATTGTTATAGTTGTGGTCAAAGTATGTTTAATACATGCTAATGAAGCAAAGAAACTTTTTTGAGATTTGAAATGTTAAGTTTTAGTCTACAAACTGCAACTGATTATGTTCTTAAGTGTCCCAGTTACCCCACTTTACCCTACAGGCCTAATGTTTTCCTGCACCATTATAAAAAAAATGGCTTTGTAAGAAGGCGTAAGTGTGCTATCAATTGCTTCTTTGTCTTTTTCAGTGTTTGGGGGATATTAATTCCATGGTTGTTTACGTTTTCGTCAAAGCATTAAGGAAGTTGCGTTCCATTCCCTGATTGGTCTTTTTACTGTGCACTGCGTGGATAGCATGGGCTATACGCGTGGCACGCCCGGCATGCATTTCCACGAATGATGCAAATGTACATCGGTCAGTATGGCACGAGAACGTAGTCCACTTCCGCCAGTGCAATATAGTCCCGGTTCATGTCCTCAATGTATATTTACATGTACTGTGCATTTGCTGTAAATGTACTGCACTCTTGGGAATTCTGGTGGTTAAGTGTGCAGCATTCGACTATACCAGTTACTCACGTAACTCGGTGAAGATGCAAACCGAAGTCCGTTTGATGTTTGATAGTTGAGTATGTACACTACGTTCAGCAGCGCATCCTCGTTGCTCGGAGTCGAGTATGATCCGAGTTTAAGAGAAGGGCATTGGATATAAGACTAAAATAATGTGGTGTACAATACACGTCGTTACGCATCCGACTAAGCGCAGAATTGATACCGAGGTGTACCAATTCTAGTTAAAAGGCAGAAAATCATAGAGCTCCATGCAGATATACTATCTTGTCGAAACTGTGCATTTCTCATCTCCATAAAAGACGACTCATTTTTGCCTAAATTTTCTGCTAACCTTATTGACGGATTTTGATGAATTTAGTGCCCCGGCGGATGGTGGAAAAAGCACTACCACAACGCCAAATTGTACTGGTTTAATGACATAAGAGAGAGGTTTGTTCAACTCTATGTATATCAGTTGAAAACTATTATTTAACGTGAATTTTTTTGCACGGCACATGATGGTGTGCTTATCACATCTTTAAGGGAAAGGAATTGACGTTTCGGTCCGATAAGCCAACAGATCCACCGGCCAACCTACCTCTAATCAATCCCAACCTCTAATCAATCCCAACCTCCTAACCAGAACCCTCGCACCTATCGCAACAAAGACCTACCCATCCACCCAACCAAACCATCACCATCACCCCATCCACCAACTGACCCTGCACCCATCCGCTGATCCACCTTCCAAAAAACCCAGCCACCCACCCAGTCACCGATCCAACCACCGACCAACAAACGGATGGACGGATAGAGTGACCTTTAATCCCGATAGGCAGTCATCTGACCATTCAACCCAGCATCTGCCTGAGACATCTGTATCAGAAAAGTCGTGCGAGGATTGAAACGTCGGGCCCTGATGTTAGGTATATTTCAGGTTTTTTCTCGTCACCAAGAAGTTTGAAAATGGTTTTTGTGTATTACCGAATTCGTTTGGTATGACTATTTGGCATTCACATTTTGGCGTACTAGTCTTTGGGTTTGCAACATCAGAATGATTCCCTCCCACTGATTGCCAGCATGAATCATGAATCGAAATAAGGACAGAGACGGGAACTTACCGAAAAGGAGTAGAAACACTGCCCAGAACTTGTGGGAGCTCACACTTTGAATTGCGACCACACCTTTGCCGTCCTGACCAGTAGTGTGTCCAATCATCATGATAAGGACCAGACTGGCCGATGCTATGAAGGCGCTAACAGTGGTTACACGTTCAACGTGGCCACCATGCGATGCTGCATGTATTCGGTGTCTGCTTCGCCGCGCAGTGCTTCAGTATGGCACGTCTCCCACTAAGCACAGACGATGCCAGTACTGACCACCTCAATTGGTTCCACCCCCTTTTCCAGCAGTGTATTTCCATGACGTGTCACCTAAAACTACGTAGACTTGGTCATTCGCAACAAACATAATTTGTTTAATTCGGTAAATTCAACGTGACTAAATCCTCTATATAAGGAGGAGGTAATTTAGTAGAGTGATTGTAATTACTGCAATTGACATGCCAGTCGGTGCCGCTGTTAATATTAAGTGTCATTTCAAGCCTCTCCCGCCACTGATATGTGCATGTATAATTGTGCAATGGCTTTCATGCAAGCACCAATTAATTGCTAGACATTCATCAACTTCTCCATTTCATCAGCATCCGCACTATATCGATAATGCCAAGGACTAGCCTCAACAGACTGTGAATTGCACGCAATTTCTACACACCCTTACATCTGTGTGGTTAATTGTTGCCCAACACCACTGCTGTAGAAAGAGAGATATCTCCTACCCGTAAGTCATAGCCAACTTCATCTGTTAAGAGTCGACTTAACAGTAATGGCAAATTCAGAACTAGATCCCCCATCTTACCCTCAGGTAATACACCTAATTCCCTTAACATTTGATGTCTTAGGATGATACCTGCATCTCAGCTGAGAGATTCCTATCGTAGAAGGCAAGGAAATCCAATTAGTCCTTAGGTGTCGGAAACACACGTTGCCGTGCACATGAAAGTTAGGTTGTATAAGGTTACATGTATATATCTATATGATTACGGTTACACAGAAATGTTTACTTTTTTTGGTCTAAAATTTAGTGGGCCTGACGTTTCGATCCTAGCGGGACCTTTCTCAAAGGCAGAGTGACAAGGACAAAACAGATACATGTACACGAAGGCAGGGGGGAGAGAGTGAATAGGACACGGATGAGAAACAAAGGACAAAGAGTGAAGCTGGTAGGGAGAGATCAAAGGGAAGGGCAAGCGGTGGGGTAGAGATTAGTGAGAGGAGGGGGGAAAGATCAAAGAGAAGGGCAAGGAGTGGGGTAGGAATTAGTGACAATAGGGGGAAAGATCAAAGAGAGAAGTGTGAAAGACTGAACACAAAAGAAGGATTATCAGAAAGCTGCATGGTGTTAGTCATTACCCTCCTGGATGTTGAGACCATGTGGTTGAATAGTCCGAAGATGCTTCATCCACAGACGGACAGCATTACTACGGTGACCAAGTGATTCTATGCCCAGTACACTCATATCTGATATCGAATGATCAGGGAGATCGAAGTGATACCCAACAGGGGTGTCCATTTTACCGGTTTTGATGGTAGACCTATGGCCATAGATTCGTTTTTTGAGATTTACTTTTTGGTAATTTTAGTCAGTAAGCAGTTTGCAACATTTTTGTATATCACCTTACTTTTTTTGGTAACAGCAGTATACGTGCGTAACGCTAAACACGCGGTAATTGCTACAAAAGGATCTCACAAATATTTATTACCGTTTACTATAATTCTTTGATATCTCTAGAGCCTTACAACTACACGTGTATTACGTACATGTATATCTCTCTTAAATGTGCTCGTATGCTTTCGGTTCCAAAACATCAAAACAAGTTGGTAATCATTATGTAAAGCTTCAATTTCCTCGACGATGAAGTTCCTTTCGGTCTGAAGATTTGGATGAAGAAGCCCCCTTTTATAGAAAAAACACTTGTGGCATGGTGGACAATATGTCTTGTTCTTCTTTTCCATAAGCCACGTACCTTTGTCTAGTTTCCTTTACCTAGTACAGTGAGTGTTCCTGTCTGCCAACATGTTCTCAGCTCTCAGCACTGGGTTCATGTACATCTGTTCTATCCTCTGCTTTGCATATTATCAGTTCTTCGCTCATTTGCTTACAGGCGTTGGGTGCTTTCCCTGCTGATTTCGGTGGACTTTGCAAATGAATTTCAGATTTTATTGAAACATGGCTTACAGTCCTAAACTGTGGTTTGGCATGAGCACTTACGTGTTTCAATACCCATCTGAACTCCTGATTTGAAGAATCATTGTATGTGCCAAGTATTCAAGACGACACAAAACTACATCAGGTATATTTCACATATATTGGTCAACATAATTAAAATTTTATTTTCAATATCTCCACAATACATAGTGCTACATTTCACATACATCATTGAATAAGGTTTAGACGCAAAGTGGATGTTTGGTATTTATTTTATTCTTCTTTCCTATACCTTAACCTGGCGTTTTAGGCCAACTCGGTTGAATTTCATTCTTGTTTCGAGAGTCGGGATTTTTGAACGTGTGTCTTCCTCCTGTCCCTGCTTTCACACGTTGCAGCCTTTGACTTTTCTACATATTTATGAACCAATCGAATGCCCTTCCCCGAAATCTGGAATCGAGTCTTAATCTCCATTCATCTTTTAACCAAGCTATCCCTGAAGGTCACTGCCATCGTCAACTCTTAAATTCCTATACAATACAATCTATCGTGATTGAAAAGAAACAAAATTGATACACCATGATACTTCGTTTTCTGTCTATGACAAATTCAACACAAACTTGAATGATTTGTATTTGACAAGTGTCAATCAATGAGATTTTAAAAAGAGTGTCCAATTTAGTGCTTGCTAAGCACTGATCTCCCATGGGTCCCAGTAACATAAGAACAAACAGTTTAATAACAAACTTTAAAAACAGTTAAATAGTTTACATTTTAAAGAATTACATTCCATACAATAGTTGAAATTGGTTAACAAAGCTTT
Source organism: Luidia sarsii (assembly GCA_949987565.1). NCBI lineage: Eukaryota > Metazoa > Echinodermata > Asteroidea > Paxillosida > Luidiidae > Luidia > Luidia sarsii. The sequence continues at coordinate 8,150,173 of OX465119.1, read as the reverse complement.
GGACTGATGTGGGAAAAGGATTTTTTAACACAGCGGGAATGTTATTCCAGGCTTGAGCACCACGATATTGAAAGGTATTTCTACCAGCTTTAGTTCTAGGAAGTGGTAGTACAACATTCCCATTAATGCTTGATCTTGTGCGATGTTCGTTGACCCTAGTGAAATTGACCTCAATATAAGTTGTAACCAAACCTGCTAAGCGTTTATAAACCATTGTGATAAGATGTAATTCTCTTCGTTCATGTAGAGTGTTCCAGCCCTGGCGATTAAATATGTCCCTAGTGGATGTTCTATATATGGAGCATTTCAAACAATTCGCCCTGCCCTGTTGAGAAGTTTGTCAATATTTTGAATATGCGTTTCAGCAGCGTTGGTCCAAACAATAATTATCACAGTAATCAATAAGGGGGAAAATAATTGACTTAACAATAAGATTCAACGTTTTTGTGTGAAGAATCTTTTTAACATGGTTCAGGACACCATTGCGCTTGGATATTGTGGAGCTGATCAAATATAGGTGTTCAGTCCATTTGAGATTTTGATCTATGTAAACACCGAGATACTTCATACAACAAGTTTGTTCAAGAGCAACATCGTTAAAAAGAATGTTCATTGACGGCTGCTGGATTGTAGCCAGTGGTTGAGTCGATCCAATCAACATACTCTTGGATTTTGTAGGCTTTCCCAGTAGGAATTTTCTTGAGGAGTTTCAGTACCGGAAAAGCATAAACTGGGATAAAGCTAAAGTTCAGAGAACCATCCATTGTAACATCAGAATTGTTGAAATTGGTTTCAGGTATTAGGTCAAAAAGGTCGTCTTGAGATTGTCCAGCATTTGCAAAGTGTTCATTGAAAACAGTAGCCAGATTATCACTTGTCTTTGTATCCAATACGTCTGTAAAGGCTTGAGTACTTTTCTTACTGGGTATAATGCCTTTCAAAATGTTCCAAAGATTACAGGAGTCTTTCTCATAATTTCATGATTATACTGCCGATTCAGTTTTATTGCAAGATTGTTCAGTCTATTTCGGTAAGCCTTGGCTCGCCTAATGTGATATCATTTTCAGATGTGTCGGCATGACGTCGGGCTTTCAGTGAGTTCCGTCACAGTTCCAGGTATTCCTCGGTTATCCACTCTGCCTTCTTTGACGACACTCACAGTATCTTCATTGTGCAATGCATGTTACAAAGTTCCAAAAACATACAATTGAAGAAGTTCCAGGCTGTGTTAGGGTCCTCAGCAAAGTGAAGTATGTCCCATGGTAACTCTCTCAGGTGATTTATGTATCTCTCTTGATTGGGAAATTTAACGGATTCAGGAGCAGCAAATATAAGTGAGTGGTCACTAATGTCAATCGAGGCAGATTAACGGTACATGCGTGGTCGATTTGTCCAGATATGATTAATGCAGGTGGAGCTATAATCGGTTATCCTAGTGGGACTTGATATAATTTGAGTCATTTGATAGTTGTTGAAGGTGCGCCTCAGTCTGGTTCAGTTTGTTCAGTGGACGATAGATGCAGCCAACAATTACTGGTCTGGTAAAGGGTAACTTCAGTTCTAACCATGTCGACTTAATTTGGTCCATGCACTGGGATGAGATGATATTGTCCTCAACAGAGTCTTTGATATAATTATACAGCCACACCTCCACCGCAACGGTGACGATCGTTCCTGTATAGTTTATAGTCAGTTATTTTAAGTTCCTGGTCAGTTATTGAGTTGTCTAACCATGTCTCTACGATACCAATCACATGTGATTTAGTTTCCAGCACCATCAGTTTAATTTCATCATTTGTTGGTAGAAGTGACCGAATATTTAGATCGAGGCCTTTTGCAGCTGCGATGGTTTCCAAACTAGCGTCTCGTTCATCATCGGCGTTGCCGTCCGATCCCGGGTTGGGATCTATGTCCCCGCAGGATAGCAATGTCAATGGAAATGTAGCCACATAGTTACTGTAGTATGGGTTACGAGCATTGTGCACTTTCGTTGAAACCACCTACAGGGGCTGCTTGCACACAGTGTAGTTTTCCAAATCACATGCGATATCAATCCATTTACCCGATGTGTCTCTCCAGACACTAAGCGCTGCACAGTTTTGCGATGCAGGACCATAATAGTCATCGGGTTGACCATCAAACCATGGCATCTCAGTAAATGTGACCTCAGTCTCCCACTCCTCACACTCCCAATGGCCTGTCAATCAAAATATGAAAGAGAAGTCATTGAATTTGCTAAGCCCTATGAATAACACGAATGACCTATCGTATATATACCTGCTCGTCGATTTGTTTGGTTGATTTCTCTGAAATTCGACGTTTGGATAGGAGTCGATGAATAAATTGTACGATTTGGTGAGCTTGGGTGCGATAAGGTGATGCTCTTTGTCGCGATCTTGGTTGATGTAGGCCTACGATTAGTTACGTTCCGATAGGATTCCGATAGGTCAAGATTGAGTTCACGGTCGGGTCCCGATCTGACACTACCATCAAAATCGTGTTCCGTGATTTGGGACGATCTGTTACGTTCGGATACGTTCCAATACGATCATTACGAACCGATGCGCTCTGTTGCGATGGGATACGATTGTGGGTGGGATGTCTTTCAGGGTCGAAATCGACAGATCATGTTTTCAGTTACTATCCAACTCCCTAAGGTTATATTGAGCCCCACTGACCATGGTCTTCATGGCTTCTTCAACTTCTACAAAGCGTCGTTGTTTTCTTATCCACGACGGATCACGATTTGGAAGCATGATTACAAGCCGCTCTCTCACGATTTAATAAGATGTCATGCAATGGTTGCGATTGACAATTCATTGCCTATGTCCTACACATTTCTTTAATCTCAAAAATGTTTCACCGGTCAACACTCTTGCTATATCTTTTCTCAAGATCTGATCAGATCTGATGCGATCACTACGATTACTACACGTTAAAATTTCAGATCACGTTTGTTTTCAATTGTAGTGCTTATCGTGATACTGGCAACATACCATCTGCAAAGCCATTCTTTTAATGTTTGAATGTCTGTACTATTTCAGTGCAGTCTTGTACTTTTCAACTGTTACTCTGGCAACGTTTGTCTTTGACTTAGAATTGTCCGAAACGCTTAAGCAAAGCTCGGAGTAGGCCCTTTACAAAACCTAAGTCTAAGAGTAAGACTTACCGTTCACTTGTATGTCATTGCAGTTGATCCAGATCCACGCCCCATATTCACCACTCGCTTTAGGCATGAATTGAAGCAGAAATTGGGTCTCGCTCTCAGACTGGGGTACGACCATCGTGCCTCCCATCTGAACACACTCCTCCCTTGCCTGGTTCCAATCTAAGGCTTGACCAGTGGCTTTGTAGCAGTTTCCTTCCCACTGGATCCAAGTAGAAGGACACAACCCTGTTATGTGAAAAGGAAATTCTATGAATTATGTTTGGAAAAATGTTCGCAAAACTTAATAAAACAAGGCATAACAAATGGGAAAACAATCATTAGATCTTGGAATTGGTCAAGAGAAAAATCAAAATTAGTTTTCAAATTGTTTAAAAGCTCCCTGTCAGTTTTCTCTTCCTTAGTTTGTTTGAAAAATATGTTGTGCTCATCGAAAAGTTCTGTCATCACTAAAAAATATATCAATTAAGGGTGATGGTCCGAGCGCAGTCCACTTTTGCTTCGTATTTTCACAAAGTATACTTCCACTACTATGAATTTCAAATAAAGCACTATCACCGTATACATATTGGTTTCTTTATAATTATAAACAAATTCCTATACAGTGAATCTGTTTGGATATTAGAATGACAAGAGTCAGATATGTTCAGCATGGAAATTGCTCACCCTTTGTAGTCGGCTGTCTCCCCGGGCAGTTCTTGTGTACCTGCTCCATGACCTGCTTCACCCAGTGATGAGGGTCGGGATTGCCGGCCTCGGGCTTGGGTGGCGGACCGAAGAAACAGTCCTTGGCCGCGCTCTCCACAAGGCCCACAGACACTTGGAATCAAATGTCATTGATTTAGGACATCAATATCTTTAGCTGAAATATTATTGCTCCCCTTCTTCATTTGCAAAGAATAGAGTTCCACTCCTGAGTTTTGAAACCCCTTTTGCAAAATAATAAAATTATCACCAAATGATTCAACAGATTTGATTTAGTTTGATCTCAAGCAAAGTAGTTGATGGTGTATTTAACTCATCGTTAAGGGAAAGGATTTGACATTTCGGCCAATCTACCGGCCAACCTTCCTCTTAATCCTAACCTCCTAACCAGAACCCACGGACATATATAGTATCGATCCCAATCGAGACCTACCTATCCACTTACCAAACTACCAACACCAACACCCCATCCACCAAGTGACCCTACATCCGTCCACTCATCCACCTTCCAAAACACCCAGCCACCCACCCAGTCACCGATCCAACCACCGACCACCAAACGGATAGAGTGACCTCAATCCCTGATGTTTGGTATATTTTGTTAGGTTTTTCTCGTCACCAAGTAGTTTATAAACGTTTTGTATCACCGAATCAGTTTGGTATGACTATTGGCATTCACATTTTGCCGTATCTGGGTTTGATACATGATAATGATTCCCTCCCACTGATTGCCAGCATGAATCATGAATCGAAATAAGGACAGAGACGGGAACTTACCGATGATGAGTAGAAACACTGCCCAGAACTTGTCGAGGTTCACACCTTGAACTGAGGCCACACCCTTCTCACCCTGACCAGAAGTGTGTCCAATCATCATGATAAGGACCAGACTGGCCGATGCTATGAAGGCGCTAACAGTGGTTACACGTTCAACGTGGCCACCATGCGATGCTGCGTGTATTCGGTGTCTGCTTCGCCGCGCAGTGCTTCAGTATGGCACGTCTCCCACTAAGCACAGACGATGCCAGTACTGACCACCTCAATTGGTCCACCCTTTTTCAGCAGTATTTTTCCATGACGTGTCACCTAAAACTGCGTAGACTGAGACTACGCAGCGAACTCAGCATTTTTAATTCGGTAAATTTAGCGTGACTGAATCCTATACAAGGAAGACGTAATTTTAGTAGAGTGGTTGTAATTTTAATGGACATCCCAGACATCTCCTTCCAGTAATATGACCATATATCGTTGTATAAATAATTGCTTTAATGAGACCCCCATTAGCTAGACCCCCATTAGCTCCTCCATTTCATCAGCATCTCCGCGCTGCGTCGATAATACCAAGGACCAGCCTTAACAGTCTGGAAAGTGCAGGCAATTTCTATTTCATTATTTTCCAATAAAAAATGCATTACGCATTGATCTGAGTGGTTAATTGGTGCTCATCAGCACTGCTGTAGAGTGAGAGAGAGATATAGGAGAGGGAGAAAGAAAGGGAGGGAAGGAAGGAGAGAGAGACTGAACGAAATAGAGAGATGGAGGGAGAAGAGAGAGAAAAAAAGAGGGAGAGAGAGAGGAAGAGAGAGATGGGGGAGAGAGAGGTGAAAAAGAAAGCCAGGTTTGGTGTGAAATTTAGCCTTGCAATAAAGTATAGAGGTATCTTTGATGGTAGCATTCACACAACCCTGACTCCACGCCTTAGTACCATGTACACTGGAGTGCCTAGCCATTATCGCCTGGTGTACGTTTACGTGCACACAAAGCAATTCAGCTCAGAGATCAATGTATGTAATGATTTACTCTTTAAACATGTTTTCCTTTGTCTCTTGGTACATCATGTAAGGTCAGGACTAAATTACATGGATGTAGAAGCCCTGTTTTAGAGACAGCACATGTGGTAAGGTAGACAATCTTTCTTGATCTTCTTTTCCATAATCCACGTACATGTAGTTCCTTATACCTCGTATTCACTGTGTCTTCCTGTCTGCCAACATGTATGTGCTCAGCACTCGGCACTGGGTTCTTGTACATCTTTCTATCCTCTGCTTTGCATATTATCCGTTCTTCACTCATTTGCTTAGATTTTGGTGGACTTTGCTAATGAAAATTCAGTGTTCGTGAAAACATGGCTTACAATCCCATGCGGTGGTTCGGCATGCGCATAAATAATGTTTCAATAACCAGCTAAACTCCTGATTTGAAGACACATCGTATGTGCCAAGTATTCACTGCATTTACAATTGCATGACAACGAAACCAACAGCTAGATCAGGTTCATTTTTCATATATCGGTCAACACAATTTAAATTTTATTTGCAATACTTCCACAATGTATAGTGCTTCATTACTCATACATCATTGAATAAGTTTTAGACGCAAAGTGGATGTTTGGTGTTTATTTTGAAGTACTGCCTCTTCCCTGTCTTAATCAGGCATTTTGTACCAAATAGGTTTATTTAGTAAGGATTAATTTCATACTTGTGTAGGGAGTCGGGATTGTTGAACGTGTGTTTTCTGGCAGTCACATTGCAACCTTTGAAATGTATTATACATATTCATGAGTATAATGCTGATGTCAACCAATCTGGTGCCCTTCCCCTGGAACTGGAATCGACTCTTAATCCGCATTCGTCTTTTAACAAAGTTATCCCTGTCGGTCATTGCCATCGTCAACTCTTCAATTCATATACAATACAATTTAGGAAAATGGGATATATCTAGCACGCGTTTCATGATTCTCTTCTACCACTAATAATTATGTATATATGAATCGTGCAACGGCTTCAATGCAAACGCCAGTTACTTGTTAGACATGCATCAGCACTTTCAATTTATCAGCATCCGCACTGCACACCTAGCTCCAAGGATCAGCCTTGACTGTCTGTAACTTGCAGGCAATTTCTGTTTCATTATTTCCAATAAATAATGCATTACGCATTGATCTGCGTGGTTAATTGGTGCTCATCACCACTGCTGTAGAGTGAGAGAGAGATATAGGAGAGGGAAAAAGAAAGAGAGGGAAGGAAGGAGAGAGAGACTGGACGAAAGAGGGAGATGGAGGGAGAAGAGAGAGAAAAAAGAGGGAGAGAGAGAGGAAGAGAGAGATGGGGAGAGGGAGGAAAAAAAAAGAAAGCCAGGTTTGGTGTGAAATTTAGCCTTGCAGTAAAGTATAGAGGTATCTTTGATGGTAGCATTCACACAACCCTGACTCCACGCCTTAGTACCATGTACACTGGAGTGCCTAGCCATTATCGCCTGGTGTACGTTTACGTGCACATAAATCAATTCAGCTCAGAGGTCAATGTATGTATTATTCCAAGACCACACACAAAGCACACAGTGAGACAAGGAGTTGACTTTCCTGGCCTGGTTCTCGAGCCTCGCTTTTAATTCTCCAAGAAGAATGCAATGGCAAAATTATGCCTAAATGAGACAGTTTGTCTTAATTAATTAAATGCCATGCTTGGCAGCCATAAAAACCGAAACACTCAATTCCCAACACACCTGGCCACCTCAGCAAGAACTCAAATGCTACGCTTGGCAACATTCACCGGCCACGCTTGGCCCAACCTCAAAAGCCACGCCTGGCCAAACCTCACAATGCCACGCCTGGCCAAACCTCACAATGCCATGCTTGGCAACCTACACACGGGCCATGCTTGGCCACACCTCACTATGCCACGCTTGGCAACCTTCACACCTGCCACGCTTGGCCAAACCCTAAACAAGCCACGCTTGACAAGACCCTAACCATGCCATGCTTGGCAAAGCTCTAGCCGTGAGCCCTGGCCCCCACCGAAAGTGGGTAAACCCCCATTGTTTAAGAATTGTCCCCTTACCTATTTAAAATTCTAACTTACTTAACAGTACGGGTAAACGTCACGCCGATTTTCCACCGTTCGCACATACGGTTGGAATAAGCCCCGCTGGTACAAGCGGGTGCTTGGCGTAAAACACGAACGACAGAAAGAGTAATTTACTAAATTTAAACATTAAAATTCATGCTGTAAATGGTCCAACCACCTACGATCTAATGAATATCACTTAACAAGGAGGCACTTCCGGTCGTCTCCAGCCCAAAACCGCCAAACGCGCAGCGCGCGCCCCACTGGAAAGACCGGACAACCTCCGCACAAGTTAACCGGGCCGAATCCCAAATTAGTGACGTCAACGTGAGCCTGTTTCATTGACACGAACAGATGCAATTGCGCAGATTGGGCTGGAACAAGGAATTCCCCGACGGCGATAGGTGAACGCCATCATATCGGAATAAAGCAAATTCCGACCATCTAAATTGCGGATGATGTAGGACAGAAGCCCCGATGCGCTTACTGAAGGACCGAGCCCATTTATTAACCGCCCGCCTCTTCATTTCCATCTTCGCTGGCTGCTTAGCACCAAAGTAACAAGCTCGCGGCAAAATGTCGGACCAAATGAGCTGAGACCTAGGGAATGTCTCAATGCAATACTGCATGAAGACTGCCACGCGCTGCCGCATACAGAAGAGGTCAGTATTGGCTAAATTATTAGTGCCAATGTGTACTACCAACTGATCGGGCTGGCGCCCTCGCGCAGCGACCTCGGCCAATAATGCCGGCACGTCATTGTAGCCAGCTCCGCCTCGTCCAAACCATCGCACATGCTGCTTACACCCTAGGTTCGTGACAGCTCTGCGTACAATCGAGTCTCCAATAATCCAAACCGACCCTGCATACAATTTAGTTTCGCATGGGAAGAAATAAAGAAAGAAGAAATGCTCAGGAGCAACAACTCCAATTACACCCCGGCAACTGGCAATGCACTAAGGGGCGAATGTAACTTCGAGCAGTCTCAGAGCGCCACCGACCCATTGCTTTTATATCCTCCAGCTTCACCCCTCTTGCCGCTGCGCAAGAGGCTGCCCCTATATATGCGGAAAGAATGGGCGCGAAAGGAAGAAAAAATGATAGCGCCTTCTTGAAGGTAGCGTTAAACTGATACTGAGTAAGAGCCTGTCCGCCAAAATGGCAGAAAAAACAACCTGGGATATTTGGACGAACCTGCGCAAATGCCGTCAAAGCGCGGACAGGACAGACCTAGGCGTCCTCTGAGTGGACTAAGCACACCACTTGAGGGCGGCCTGATTGGTTATTCTTCGTGTGACGAACAGTGAGAAGAACCGAAGCATTGGGTTGGCCTACATCCTGAAATTGGACATCAGTATCAAGCAGCAGGGATGTTTGTGTGCGGAATTTTGAAATGGCGGCAAATTCGCCGATACGCATGAACCCAAAGAACGCGCATGACATAACTGCGCGAAACAGGAGCGCCTCGAATTGGTCAAGACACAATGAAAATAACCTACGCCCGAGACATATGAAGCGACAGTAGCAGGGGACAAATGACGCAGGGAAAGCCACGCAATGAATGCTCTAACGTCCGCTACCGAGGAGGGAGCCTCCCCGTGAAAGTGGGAGCCCATAAAGGAACAAAAAACCCGCCAACCCGCCGAATAGGCTTTATGTGTATTTGGGGCTGAAGCCACCGTCAACAAGCGGTTCATCTCACCTTCTAACAAGCCCGGAGGAGATCGGGAATCGCTGTCATTGTCAAGTCCGCTTGCGGGGCTAGCGAGCGGAAGCGTGCGACCTGGAAACGCGAGAGTGAATCAGCAATGTCATTGTGTACCCCAGGAATATGAACGGCCTTAAAGGTGATATTATACACTGGCAAACGATCATGCGCACCAAATGCATGATCCTATCACAGCCTGACGATTGTTTATTAATGATGGCAACCACCGCCTCGTTATCCGTACGAAAACGCACCCTACGATTAGCGAGATGAGAGGCCCAGCAAAAAACTGCGAGCACTAAAGGGTAAAATTCACAAAACGCTATCGATGGCTACAGTGCTAACAACTCAGGGGTCCAACGCCCATGAAATCAGTGCCCATCAAAAAACCACCAAAACCAATGCTAGCCGAAGCATCGGTGAACAATTCCAAAACATTGTTATCCTGCCATCCCAACAATCGGAAAGGCGACACGCCATTGAAATGATCTAGAAACTCCAACCACATCAACAAATCCAATTTTGCGCCGGTTGTAATGCGTACCTTATGGTGAGGCTTCCGTAAACCTCGGGATAAGCCAACCAGACGCCGAGTAAATGTGCGGCCCGGTGCAACCGCGCGACAAACAAAGTTTAACGACCCAACCAACGACTGAATTTCTTTCAAAGATAACTTTTTTCGTGCCAACGCCGACCTAATTTTTTCTTTGAGGGACAACACCTTCCCGTCAGGCACTCGAATTATGCGCTTAATCGTATCTATTTCTAGACCTAAGTAGGTTATAACTTGGCATGGACCTGCAGTTTTTTCCTCTGCAAGGGGAACCCTAAGTTGGGCGCATATGTCTTTAAATGATGCAAGAAGAAATGCACACTGATCCAACGACGGACCAATAAAGAGAAAATCATCCAAATAATGAGTGATCGCATCAGAGGCCGAAACACGCTTAACCTGAAATCCAAAAAGGAGCTGAATAACTCGAATAATGCACACGATTTTGCGCATCCCATAGGCAAGCACTTATCATAGTAAAACTGTCCTTGAAACTGAAAGCCCAAAAGTTCATAATCGGCCGGAGCGACGGGGAGTAGCCTAAAGGCAGACTTAATGTCAGTTTTGGCCAAATATGAATGATCTCCTACCGACATAGCCAACTCAACGGCCGTATCAAAAGATGCATACGTCACTCTACAATCTTCTTTAGGGATGAAATCATTCAGTGAATCCCCGGAAGGAAAGGACAAATTATGTATCAGGCGAAAGGAGCCGGGGAGGTGTTTAGGAACCAGCCCGATAGGAGAGCATTGCAAATTATGCAATGGCCGAAAGGAAAACGGCCCTGCGACTCTGCCTAAATTAATCTCGCTCTGCAACTTTTCCAAAACAACCTCCGGATTGTCCAAAGCAGATTTCAGGCTGCTAGATTCCCTGCTCACCCTAGGACCCTGAAAACACAGTGAAAAAACCCGAGTAAACCCTTGTTCTGGTAAAACAGCCGCTGGCCTATCGGGGTAACTAAGCAGCCACTGCTGTAAAATGAATACGTCAATTGGCGTTGGGAGAGCGAAAATTATAGCGCTTTCCCCTCAATTCAGGTGCATTAGCTGCGCTTGGGCCTGAAGGCCCAGGAGTGACAGCGGCGGATGGCCCAGCACGCCTCACACCCGAAGGGACACCGAGAGTCTTAGTGTAACGCGTGTACACAGCCTTGGGCTGGTCGACCCATGGCCTAGCACTAGCAGTGGTGCCGAAAGTAGGGGGTCTCCCACCCCCCTCTACACGACGACTCCCCGTGTCCCCCTCCAGCGCAGCGGCGACAACTATGCACATAACGACAATCAAACCACCGGCAACCGGTAGGCGAGTTGAAAGCATAGCAAATGCGTTTCTGCGCCTGGCTGCGACTGGGAACCGATGTAGCGGCAACCGCCGGCGCCACACTTCCGACCGCCGCGACCGTTACCCAAAGCTCCATATCCATAGCTGCCCAAGAACGTGCCGGATTCACCTCCATACGCAAACGAAACTGTTCATCATAGCTGCGCCAGCCCAACCCCGGGAACTGTAAGGCGGCCGTGCGAATCGTCTCCGCATATCGCAAGAGTTCCACGACACGACCCGGGTGGCGTATAGCAAAAACAGCGATAAACACATGTCCACTTGTCCACTTTTCTATGGAATCAAGCTTACGGCTAACCCTAGCTGAGGACGGCCGAAGGACCACCCTGCCCTGTTCGACAACCAAGGCGACCTCCGCACCATTATTGGAAGCGGACAAAATCTTGACTGCATTATCTACGTATAATGACGCCATATCCACGTAGTTCCCATACCATTTTTTTCCCTTAATAGCTAAAGGAACCAGGGTGCCCAAGGGGGCCTCGTTTCCCAGATATTGCAAGGGCGCTACTACAATGCTAACGCAAGGAGACGAAGGACTTGCCAATGTGGCCGGGGTGGCACCGACATTATTTTGGCCCGGCCCGCCAACGTTAACCCTACTACTAGTACTAGTACTACTACCAGAACCAACCGCATGAACACTCACGCCCAAGCCAAAGCCTGCGGCGTCCCAGTTCGCATTCCTCGCAGACGATGCGGACTCACCGGCCGAAGAAGAGACCGCTCCACCTCCGGCTCCTCCGCTCTCCTCCGCTGCTTGCTCGCAAACCGGTCCGCTACCGTGTCTAGATGAACGTCCATCCCTCACTGCGGCCGCCGCGGTGCCGGACGTCGATGGAACGTCGCTCAGGGGTAGGGCGCTCTCCAGATCCACCGCCGACTCCGGACGAATCTTGGGGCGGCCCTTACGACGGCAGCTCGCGGTGGCCTTACCCTTAGACCCAGGGGCCTGCTGAGCAGCCTTCTCGGCCCGACGTTTCGGCATATCACCGCCCACGGAGTCTATACGGAGTAGTCGGGCTAGTAGTAGTATATGCGTGCCACAGGCCTACTGCCCCAGAATGGTGACCACAGATTGCCGGATGCCAAAATGATGAAGAAATCTCGCCTATTTTCGACCGAACGAAGAAATACTTTCAAAAATTACAGTCCAAGGCGACAGGGAGTCCTCTAGGCCAAAAAACAATACTGTCACAACAACTACCAGAACAATCTGGCAGGAAATTAAAGATATTAAAGGAGAAGATGATTTTTTGCGTGTTGAGTGCTCGAGAACCACACCGAAGTGATTTTCCGCGCTCTTTTCCAGCGGGCGAGCCGAAATGTTATACAAAGTGTCAACTCCGCGCGCGAGCGGGCGTCGCGCCAAGTGGTTGTGTCGCTCACTGGAGAGTTTACAGATCCACAGACCAAAAAAATAAACAGCTGACCGCCTGTTAACTCGAAGCGCGTAAACAAACCGTGGGTCTCCTTGGAATAAGATATTTTATCTTTTATTGATGAAATTGAATATATTGGTCAACATAATTAAAATTTAATTTTCAATATCTCCACAATACATAGTGCTACATTTCACATACATCATTGAATAAGGTTTAGACGCAAAGTGGATGTTTGGTATTTATTTTATTCTTCTTTCCTATACCTTAACCTGGCGTTTTAGGCCAACTCGGTTGAATTTCATTCTTGTTTCGAGAGTCGGGATTTTTGAACGTGTGCCTTCCTCCTGTCCCTGCTTTCACACGTTGCAGCCTTTGACTTTTCTACATATTTATGAACCAATCGAATGCCCTTCCCCGAAATCTGGAATCGAGTCTTAATCTCCATTCATCTTTTAACCAAGCTATCCCTGAAGGTCACTGCCATCGTCAACTCTTAAATTCCTATACAATACAATCTATCGTGATTGAAAAGAAACAAAATTGATACACCATGATACTTCGTTTTCTGTCTATGACAAATTCAACACAAACTTGAATGATTTGTATTTGACAAGTGTCAATCAATGAGATTTTTAAAAGAGTGTCCAATTTAGTGCTTGCTAAGCACTGATCTCCCATGGGTCCCAGTAACATAAGAACAAACAGTTTAATAACAAACTTAAAAAATAGTTAAATAGTTTACATTTTAAAGAATTACATTCCATACAATAGTTGTAATTGGTTAACAAAGCTTTGAACTGATGTGGGAAAAGGATTTTTTAACACAGCGGGAATGTTATTCCAGGCTTGAGCACCACGATATTTCTACCAGCTTTAGTTCTAGGAAGTGGTAGTACAACATTCCCATTAATGCTTGATCTTGTGCGATGTTCGTTGACCCTAGTGAAATTGACCTCAATATAAGTTGTAACCAAACCTGCTTAGCGTTTATAAACCATTGTGATTAGATGTAATTATCTTCATTCATGTAGAGTGTTCCAGCCCTGGCGATTAAATATGTCCCTAGTGGATGTTCTATATGGAGCATTTCAAACAATTCGCCCTGCCCTGTTGAGAAGTTTGTCAATATTTTGAATATGCGTTTCAGCAGCGTTGGTCCAAACAATAATTATCACAGTAATCAATAAGGGGGGAAATAATTGACTTAACAATAAGATTCAACGTTTTTGTGTGAAGAATCTTTTTAACATGGTTAAGGACACCATTGCGCTTGGATATTGTGGAGCTGATCAAATATAGGTGTTCAGTCCATTTGAGATTTTGATCTATGTAAACACCGAGATACTTCATACAAAAAGTTTGTTCAAGAGCAACATCGTTAGAAAGAATGTTCATTGACGGCTGCTGGATTGTAGCCAGTGGTTGAGTCGATCCAATCAACTCACTGTGTTATTTCTTAACCAACTGCTTATTATACTCATGTCATGATTAAGTTTGTTTGTTGTTGATTTGATCAATATTTTTATCGGCATAAAAAAATGGCAGTGTCATCGGCATAAAGAGAAATCTTAGAATGTTCGACCATGGAGGGGAGATCATTGATAACAATTGTAAAAAGTAACGGGCCTAAAATACTTCCTTGGGGGACACCAAAACAAATAGGATTAGAGCACTTAGAAAGAACATTTCCCATCTTAGTTACCTGTTTTCTGCCCGTCAGGTAGGACCGGAACCAGTCCAGCTCCAGACCACTTACACCAATGGCGTTTAATTTGTGCAAGAGAATCTCATGATTGACTGTATCAAAGGCCTTCCGAAGGTCCAAGAAAACCACTCCAGTTAATTTTCCGGTATCCATTTGTTGCAGGAGAAAATCAGAAACATCAATTAGTGTAGTTTGTGTTGAGTGAAGTGGTCTGAAGCCATACTGCTCTCGTGCCAAAATATTCCTGTGTTTGAGAAAACGAGAAAATTGGTCAATACGCTCAAAAACCTTCATTACACTAGATATAACGGAATTAGGCCGGTAATTATTTGGGTCACTGAGTAAACCACCTTTTAGAATCGGTGTTACTTTGCCCAGCTTCCACTCGTCATGTACAATCCCACTCTGCAGACTAAGTTGAAAAATGTTGGAAAGAGGTCTGACAAGAATGGCGGCGCCTGATTTTAAAAAAGAGTCCATCAATTTCATCTAAACCGTAGGCTTTCCCAATAGGAATTTTCTTGAGGAGTTTCAGTACCGGAAAAGCATAAACTGGGATAAAGCTAAAGTTCAGAGAACCATCCATTGTAACATCAGAATTGTTGAAATTGGTTTCAGGTATTAGGTCAACAAGGTCGTCTTGAGATTGTCCAGCATTTGCAAAGTGTTCATTGAAAACAGTAGCCAGATTATCACTTGTCTTTGTATCCAATAAGTCTGTAAAGGCTTGAGTACTTTTCTTACTGGGTATAATGCCTTTCATAATGTTCCAAAGATTACGGGAGTCTTTCTTATAATGTCATGATAATACTGCCGATTCAGTTTTATTGCAATATTGTTCAGTCTATTTCGGTAAGCCTTGGCTCGCCTAATGTGATATCATTTTCAGATGTGTCGGCATGACATCGGGCTTTCAGTGAGTTCCGTCACAGTTCCAGGTATTCCTCGGTTATCCACTCTGCCTTCTTTGACGACACTCTCAGTATCTTCATTGTGCAATGCATGTTACAAAGTTCCAAAAACATACAATTGAAGAAGTTCCAGGCTGTGTTAGGGTCCTCAGCAAAGTGAAGTAAGTCCCATGGTAACTCTCTCAGGTGATTTATGTATCCCTCTTGATTGGGAAATTTAACGGATTCAGGAGCAGCAAATATAAGTGAGTGGTCACTAATGTCAATCTTGGCAGATTAACGGTACATGCGTGGTCGATTTGTCCAGATATGATTAATGCAGGTGGAGCTATAATCGGTTATCCTAGTGGGACTTGATATAATTTGAGTCATTTGATAGTTGTTGAAGGTGCGCCTCAATCTGATCCAGTTTGTTCAGTGGACGATAGATGCAGCCAACAATTACTGGTCTGGTAAAGGGTAACGTCAGCTCTCACCATGTCGACTCAATTTGGTCCATGCCCGGGGATGAGATGTTAGTGCGCTCAACAGAGCCTTTGATATATACAGCCGCATCACCATCGCAACGGTGACGATCGTTCCTGTATAGTTTATAGTCAGCTATTTTAAGTTCCTGGTCAGTTATTGAGTTGTCTAACCATGTCTCTACGATACCAATCACATGTGATTTAGTTTCCAGCACCATCAGTTTAATTTCATCATTTGTTGGTAGAAGTGACCGAATATTTAGATCGAGGCCTTTTGCAGCTGCGATGGTTTCCAAACTAGCGTCTCGTTCATCATCGGCGTTGCCGTCCGATCCCGGGTTGGGATCTATGTCCCCGCAGGATAGCAATGTCAATGGAAATGTAGCCAAATAGTTACTGTAGTATGGGATACGAGCATTGTGCACTTTCGTTGAAACCACCTACAGGGGCTGCTTGCACACAGTGTAGTTTTCCAAATCACATGCGATATCAATCCATTTACCCGATGTGTCTCTCCAGACACTAAGCGCTGCACAGTTTTGCGATGCAGGACCATAATAGTCATCGGGTTGCCCATCAAACCATGGCATCTCAGTGAAGGTGACCTCAGTCTCCCACTCCTCACACTCCCAATGGCCTTTCAATCAAAATATGAAAGAGAAGTCATTGAATTTGCTTAGCCCTATGAATAACACGAGTGACCTATCGTATATATACCTGCTCGTCGATTTGTTTGGTTGATTTCTCTGAAATTCGACGTTTGGATAGGAGTCGATGAATAAATTGTACGATTTGGTGAGCTTGGGTGCGATAAGGTGATGCTCTTTGTCGCGATCTTGGTTGATGTAGGCCTACGATTAGTTACGTTCCGATAGGATTCCGATAGGTCAAGATTGAGTTCACGGTCGGGTCCCGATCTGACACTACCATCAAAATCGTGTTCCGTGATTTGGGACGATCTGTTACGTTCGGATACGTCCCAATACGATCATTACGAACCGATGCGCTCTGTTGCGATGGGATACGATTGTGGGTGCGATGTCTTTCAGGGTCGAAATCGACAGATCATGTTTTCAGTTACTATCCAACTCCCTAAGGTTATATTGAGCCCCACTGACCATGGTCTTCATGGCTTCTTCAACTTCTACAAAGCGTCGTTGTTTTCTTATCCACGACGGATCACGATTTGGAAGCATGATTACAAGCCGCTCTCTCACGATTTAATAAGATGTCATGCAATGGTTGCGATTGACAATTCATTGCCTATGTCCTACACATTTCTTTAATCTAAAAAATGTTTCATCGGTCAACACTCTTGCTATATCTTTTCTCAAGATCTGATCAGATCTGATGCGATCACTACGATTACTCCACGTTAAAATTTCAGATCACGTTTGTTTTCAATTGTAGTGCTTATCGTGATACTGGCAACATACCATCTGCAAAGCCATTCTTTTAATGTTTGAATGTCTGTACTATTTCAGTGCAGTCTTGTACTTTTCAACTGTTACTCTGGCAACGTTTGTCTTTGACTTAGAATTGTTCAAAACGCTTAAGCAAAGCTCAGAGTAGGCCCTTTACAAAACCTAAGTCTAAGAGTAAGACTTACCGTTCACTTGGATGTCATTGCAGTTGATCCAGATCCACGCCCCATATTCACCACTCGCTTTAGGCATGAATTGAAGCAAAAATTGGATCTCGCTCTCAGACTGGGGTACGACCATCGTGCCTCCCATCTGAACACACTCCTCCCTTGCCTGGGCCCAATTCAAGGCTTGACCAGTGGCTTTGTAGCAGTTTCCTTCCCACTGGATCCAAGTCGAAGGACACACCCCTGTTATGTGAAAAGGAAATTCTATGAATTATGTTTGGAAAAATGTTCGCAAAACTTAATAAAACAAGGCATAACAAATGGGAAAACAATCATTAGATCTTGGAATTGGTCAAGAGAAAAATCAAAACTAGTTTTCAAATTGTTTAAAAGCTCCCTGTCAGTTTTCTCTTCCTTAGTTTGTTTGAAAAATATGTTGTGCTCATCGAAAAGTTCTGTCATCACTAAAAAATATATCAAGTAAGGGTGATGGTCCGAGCGCAGTCCACTTTTGCTTCGTATTTTCACAAAGTATACTTCCACTACTATGAATTTCGGATAAAGCACTATCACCGTATACATATTGGTTTCTTTATAATTATAAACAAATTCCTATACAGTGAATCTGTTTGGATATTAGAATGACAAGAGTCAGATATGTTCAGCATGGAAATTGCGCACCATTTGTAGTCGGCTGTCTTCCCGGGCAGTTCTTGCGTACTTGCTCCATGACCTGCTTCATCCAGTAATGAGGGTCGGGATTGCCGGCCTCGGGCTTGGGTGGCGGACCGAAGAAACAGTCCTTGGCCGCGCTCTCCACAAGACCCACAGACACTTGGAATCAAATGGAAGCAGGGAGGGAAAGAAGGAGAATGTCATTGATTTAGGACCTCAATATCTTTAGCTTAAAATATTACTGCTCCCCTTCTTCATTTGCAAAGAATAGAGTTCCACTCCTGAGTTTTGAAACCCCTTTTGCAAAATAATAAAATTATCACCAAATGATTCAACAGATTTGATTTAGTTTGATCTCAAGCAAAGTAGTTGATGGTGTATTTAACTCATCGTTAAGGGAAAGGATTTGACATTTCGGCCAATCTACCGGCCAACCTTCCTCTTAATTCTAACCTCCTAACCAGAACCCACGGACCTATAGTATCGATCCCAATCGAGACCTACCCATCCACTTACCAAACTACCAACACCAACACCCCATCCACCAACCGACCCTACATCCGTCCACTCATCCACCTTCCAAAACACCCAGCCACCCACCCAGTCACCGATCCAACCACCGACCACCAAACGGATAGAGTGACCTCAATCCCTGATGTTTGGTATATTTTGTTAGGTTTTTCTCGTCACCAAGTAGTTTATAAACATTTTGTATCACCGAATCAGTTTGGTATGACTATTGGCATTCACATTTTGCCGTATCTGGGTTTGATACATGAGAATGATTCCCTCCCACTGATTGCCAGCATGAATCATGAATCGAAATAAGGACAGAGACGGGAACTTACCGAAAAGAAGTAGAAACACTGCCCAGAACTTGTGGGAGCTCACACTTTGAATTGCGACCACACCTTTGCCGTCCTGACCAGTAGTGTGTCCAATCATCATGATAAGGACCAGACTGGCCGATGCTATGAAGGCGCTAACAGTGGTTACACGTTCAACATGGCCACCATGCGATGCTGCGTGTATTCGGTGTCTGCTTTGCCGCGCAGTGCTTCAGTATGGCACGTCTCCCACTAAGCACAGACGATGCCAGTACTGACCACCTCAATTGGTCCACCCTTTTTCAGCAGTATTTTTCCATGACGTGTCACCTAAAACTGCGTAGACTGAGTCTACGCAGCGAACTCAGCATTTTTAACTCTGTAAATTTAGCGTGGCTGAATCCTATACAAGGAAGGCGTAATTTTAGTAGAGTGGTTGTAATTTTAATGGACATCCCAGACATCTCCTTCCAGTAATATGACCATATATCGTTGTATAAATAATTGCTTTAATGAAAGTTAATTGCTAGACACTCATTAGCTCCTCCATTTAATCAGCATCTCCGCGCTGCGTCGATAATATCAAGGACCAGCCTTGACAGTCTAGAAAGTGCAGGCAATTTCTATTTCATTATTTTTCAATATATATGATGCCTTACGCATTGATCTGCGTGGTTAATTGGTGCTCATCACCATTGCTGTAGAGTGAGAGAGAGATATAGGAGAGTGAGAAATAAAGAGAGGGAAGGAGGGAGAGAGAGACTTAACGAAATAGAGAGATGGAGGGAGAAGAGAGAGAAAAAAGAGGGAGAGAGAGGGGAAGAAAGAGATGGGGAGATAGGGGTGAAACAAAGCCAGGTTTGGTGTGAAATTTAGCCTTGCAGTAAAGTATAGAGGTATCTTTGATGGTAGCATTCACACAACCCTGACTCCACGCCTTAGTACCATGTACACTGGAGTGCCTAGCCATTATCGCCTGGTGTACGTTTACGTGCACACAAAGCAATTCAGCTCAGAGATCAATGTATGTAATGATTTACTCTTTAAACGTGTTTTCCTTTTTCTCTTGGTACATCATGTAAGGTCAGGACTAAATTGCATGGATCTAGAAGCCCTGTTTTAGAGAAAGCACATGTGGCAAGGTAGACAATCTTTCTTGATCTTCTTTTCCATAATCCACGTACATGTAGTTCCTTATACCTCGTATTCACTGAGTCTTCCTGTCTGCCAACATGTATGGGCTCAGCACTCGGCACTGGGTTCTTGTACATCTTCGTATCCTCTGCTTTGCATATTATCAGTTCTTCGCTCATTTGCTTAGATTTTGGTGGACTTTGCTAATGAAAATTCAGTGTTCATGAAAACATGGCATACAATCCCATGCGGTGGTTCGGCATGTGCATAAATATTGTTTCAATAACCAGCTAAACTCCTGATTTGAAGACACATCGTATGTACTAAGTATTCACTACATCTACAATTGCAAGACTGCGAAACCAACAGTAAGATCAGGTTTATTTCTCATATATCGGTCAACACAATTAAAAAAAAATTGCCAATACTTCCACAATACATAGTGCTTCATTACTCATACATCATGAATAAGTTTTAGACGCAAAGTGGATGTTTGGTATTTATGTTGAAATACTGCCTCTTCCCTGTCTTAATCAGGCATTTTGTACCAAATAGGTTTATTTAGTAAGGATTAATTTCATACTTGTGTAGGGAGTCGGGATTTTTGAACGTGTGTTTTCTGGCAGTCACATTGCAACCTTTGAAAATGAATTATACATATTCATGAGTATAATGCTGATGTCAACCAATCTGGTGCCCTTCCCCGGGAACTGGAATCGACTCTTAATCCTCATTCGTCTTTTAACAAAGTTATCCCTGTCGGTCATTGCCATCGTCAACTCTTCAATTCATATACAATACAATTTATGAAAATGGGATATATCTAGCACGCGTTTCATGATTCTCTTCTACCACTAATAATTATGTGTATATGAATCGTGCGACGGCTTCAATGCAAACGCCAGTTACTTGTTAGACATGCATCAGCACTTTCAATTTATCAGCATCCGCACTGCACACCTAGCTCCAAGGACCAGCCTTGACTGTCTGTAACTTGCAGGCAATTTCTGTTTCATTATTTTCCAAAAAATAATGCATTACGCATTGATCTGCGTGGTTAATTGGTGCTCATCACCACTGCTGTAGAGTGAGAGAGACAGATATAGGAGAGGGAGAAAGAAAGAGAGGGAAGGAAGGGGAGAGAGACTGGACGAAAGAGGGAGATGGAGGGAGAAGAGAGGGAAAAAAGAGGGAGAGAGAGAGGAAGAGAGAGATGGGGAGAGGGAGGAAAAAAGAAAGCCAGGTTTGGTGTGAAATTTAGCCTTGCAGTAAAGTATAGAGGTATCTTTGATGGTAGCAATCACACAACCCTGACCCCATGCCTTAGTACCATGTACACTGGAGTGCCTAGCCATTATCGCCTGGTGTACGTTTACGTGCACACAAAGCAATTCAGCTCAGAGATCAATGTATGTAATGATTTACTCTTTAAACGTGTTTTCCTTTGTCTCTTGGTACATCATGTAAGGTCAGGACTAAATTGCATGGATGTAGAAGCCCTGTTTTAGAGAAAGCACATGTGGCAAGGTAGACAATCTTTCTTGATCTTCTTTTCCATAATCCACGTACATGTAGTTCCTTATACCTCGCATTCACTGTGTCTTCCTGTCTGCCAACATGTATGTGCTCAGCACTCGGCACTGGGTTCTTGTACATCTTTCTATCCTCTGCTTTGCATATTATCAGTTCTTCACTCATTTGCTTAGATTTTGGTGGACTTCGCTAATGAAAATTCAGTGTTCGTGAAAACATGGCTTACAATCCCATGCGGTGTTTCGGCATGCGCATAAAGAATGTTTCAATAACCAGCTAAACTCCTGATTTGAAGACACATCGTATGTGCCAAGTATTCACTGCATTTACAATTGCAAGACAACGAAAGCAACAGCTAGATCAGGTTCATTTTTCATATATCGGTCAACACAATTAAAAAAAATTGCCAATACTTCCACAATGCATAGTGCTTCATTACTCATACATCATTGAATAAGTTTTAGACGCAAAGTGGATGTTTGGTATTTATGTTGAAGTACTGCCTCTTCCCTGTCTTAATCAGGCATTTTGTACCAAATAGGTTTATTTAGTAAGGATTAATATCATACTTGTGTAGGGAGTCGGGATTTTTGAACGTGTGTTTTCTGGCAGTCACATTGCAACCTTTGAAAATGTATTATACATATTCATGAGTATAATGCTGATGTCAACCAATCTGGTGCCCTTCCCCGGGAACTGGAATCGACTCTTAATCCTCATTCGTCTTTTAACAAAGTTATCCCTGTCGGTCATTGCCATCTTCAAGTCTTCAATTCATATACAATACAATTTATGAAAATGGGATATATCTAGCACGCGTTTCATGATTCTCTTCTACCACTAATAATTATGTGTATATGAATCGTGCAACGGCTTCAATGCAAACGCCAGTTACTTGTTAGACATGCTTCAGCACTTTCAATTTATCAGCATCCGCACTGCACACCTAGCTCCAAGGACCAGCCTTGACTGTCTGTAACTTGCAGGCAATTTCTGTTTCATTATTTTCCAAAAAATAATGCATTACGCATTGATCTGCGTGGTTAATTGGTTCTCATCACCACTGCTGTAGAGTGAGAGAGACAGATATAGGAGAGGGAGAAAGAGAGGGAAGGAAGGAGAGAGAGACTGGACGAAAGAGGGAGATGGAGGGAGAAGAGAGGGAAAAAAGAGGGAGAGAGAGAGGAAGAGAGAGATAGGGAGAGGGAGGAAAAAAGAAAGCCAGGTTTGGTGTGAACTTTAGCCTTGCAGTAAAGTGTAGAGGTATCTTTGATAGTAGCATTCACACAACCCTGACTCCATGCCTTAGTACCATGTACACTGGAGTGCCTAGCCATTATCGCCTGGTGTACGTTTACGTGCACACAAAGCAATTCAGCTCAGAGATCAATGTATGTAATGATTTACTCTTTAAACGTGTTTTCCTTTTTCTCTTGGTACATCATGTAAGGTCAGGACTGAATTGCATGGATGTAGAAGCCCTGTTTTAGAGAAAGCATATGAGGCAAGGTAGACAATCTTTCTTGATCTTCTTTTCCATAATCCACGTACATGTAGTTCCTTATAGCTCGTATTCACTGTGTCTTCCTGTCTGCCAACATGTATGTGCTCAGCACTCGGCACTGGGTTCTTGTACATCTTTCTATCCTCTGCTTTGCATATTATCAGTTCTTCACTCATTTGCTTAGATTTTGCTGGACTTTGCTAATGAAAATTCAGTGTTCGTGAAAACATGGCTTACAATCCCATGCGGTGGTTCGGCATGCGCATAAATAATGTTTCAATAACCAGCTAAACTCCTGATTTGAAGACACATCGTATGTGCCAAGTATTCACTGCATTTACAATTGCAAGACAACGAAAGCAACAGCTAGATCAGGTTCATTTTTCATATATCGGTCAACACAATTAAAAAAAATTTGCCAATACTTCCACAATGCATAGTGCTTCATTACTCATACATCATTGAATAAGTTTTAGACGCAAAGTGGATGTTTGGTATTTATGTTGAAGTACTGCCTCTTCCCTGTCTTAATCAGGCATTTTGTACCAAATAGGTTTATTTAGTAAGGATTAATATCATACTTGTGTAGGGAGTCGGGATTTTTGAACGTGTGTTTTCTGGCAGTCACATTGCAACCTTTGAAAATGTATTATACATATTCATGAGTATAATGCTGATGTCAACCAATCTGGTGCCCTTCCCCGGGAACTGGAATCGACTCTTAATCCTCATTCGTCTTTTAACAAAGTTATCCATGTCGGTCATTGCCATCGCCAAGTCTTCAATTCAAAAAAATACAATTTATGAAAATGGGATATATCTAGCACGCGTTTCATGATTCTCTTCTACCACTAATAATTATGTGTATATGAATCGTGCAACGGTTTCAATACAAACGCCAGTTACTTGTTAGACATGCATCAGCACTTTCAATTTATCAGCATCCGCACTGCACACCTAGCTCCAAGGACCAGCCTTGACTGTCTGTAACTTGCAGGCAATTTCTGTTTCATTATTTTCCAAAAAATAATGCATTACGCATTGATCTGCGTGGTTAATTGGTGCTCATCACCACTGCTGTAGAGTGAGAGAGACAGATATAGGAGAGGGAGAAAGAAAGAGAGGGAAGGAAGGAGAGAAAGATTGGACGAAAGAGGGAGATGGAGGGAGAAGAGAGGGAAAAAAGAGGGAGAGAGAGAGGAAGAGAGAGAGATGGGGAGAGGGAGGAAAAAAGAAAGCCAGGTTTGGTGTGAAATTTAGCCTTGCAGTAAAGTATAGAGGTATCTTTGATGGTAGCAATCACACAACCCTGACTCCACGCCTTAGTACCATGTACACTGGAGTGCCTAGCCATTATCGCCTGGTGTACGTTTACGTGCACACAAAGCAATTCAGCTCAGAGATCAATGTATGTAATGATTTACTCTTTAAACGTGTTTTCCTTTTTCTCTTGGTACATCATGTAAGGTCAGGACTGAATTGCATGGATGTAGATGCCCTGTTTTAGAGAAAGCACATGTGGCAAGGTAGACAATCTTTCTTGATCTTCTTTTCCATAATCCACGTACATGTAGTTCCTTATACCTCGCATTCACTGTGTCTTCCTGTCTGCCAACATGTATGTGCTCAGCACTCGGCACTGGGTTCTTGTACATCTTTGTATCCTCTGCTTTGCATATTATCAGTTCTTCACTCATTTGCTTAGATTTTGGTGGACTTCGCTAATGAAAATTCAGTGTTCGTGAAAACATGGCTTACAATCCCATGCGGTGTTTCGGCATGCGCGTAAAGAATGTTTCAATAACCAGCTAAACTCCTGATTTGAAGACACATCGTATGTGCCAAGTATTCACTGCATTTACAATTGCAAGACAACGAAAGCAACAGCTAGATCAGGTTCATTTTTCATATATCGGTCAACACAATTAAAAAAAATTGCCAATACTTCCACAATGCATAGTGCTTCATTACTCATACATCATTGAATAAGTTTTAGACGCAAAGTGGATGTTTGGTATTTATGTTGAAGTACTGCCTCTTCCCTGTCTTAATCAGGCATTTTGTACCAAATAGGTTTATTTAGTAAGGATTAATATCATACTTGTGTAGGGAGTCGGGATTTTTGAACGTGTGTTTTCTGGCAGTCACATTGCAACCTTTGAAAATGTATTATACATATTCATGAGTATAATGCTGATGTCAACCAATCTGGTGCCCTTCCCCGGGAACTGGAATCGACTCTTAATCCTCATTCGTCTTTTAACAAAGTTATCCCTGTCGGTCATTGCCATCTTCAAGTCTTCAATTCATATACAATACAATTTATGAAAATGGGATATATCTAGCACGCGTTTCATGATTCTCTTCTACCACTAATAATTATGTGTATATGAATCGTGCAACGGCTTCAATGCAAACGCCAGTTACTTGTTAGACATGCTTCAGCACTTTCAATTTATCAGCATCCGCACTGCACACCTAGCTCCAAGGACCAGCCTTGACTGTCTGTAACTTGCAGGCAATTTCTGTTTCATTATTTTCCAAAAAATAATGCATTACGCATTGATCTGCGTGGTTAATTGGTTCTCATCACCACTGCTGTAGAGTGAGAGAGACAGATATAGGAGAGGGAGAAAGAAAGAGAGGGAAGGAAGGAGAGAGAGACTGGACGAAAGAGGGAGATGGAGGGAGAAGAGAGGGAAAAAAGAGGGAGAGAGAGAGGAAGAGAGAGATAGGGAGAGGGAGGAAAAAAGAAAGCCAGGTTTGGTGTGAAATTTAGCCTTGCAGTAAAGTGTAGAGGTATCTTTGATAGTAGCATTCACACAACCCTGACTCCACGCCTTAGTACCATGTACACTGGAGTGCCTAGCCATTATCGCCTGGTGTACGTTTACGTGCACACAAAGCAATTCAGCTCAGAGATCAATGTATGTAATGATTTACTCTTTAAACATGTTTTCCTTTTTCTCTTGGTACATCATGTAAGGTCAGGACTGAATTGCATGGATGTAGAAGCCCTGTTTTAGAGAAAGCATATGAGGCAAGGTAGACAATCTTTCTTGATCTTCTTTTCCATAATCCACGTACATGTAGTTCCTTATAGCTCGTATTCACTGTGTCTTCCTGTCTGCCAACATGTATGTGCTCAGCACTCGGCACTGGGTTCTTGTACATCTTTCTATCCTCTGCTTTGCATATTATCAGTTCTTCACTCATTTGCTTAGATTTTGCTGGACTTTGCTAATGAAAATTCAGTGTTCGTGAAAACATGGCTTACAATCCCATGCGGTGGTTCGGCATGCGCATAAATAATGTTTCAATAACCAGCTAAACTCCTGATTTGAAGACACATCGTATGTGCCAAGTATTCACTGCATTTACAATTGCAAGACAACGAAAGCAACAGCTAGATCAGGTTCATTTTTCATATATCGGTCAACACAATTAAAAAAAAATTGCCAATACTTCCACAATGCATAGTGCTTCATTACTCATACATCATTGAATAAGTTTTAGACGCAAAGTGGATGTTTGGTATTTATGTTGAAGTACTGCCTCTTCCCTGTCTTAATCAGGCATTTTGTACCAAATAGGTTTATTTAGTAAGGATTAATATCATACTTGTGTAGGGAGTCGGGATTTTTGAACGTGTGTTTTCTGGCAGTCACATTGCAACCTTTGAAAATGTATTATACATATTCATGAGTATAATGCTGATGTCAACCAATCTGGTGCCCTTCCCCGGGAACTGGAATCGACTCTTAATCCTCATTCGTCTTTTAACAAAGTTATCCCTGTCGGTCATTGCCATCTTCAAGTCTTCAATTCATATACAATACAATTTAGGAAAATGGGATATATCTAGCACGCGTTTCATGATTCTCTTCTACCACTAATAATTATGTGTATATGAATCGTGCAACGGCTTCAATGCAAACGCCAGTTACTTGTTAGACATGCATCAGCACTTTCAATTTATCAGCATCCGCACTGCACACCTAGCTCCAAGGACCAGCCTTGACTGTCTGTAACTTGCAGGCAATTTCTGTTTCATTATTTTCCAAAAAATAATGCATTACGCATTGATCTGCGTGGTTAATTGGTTCTCATCACCACTGCTGTAGAGTGAGAGAGACAGATATAGGAGAGGGAGAAAGAAAGAGAGGGAAGGAAGGAGAGAGAGACTGGACGAAAGAGGGAGATGGAGGGAGAAGAGAGGGAAAAAAGAGGGAGAGAGAGAGGAAGAGAGAGATGGGGAGAGGGAGGAAAAAAGAAAGCCAGGTTTGGTGTGAAATTTAGCCTTGAAGTAAAGTAAAGAGGTATTTTTGATGGTAGCATTCACACAACCCTGACTCCACGCCTTAGTACCATGTACACTGGAGTGCCTAGCCATTATCGCCTGGTGTACGTTTACGTGCACACAAAGCAATTCAGCTCAGAGATCAATGTATGTAATGATTTACTCTTTAAACGTGTTTTCCTTTTTCTCTTGGTACATCATGTAAGGTCAGGACTGAATTACATGGATGTAGAAGCCCTGTTTTAGAGAAAGCATATGAGGCAAGGTAGACAATCTTTCTTGATCTTCTTTTCCATAATCCACGTACATGTAGTTCCTTATAGCTCGTATTCACTGTGTCTTCCTGTCTGCCAACATGTATGTGCTCAGCACTCGGCACTGGGTTCTTGTACATCTTTCTATCCTCTGCTTTGCATATTATCAGTTCTTCACTCATTTGCTTAGATTTTGGTGGACTTTGCTAATGAAAATTCAGTGTTCGTGAAAACATGGCTTACAATCCCATGCGGTGGTTCGGCATGCGCATAAGTAATGTTTCAATAACCAGCTAAACTCCTGATTTGAAGACACATCGTATGTGCCAAGTATTCACTGCATTTACAATTGCAAGACAACGAAAGCAACAGCTAGATCAGGTTCATTTCTCATATATCGGTCAACACAATTTAAATTTTATTTCCAATACTTCCACAATACATAGTGCTTTATTACTCATACATTGTTGAATAAGTTTTAGACGCAAAGTGGATGTTTGGTATTTATTTTGAAGTACTGCCTCTTCCCTGTCTTAATCAGGCATTTTATACCAACTAGGTTTATTTAGTAAGGATTAATTTCATACTTGTGTAGGGTGTCGGGATTTTTGAACGTGTGTTTTCTGGCAGTCACATTGCAACCTTTAAATGTATTATACATATTCATGAGTATAATGCTGATGTCAACCAATCTGGTGCCCTTCCCCGGGAACTGGAATCGACTCTTAATCCTCATTCGTCTTTTAACAAAGTTATACCTGTAGGTCATTGCCATCGTCAACTCTTCAATTCATATACAATACAATCTATGAAATTGGGATATAATTAGCACGCGTCACAATTATTACATCACAAAACTACATCAATTGATGAATATGACATTCACGTAATATTGATTGAGTTTGATTAAACCTCACAACTTATATCAAGTAATAGATATAGCAGTTTGCCACAAACTGGGCACAAAGAAAATTGATACACCACGATACTTCGTTTTCTTTCTATAACAAATTCCATACAAACTTGAATGATTTGTATTACTCAAGGATCAATCAATGATAATTAAATAGATTGAGGAATTTATCAGCATAATTACAACACAGCATCCATCGAACAATTTAAATCTATGGCAATCACTTCATGAAATAATGAGTTCATGTACATCTCACTACTTACCCCAAACCATTAATGTATCTACGGTATTTTGTTTAATTGGTTACCATGATAACAACACCACATCAATACTTTTTACTGATCAGTTTAAAATTTGCCACCCTCTTGATGATAATTTTATTCCATTTTTCGGCAGTACTATATCACAGATATTTGCTTCTGATTTCCGAAGCCTTTGTTCTGCTTATGTGAACTAGTGGCTGGACTGACTGGCCCTTATATGAATGATTTCAGGGACCGGTACGTCGACCTTTGAATGTTCTGAACGTTCTCCGGGATCATTTAGATACGATCAACTGCATGTCCTGACGCAACTGTCATGGTCTGCTCTGATATTGTGTTAATATTGCAACTACTAATTGTGGTGAGGTGTGCTTCGTTACAAGTGCAGTTCCCTTGAGGCCATTTACAAGGGCTGCTTGCACACAGAGTAGTATTCCCAATCACATGCATCATCCTTCCATTTACCCGGTGGGGTTCTCCTCACATCCATTGCTGCACAGTTTTCAGATGCAGGACCATAACTGTCAAACCATGGCATCTCAGTGAAGGTGACCTCAGTCTCCCCCTCATACTCCCACTGGTCTGCGAATCAAAATGTAAAAAAGTCGCTGAATTGGTTAGGTCTTAGGTCCGAATGGGCTTTATAGATCTGTACCACTTTTCTTACGATCAAATTACGACAGTTCACACTGTCGTGTGATTCATTACGAATGTCACGAATGGCCAATAGCATTGCTGCTCGTGGATTTGTTTGGTTGATTTCTCTGAAATTTTGACTTTTAGATAGGATTCGATAAATACATTGTGGTACGATTTGGTGCGCTTGGGTGCGATCAGGTGACGCGATGTGTCACGATCTGGTGTCCCGTTCACGTACGATTAGTTACGTTCCGATAGGATTGTCATTGAGTTCACGGCCTGGTCCCGATCTGACACTATCATCACGATCGTGGTCCGTGATTTGGGACGATCCGTTGCTTTCGGATACGTTCCAATACGATCTTTACGATCCGATGCGCTCTGTTGCGATAGGATACGATTGTGGGTGCGATTTCTTTCAGGGTCGAAATCGACAGATCATGTTTTCAGTTACTATCCAACTCCCTGAGGTTATATTGAGCACCACTTACCATGGTCTTCATGGTTTCTTCAACTTCTACAAAGCGTCGTGGTTTTCTCATCCAAGATTGATCCCGATCAGCACGATTTGGAAGCATGAGTACATGTCGCTTTCTTACAATCCAATACAATGTGATGCGATGATTACCATTGACTATTCATATTGTTGGTCGTACACAATGTTTGCGTCTCCAAAATGTTTCTCCCGTCAACAATTCTGCCACGACTGGCCTCAAGATCTGATCAGATCTTATGGATCACTTTACAATAAATTACTCCACGTTTCAGACCTTAATTTCAATAGTGATGCTAATCGCGATAGTGAAAACATAGCATAAGCAAAGCCTATGACATATAACAGGAATGTCTGTTCTACTTCCATTATGTCATTTATTAGGAAATCAACTCCTACTCTGATACCCTTCGTCCTTGGGTAAGAATTCACTAACTCGCTTATGTTTATAATACCAATCTCAGAGTAGGCCCTTTACAAACCTCGGTCTATGAGTAAGACTTACCGTTCATTTCGATGTCATTGCAGTTGATCCATATGTAGTCTGCTGTTGAAGGAATAACACTGTCAAGCAGAAATTGGGTCTCGCTCTCAGACTGGGGTACGACCATCGTGCCTCCCATCTGAACACACTCCTCCCTTGCCTGGGCCCAATTCAAGGCTTGATCAGTGGCTTTGTAGCAGTTTCCTTCCCACTGGATCCAAGACGTAGGACACACCCCTGGTATGTGAAAAGGAGATACTATTATTAATGTACGAAAAAATGTTTACAACAAAACATAACAAATGGAAAAAATAGTGAATAGATCTTGGAATTGGTCAATAGAAAAAATCGAAACTAGTTTCCCAATTTCTTTTAAAGCTTCATGTCAGTTTTTTACTTCCTCCGTTTGTTTGAAACTATATTTTTAAACTATTTTTAGAAAAGCTTCATCCAATAGGTGACATCGAATAGCTGTGTCATCCCTGAATATATATCAAGTAAGAATGAAGGTTCAATGGCTGTCCACTTTCATTTGGTATTTTCACAAATTATACACTTCCGCTAAAATTAAATTCGTATGAAGCACTATCACCGAATTATTGTTTTTTTTCCATAAACAAATTGCTATACAGTAAATTTGTCAGGAGTCGTGTATGATCAGCATGGAAATTACTCACCATTTGTAGTCGGCTGTCTCCCCGGGCAGTTCTTGCGTACTTGCTCCATGACCTGCTTCATCCAGTGATGAGGGTCGGGATTGCCGGCCTCGGGCTTGGGTGGCGGACCGAAGAAACAGTCCTTGGCCGCGCTCTCCACAAGGCCCACAGACACTTGGAATCAAATGGAAGCAGGGAGGGAAAGAAGGAGAATGTCATTGATTTAGGACCTCAATATCTTTATCTCAATTATTGCTCCCCTTCTTTACTTTAGTTTGCAAAGAACAGAGTTTCACCCCTTTTCAGTTTTGAAACATCTTTTGCGAAACACTAAAATGATGTTAACGGGAATGTAAAATTGCAATTATACCAAATGATTCAATAGTTTGAAAATCCCTTTCGCGAAATACTAAAATGATCTTAAAGGGTACCTGAAATAAAAAGAAAAATATGTGTAACCGATCAGAGAGAGTATGAACTACCCTGCGTCAGTTTGTTTTAAAATATATTAATCCTATTTTTGAGAAAACAGCAAGATTCTCGACAGAAAACTGCACCCAACTTTTCAACCCGAAAAATTGCAACAGCGTGCGGCGTAACCCCGTGACGTCACCTGCAGAAAACAGAACGCTGTGTGCACGACCTTTGCACTTTGGCTTTAGCCGACCTTTTGTACGCGTTATGGGTTGTCATATAAGTGCTCACCGTGATAATATCGACATATTGTATTACGCTTTTTTCACTACCGCGTGACGAAATAACTTATTCACTGTATCTGTCATGTTTTTCTTTTAGACGCGCGTATAATATACGTGTATGTGTGCAATCGATCGTGCAACATTGCACTGCCGATTTCGTCATCACATTCTCTTTTGGCCCGCGCGCAAAAGAGGTTTTTTGTGGGCGGGGCGTGCTATTTTTTTTTCCTTTTTACGGTCGCTATTTACGGGGTAGACATTAAAAGTGTTGAGTTTGTGAAATGGTTTTGCCTTTATTAAGTCTTACAATGGTTTTCTTGAAATTATAATTATTTCTATTTCAGGTACCCTTTAACAGGAATGTAAAATGGAAGTGCACCAAATGGTTCAATGATTTATCTTTAAGAGGATGTGCCGTGCTGGGTTTTTTTTAAAATATGCATCAACACATACAACAGACCTATATTTATCCAGAAAACAAAGCTGTATAGTTCTGCAATGCGAGTAAATATGTTAACAATGATATTTTCACGACCCTATTCCGCCGACTACTATGAGTAAAAGCAAAAAAAAGCCGTCGTGTACTGAAAGAGACGTCACTAAACTGAGTCCTTTAGCCGGCGACTGTTTACTGTTCCCGACCATACATACAACAGCGTGCTATGGTATCATGTCAGTCTGAAGCGGCGACGTGTCGGTGTTGTTTCCGATCATAACTGCGATCAGATGTCATGTTCATAATTTTCAGTTGACGAGGAATCGGAACAGATTTTGCCGTATCAGTTCGAACCTGAATACACCCAAGGCGAGGAGAAAAAAGTTTGATGAAAGGTGAAGCTTCTGGCCACGAGAATGGCGGGGACGCGGAAGATCGCCAGCAACGTAGGGTAGAATGGGGTATTAAACTTGGACACTTGGGTAACTGGGACAAGTTTATGTTTTGTCTATGTAATTTCGCAAGCAAACATTATTTAGTTGAGTAAAGAAGTCTGTGTCGTGCCAACAACCACACGCAATCAGCGTTGCCACCGCTTGAAAGATCTTTCAAGATCTTGAACGATTGAGACCCATCTTGAAAACTTAAAAAAAAATCTGAAAAAGGCATAAAGCTTGAAAGATTTCTCCAAAATGCCAAAATAGCACATTTGTCTTGAAAACTTCATGACGTCACCACGTGTCTGGTGACTGCACTTTAAAGGGGCAAATTTCAAACTCAAATAAAAGCAAAAATGCAATTTTGTTTGGTTTCAATTTTGCACTATATCTAAGTTGGGAAAAGATGTATCAAAAAAATTACCTGTATTTGATCGTGACGTAATCTCATGAATATCAATGAGGTCATGAACTTTTAAGATATAATTGAGCATATTTTGGAAACGGAGTATGATTTTTTTTATATCTATTGGGGATGTAGTTTAGAAACACCCTCCAGGGCAAAAATGCCATGACGCAATCGTGACGTCATCAAAATGGGTGTTTTTAAAACACATATTTGCCAAAGGTCAATCTTCTGGAAATTTTTTGGGCATTTAGCTATTGGGCTAGACATTCTAAATCCTGAGTTTGGAAGTAATTGACCTTTGTTCAGAATTATTAAGTTTTTTTGAAAAATATAATGAAGTCCCATAGACTTTGTGCATAAAATATACACGTGCTTTTTGGGGTAGGAATGGAGGTTACAGGTTCGAACCACGTTGATGTCATTTTTTTTAAGACAACCAGATGCGGAAAAGCGTTATGTTCTGTTTGAGAACAGACATAAATCTCTAGTTAAATTTACACTAGTTTGTGTACTGATTTACATAGGCTTGAAAGATCTTGAAAGATTTTGGATGCTGATCTTGAAAGAAATTTAAAATACGAGTGGTCACAGTGCATGCAATTAACGTGACCAGTTTTCACCTTGGTTTTTCCGTGTTTATGCCTCTAAGACGAGTATTTCGCCGTTCACCCGAGTGCCCTTTGACCTGACTCCCAAAATACTAATATTTTTGTTCAGAAGAGCAAATGTGGGCTAGGGTTTGTTTGTTTTTTCAAAGAAAAGAGACCTTTGAGGTGTTTATTTCATGCTGTTTGTAACCAAAAGTAGTACTGCACTAAGCCATTTTATCTGTAAGGATAAAATACTTTATACTCGGTGCGAGGAAGCTGGTTTAAACCCCCTTGGGCAACTTGAAACTGGTGGTATGCACCACCCAAGGTCCGGGTATATAAAGGTTTGAGCCAGCTGGACAAGGCCAGTCAGTTGCAGTCTTCAGCAGCATACAGACCAGACAGCTGTTGTCTTGATTTTTATCTTTCTGCAATTCACTGACGTGCCACAGTGAGTTGTGCAGCTGCTCTGCTGTTCCACAGGCGGCTACCTTTTTCCTCCGAGCTGCTCTGCAGTACCACAGGCGGCTACCTTTTTTCCACGTTTTTCAATTGACCCTGTCGAGCGAGATTTCGACTTCACTATGCCGAAATCGCACCCGAATCGCGTGCGATCTCGCCGGAATCCTGGCCCCGTTCAGTCTGCCGCGTCGGCCGGGGCCCCTACGATGGCACCCAAACGGCGAGGTCGCCCGCGGAAGTCCACGGAAGCGCCCGTTCTGCCAACAACGGATGCTCCAACTCCTCCGGCTGTGGCTCCTCCGGCTGCGGCTCCTCCAGCTCCGACTCCTCCGGCTGTGGCTCCTCCAGCTCTTGAAGTGAATCGCGCCTTAGAAGGCCCGGTAGCGATGGCTGCAGGCGGGGGTGAGTTTGTCTCACACGATGAGATTGGGGTTTCTTCCATCCCGGGGCCGGCCGCAACGAGTGGTGCGGCTATCGATTATACGCGGCCGGTCCCAATTTTTTCGGTAACCTCCTCGCTGGGGTATCACGTCCCGTCATCCATTAAGGAAAAAATTTGGTCGGGTGCGTATGTTGATTTGGCTTTACTGATCAACGACGCGGCACAAGGGGTGGTCCCTCACGGGGAGAACAAACCCCACTTAATGTTGGCGTTGGATGGTGATAGGGTGGTGCTACGCCCGCCCGGCCCCGGTCGAAAACGAATCGATTCGTTCGATAAGTGGCAGTCCGCGTTCCACACCTTCATGACAATTTATTTGTCTAAGCACGTGAGCAGATTTGCGGAACTGCTCAAATACTGCGAGGTTGTGCGAACGGCTGCTGTCCAATTCTCCGGGTTCGGGTGGCGCGTGTATGACGAGCAGTTTCGTCTAAAGCAGGAGATCATGCCATCTCGGTCTTGGGCCGAGATTGACATGGAGCTTTGGGTGACCGTGACAGGTGTTTCTTTGAGTTCCCCTGCCGTTAGCCAGTCCACTTCCATGTTTCCCTCACGCCCAAAGAGGTTCGGACTCTGTTTTGCCTTCAACGGAAGTCAGGGTTGCAACTTCGTGGGGTGTAAATATGTGCACGCTTGCAAAAACTGCTCGCGTTCGGGACACGGTGCCTTTCGTTGCACTGTTGCCCCGGT
Source organism: Luidia sarsii (assembly GCA_949987565.1). Classification (NCBI taxonomy): domain Eukaryota; kingdom Metazoa; phylum Echinodermata; class Asteroidea; order Paxillosida; family Luidiidae; genus Luidia; species Luidia sarsii. The sequence goes on along the minus strand of OX465119.1, from coordinate 8,114,951 downwards.
CCATCGCAATCGGCAACAATCCGGGCGAAGGCTTGCCCCTAACACCTCTGGTAGTCCCACTCAAACGACGCCTGTATCGGTCACCCATTCTGGAAAAGGGCACTCCTTTCGCCATCCCAACGCCAATTAAACATTCGGTTTTAGTCACCTGGCTTGTCCAATATCCACATGTCGCGGATGCTAAACTTTTAAGCGACGGTTTTGCCAATGGTTTCTCTCTTAATTATCACGGGCCACGTGCGCCACGTAATTCTGGATGCTTATTGTCTGCATCTCAACACCCCCAGGCGGTTAAGGACAAACTTGCAAATGAATTACTTTTGGGTAGGATTGCTGGGCCCTTCAGCAAGCGGCCGTTTCCAATTTTGCAGTGTTCCCCTATTGGCCTCGTCCCAAAACGTGAACCCAATACTTTCCGACTTATCCACCATCTTTCCTTTCCATCTGGCAGTTCAATTAATGACTATATTAACAAAGACATGTGTACAGTACATTATGCGTCGTTTGATAAAGCAGTGGAATTGGTTGTGAAAGCGGGAACTTCGGTTTGGTTGGCGAAAGCCGATATAAAATCGGCATTTCGCTTGTTGCCCGTTTCCCCCTTGGATTACGAATTATTGGGTTTTACTTTTGATGGTATGTTTTACTTCGACAAATGTATGCCCATGGGGTGTTCAGTTTCATGTTCCCTCTTCGAGAAGTTTAGTTCGTTTTTAGAGTATAAAGTGAAACAATTAGGATGCACCTCCCTTGTAACCCATTATCTTGATGATTTTCTTTTCATCGGTAATTCTGCATACTCCTGCTCAGGGTTACTGCACACATTTACCTCCATGTGTTCGACGCTTGGCGTCCCTTTAGCTCCTGAAAAAACCGAGGGCCCTGTGCAGGCGATTCAGTATCTCGGTTTAGAAATCGATGCAATTCATATGCAAATACGGGTACCATCCAGTAAAGTGTCTGCAACTTGCCAACAGATCCACGACTTATTATGTAAACGAAAAGCCACGCTAGTGGCTCTTCAGTCTTTGCTCGGTTCCCTTAATTTTTTGTGTAAGGCCATTGCGCCCGGCCGGGCGTTTTTGCGCCGGCTCATTGCGCTCACCTGCGGCTTGAAAAAACCCAAGCACACGGTTCGCATTTCCAAAGGTGCAAGGCTTGATCTGCTTATGTGGTTTCAATTTCTCGATCATTTTAATGGTGTATCGGCATTTCTTAGTCAGATATGGGAATCTAACGAAGTATTTGACTTGTTCACAGACGCAGCAGCTGGTGTAGGGTTTGGGGCGTACTTTATGGGAAAATGGCTTCAAGGAAGGTGGTCCCAGGATATTATTAAAAACCCACCCTCCATTGCCTTTTTGGAACTCTTCCCAATTTTAGTTGCTTTGCTTTGTTGGGCGCCTCTCCTTATCAATCGCAAGATCCTATTCCACACCGACAACATAGCTGTTGTTTACGTAATTAACAACAGTCATCCCCCTGTCCACGAATTATGCACCTGCTGCGTTTAATGGTCCTGGAATGTCTTAAGTACGGTGTTTGTTTCCGGGCTGTACATGTCCCCGGACTCTTTATCCCGATTCCAGATGTCCCGCTTCCACTCTCTGGCCCCCCTGGCGGATCAAATTGCCACCCCGTTAACTCCACTACCAACGGTTTGGTAGTTGACGAAATGAATCGGCTGTTGCATGCCTCCATTGCACCGGGTACGCGTAAGACATACCGGACGGGATGGGAGGCTTTTGGCCAGTTCCGGCAACAGACATCTACTGAATTTCAGGACCACCCAGCGACAGCAGCCGATATTCGTCGATTTATAGCGTGGCTATCTCTCCGGTCCAAGGCGTCAACAACCATTGCTACCTATGTAGCCGCTGTTGGTTATATGCATAAAATGCAGGGTTGGCCAGATCCAACTCGTGATTTCTTAGTTACTAAATTACTTGAAGTGTGCCGCCGTGATCGTCCTTCCGTGGATTCGCGGCTTCCTATTTCCATCCCGATGTTATCGGCCATTGTTCGGTCCTTGCCTGTTATTTGCACTTCACTTTATGAGGCTAAGCTGTTTACAGCAGCATTCCTGGTGGCATTTTTTGGTTTCATGCGAATAGGCGAATTGGCTGCCAACGCTATGAGCATTATTCAGCCATCGGTTTTGAAATTTTCCGATATTCAATTCGATCACTTTAAAGAGTATGCAGCGATACCATTCCCTCGTAGTAAGAATAATCAAAAGGGTCCGCCTCAGGTAATTCATGTGAAGAAAGCATCGGATAGCAATAGCCTAATCTGTCCTGTCAAGGCGCTTGCTGCTTTCGTCGAGATACGCCCTGCTAATGCCAAGAGTTTTGGCCCATTATTCTGTCACTTCGATGGTAGTCCTCTCACGCGCTATCAATTTCATGCGGTTTTGAAAAAGGCATTAGCGTTTTCTCGAATTGACGGTGGTCGCATTTCAGGACACTCCTTCCGCATAGGTGCTGCCTCATCTGCTTATCAAAGGGGCGTTCAGGCAGCGGATATTCGTACATTGGGCAGATGGCGCTCCGATGCTTTCTCGTCCTATATACGCCCTGTGCCAGTCTGTTCATTACCTGGCATCTAACTCTTATATCGTTTCTTGGTGATTTTGCTGCTTATATACCCTTTAACTGTTACTGTTTTGTATAGGTCCGATTTGGATTCTGGGTGATTCCTTAGTGCGCTGGGCGAAGAGTGCCTTGGACATCCCATTTCGTGTCAGTTGGCATGGCAAAAGGGGAGCGGGTCTTTGTGACTTAGACGCATTGCTGGAGAGCATATCTGGACCGACCCCGTCTATCATAATTGTGCATATTGGCACGAATGATTTAGTAAATGTGGATGAATTTTCTATCAGACAGCGTATTGTACTCTCCATGAAAAAATGTAGTATGCTTTTTCCACATACCACGTTAATTTGGTCTGATATTTTACCACGTTTGTTTTACTTTGGAGCTCGATCTCAATTGTCGCTTGAACGCAAACGTCGTGCTTTGAATCGGTGGGCGAGATCGCAAGGCCGACGGTTGGGTGTTAGCATTCTGCACCACCCCCAGTTTAAGTGGTCAGAGACAGCTCTGTATCGTTTCGATGGGGTACATTTATCCCCTTCCGGTAATCGGGTTTTCCTAGGCAATTTCCGTGATGCCATTCGGTCTCTGTTTTAGTTAATGGTATATTTATCTGGCGGATATTTGTACGGGTCTTTTCGTGGGCTTTGGCTGTCTTTTTCCATTGGGACGCTTTACGTTTGGCATTTTTGTAGCGGGATTCAGATAGCCAATAGCCTCATTTCAAATAATGCGGGACATATACAATAAGGCAGGATCAGGAACATTATTATTCATTCAGGGTAATTGTATTAACAAAGCACACTTGTAATCTTTCTTTGATGTACCACAAGGAAAGATATTGTTTGACACGAATGTACCAAGGTCAAACGTTGTGATAGTGCTACATACACCTGAATTGATTATTAGTTACCGGTGTGAGGATACATCCTCCTCCTGAATTCCTGACCGCTGGCACTTGTTTATGTTTGTGCGTTCGTGTTTATGTTACGGCCGTGCACGGCCGGTATTGCCGGGTCTGGTGTGCCCACTGGTGTTGGCCGCTGGGCCTCGTCTGTTGAATGTTTGTTAGGGCCGCTGGGCCCTCCATGGGTGTGTGTTCCCATGTGATCTGTGTGGGCCGCTGGGCCTCCCTGTTTGTTAGGGCCGCTGGGCCCTCCATGGGTGTGTTCCCCATGTGATCTGTGTTGGCCGTGTGGGCCTGTGATTTATGTGGGCCGTGTGGGCCGAATACTGTTGGCCTTGTGGGCCCGTGTTGTGTTGAAAAGATTGGGCCTGTAGCCCACAAATTCATTGGAGAAGATGTGCCGGTTTGCCATATTCAAAAAGGTCCGCTACCTTGGTATCCGGCACCACCCCTTTCTGTCTGGTCGAATATTAAATGTTGCATTTGGCTGCGGCAAAGAGACATAACATAATGTGTGATTGTGCCATTTCTCGTGTCCGAGTGTAAATTAACCATATGGTTTCAAAGGTACATTGTAATTTCATGATCAAATGTGTCAGGGCCTCTAGGTGTCATTGCTAATTGTTTCAGGAATTATTAGCCTATCATTATCAGAGAGGCTTTCTATTACCTGATGTTTTTTCCATTTACAAATGTTCAAATGTATTCATAGAATCATGAAAAATCTAAGAAAGAAAATAGCTTCCCAGATTCACATAACAATGGATGTTCAACATTTTCAATGATTATTGCTTGTGAAAAATCGTAATTTTAGAATGCCAGTAACAATGGACAACTGGCGGCCATTTTGAATTAATGAAGAGTGCGCACATGTTGCAATTTTGGTCATGTTATATTGGTTGTTTTGTATTCCAATGACCAGAATGAAGTGTTTATCTCCTGATATAAATTGCTGCTATCACTTTACCACCCATGGAATGGGTTTGTTTTAATCCATTATACAAAAACTATTAAAATTTCAATGTGTTAATTTTACGCAATGGGATCAGTGGGACATACCTCAACGGGGTAACTGTGACATATAAATGTTCATTTAAAATGCTCATTTTTTTATTGTTGAATTATAAAAGGTATCGGTAATGTCATAATTTGCTCATGTTGACTTTTTTGCATTCTTTTTCTTTAATTTGGGTAATAATTTTGAATGATTGGTTATTTATTTATACTTAACAGGTCTACTATGCCACGTGAAGCAAAAATGGACAGCAAGCAAGTGGACTGAGAATCAATGCTCTAGGCTTATGAAGCTGTAACTGAGTGATAGCAGATTAGGAGATGGAGAGGCTCCAAGCAGTAATGTGTACCGAAGTCTACCGTTTTAAGATCATCAGAGGTACAGAGAGTTTCTAGCTAGCCAGCCACAGATCTTCGCCGTTTTAGCATCAAAGTTTTAGCAAGCAAAGGTTTTGGCATCGGACTATAATTTGTGTGCAAGCTTGCACTTGAGATGGAAGAGCATACCGATAAGAAACCGCTTCAATCACGTCAGGCAGGATGCGACTGATACGCAGAATGCGACTGATACCTAGTGCACTTAAAGGAGCACATAAAAAATGACACTAAGAACACTAAAGTACTCCTCATGTAGACACAGAAAGCACTGAAAACTACTGTAAACTTTGTGATGGTTATCACACTGTTGATGAGGAAGACAAAGAAGACTGGTGGTAGTGCATTGAGTGTGAGGAATGGTTCCATGAGTCGTGCATTGGACTATTTAGCTAAACTAATGAACTGTATGCATTTGCTTGTGTGTATATATTTGCCTCCTAAAAAAATGTTTCTTTGGAGCGCATTCATGAAAACTAAATTGTTGTCTTAACCATAGCCATCTACATTGAAGAATTTCTTTTCACGGTAGTATAGTAAGAGAAAATTTTAGGAAAATCAGCATCCGAAAAAATAGTTTCAAAATTACTCTACCTTTTTTTCAATTAACAATTGATATGTTCAGATAATCATGTTATTGATGTAAAATGAAATAAACCCATCATTATGCATTTATTTTGCTATAACTAGTATCTTTATATGTGTGTTTTAAGTGTCCTACTTACCCTGTTGTGTTGGGGTTAATATGACAGCCATAGGTCATTTTATTTTGACCCCTTATTCCCCATAAAATTGTTTGTTATAGTTGTGGTCAAAGTATGTTTAATACATGCTAATGAAGTAAAGACACTTTTTTGAGATTTGAGATGTTAAGCTTTAGTCTACAAACTGCAACTGATTATGTTCTTAAGTGTCCCAGTTACCCCACTTTACCCTACAGGCCTAATGTTTTTCCTGCACCATTTTAAAAAAAATGGCTTTGTAAAAAGGCGTAAGTGTGCTATCAATTGCTTCTTTGTCTTTTTCAGTGTTTGGGGGATATTAATTCCATGGTTGTTTGCGTTTTCGTCAAAGCATAAAGGAAGTTGCGTTCCATTCCCTGATTGGTCTTTTCACTGTGCACTGCGTGGATAGCATGGGCTATACGCGTGGCACGCCCGGTATGCATTTCCACGAATGATGCAAATGTACATCGGTCAGTATGGCACGAGAACGTAGTCCACTTCCGCCAGTGCAATATAGTCCCGGTTCATGTCCTCAATGTATATTTACATGTACTGTGCATTTGCTGTAAATGTACTGCACTCTTGGGAATTCTGGTGGTTAAGTGTGCAGCATTCGACTATACCAGTTACTCACGTAACTCGGTGAAGATGCAAACCGAAGTCCGTTTGATGTTTGATAGTTGAGTATGTACACTACGTTCAGCAGCGCATCCTCGTTGCTCGGAGTCGAGTATGATCCGAGTTTAAGAGAAGGGCATTGGATATAAGACTAAAATAATGTGGTGTACAATACACGTCGTTACGCATCCGACTAAGCGCAGAATTGATACCGAGGTGTACCAATTCTAGTTAAAAGGCAGAAAATCATAGAGCTCCATGCAGATATACTATCTTGTCGAAACTGTGCATTTCTCATCTCCATAAAAGACGACACATTTTTGCCTAAATTTTCTGCTAACCTTATTGACGGATTTTGATGAATTTAGTGCCCCGGCGGAGGGTGGAAAAAGCACTACCACAACGCCAAATTGTACTGGTTTAATGACATAAGAGAGAGGTTTGTTCAACTCTATGTATATCAGTTGAAAACTATTATTTAACGTGAATTTTTTTGCACGGCACATGATGGTGTGCTTATCACATCTTTAAGGGAAAGGAATTGACGTTTCGGTCCGATAAGCCAACAGATCCACCGGCCAACCGACCTCTAATCAATCCCAACCTCCTAACCAGAACCCTCGCACCTATCGCAACAAAGACCTACCCATCCACCCAACCAAACCATCACCATCACCCCATCCACCAACTGACCCTGCACCCATCCGCTGATCCACCTTCCAAAAAACCCAGCCACCCACCCAGTCACCGATCCAACCACCGACCAACAAACGGATGGACGGATAGAGTGACCTTTAATCCCGATAGGCAGTCATCTGACCATTCAACCAAGCATATGCCTGAGACATCTGTATCAGAAAAGTCGTGCGAGGATTGAAACGTCGGGCCCTGATGTTTGGTATATTTCAGGTTTTTTCTCGTCACCAAGAAGTTTGAAAATGGTTTTTGTGTATTACCGAATTCGTTTGGTATGACTATTTGGCATTCACATTTTGGCGTACTAGTCTTTGGGTTTGCAACATCAGAATGATTCCCTCCCACTGATTGCCAGCATGAATCATGAATCGAAATAAGGACAGAGACGGGAACTTACCGAAAAGGAGTAGAAACACTGCCCAGAACTTGTGGGAGCTCACACTTTGAATTGCGACCACACCTTTGCCGTCCTGACCAGTAGTGTGTCCAATCATCATGATAAGGACCAGACTGGCCGATGCTATAAGACGCTAACAGTGGTTACACGTTCAACGTGGCCACCATGTGATGCTGCGTGTATTCGGTGTCTGCTTTGCCGCGCAGTGCTTCAGTATGGCACGTCTCCCACTAAGCACAGACGATGCCAGTACTGACCACCTCTATTAGTTCCACCCCTTTTCCAGCAGTATATTTCCATGACGTGTCACCTAAAACTACGTAGACTTGGTCATTCGCAACTAACATAATTTGTTTAATTCGGTAAATTCAACGTGACTAAATCCTCTATATAAGGAGGAGGTAATTTAGTAGAGTGATTGTAATTACTGTAATTGACATGCCAGTCGGTGCCGCTGTTAATATTAAGTGTCATTTCAAGCCTCTCCCGCCACTGATATGTGCATGTATCATTTTGCAATGGCTTTCATGCAAGCGCCAATTAATTGCTAGACATTCATCAACTTCTCCATTTCATCAGCATCCGCACTATATCGACAATGCCAAGGACTAGCCTCAACAGACTGTGAATTGCACGCAATTTCTACACAGCCTTACATCTGTGTGGTTAATTGTTGCCCAACACCACTGCTGTAGAAAGAGAGATATCTCCTACCAGTAAGTCATAGCCAACTTCATCTGTTAAGAGTCGACTTAACAGTAATGGCAAATTCAGAACTAGATCCCCCATCTTACCCTCAGGTAATACACCTAATTCCCTTAACATTTTATGTCTTAGGATGATACCTGCATCTCAGCTGAGAGATTCCTATCGTAGAAGGCAAGGAAATCCAATTAGTCCTTAGGTGTCGGAAATACACGTTGCCGTGCACATGAAAGTTAGGTTGTATAAGGTTACATGTATATATCGTTACATCTATATGATTACGGTTACACATAAATGTTTACTTTTTTGGTAACAGCAGTATACGTGCGTAACGCTAAACACGCGGTAATTGCTACAAAAGGATCTCACAAATATTTATTACCCTTTACTATAATTCTTTGATATCTCTAGAGCCTTACAACTACACGTTTATTACGTACATGTATATCTCTCTTAAATGTGCTCGTATGCTTTCGGTTCCAGAAAAAAAGGCCTACTTCAAAACAAGTTGGTAATCATATGTAAAGCTTCAATTTCCTCGACGATGAAGTTCCTTTCGGTCTGAAGATGTGATCCATCTCTGTCTAATTTTAGTTCAACATCTAATTGCCTTCTTTATCAGACGGGGAAGGTATTTCCCCATCCTAGATCTCTCTTTGAGTTCGGTAAATTCACCGTGACCGATTCCTACGAAAGAAACACTCAATTTAAAAGCCTAGACTAATATTGTAATGACAATGGACATGCCGGGCGGTGCCGCCCTCAGAGCAAATGTTAACTGCCATTTCATGCCTGTCTCCCACCACTAATATGTCCATATATTGTTGTGCACTGGCTTTCATGCAAACGCAAATTAATTGCTAGACATTCATTACCTTCTCCATTTCATCAGCATATCCACGCTGCGTCCATAATGCCAAGGACCAGCCTCAACAGGCTGTGAAATGCAAGCAATTTCTATTTCATTATTTCTGATGACTACATGCAATGGCTTTAATGGACATCCAAGGCGGTGCAACTAGCTATGAGAGCAAATATCAATTGCCATTTCATGGCTCTCCCGCCACTAATATGCTCATGTATAGTTGTATCATTGTTTTAATGCAAACGCCGGTTAATTGCTAGACATTCATCAGTCCCTCCAATACATCAGCATATCTGCGCTGCGTGGATAATGCAAAGGACCAACCTCAACAGACTGAATTGCACGCAATTCCTATTACATTATTTCCATGTATACTGCCTTACTCATTCATCTGTGTGGTTAACTGCTGCCCATCATCCCTGCATGCTGTGCGGAGAGAGAGAGAGAAACAGACAGACAGAGACAGGGAGAAAGAGACACAGAGAGACACAGAGAGAGAGGAAAGGGAGAAGGAGAGAGAAAGCTTGGAGAGATAAAGTTTGGTGTCAAATTTAGCCTTGAAGTAAAGGGTAGAGGTATTTTTGCTGGTAGCATTTACACAACCCTGACTCCATGCTTTAGTACGCATGTACACATGATTGCCGAGCCAACATGGTGTCGTTCAGTTTTCATGCACGGAGCAATTCCGCCTAGAGATATATGTATATAGCATGATTTACTGTACTGTAACATGTTTTTCTTGTGCTACATCATGTAAGGTCTGGACTTATTGCATAGGATGAAGAAGCCCCCTTTTATAGAAAAAAACACTTGTGGCATGGTGGACAATATGTCTTGTTCTTCCTTTCCATAAGCCACGTACCTTTGTCTAGTTTCCTTTACCTAGTACAGTGAGTGTTCCTGTCTGCCAACATGTTCTCAGCTCTCAGCACTGGGTTCATGTACATCTGTTCTATCCTCTGCTTTGCATATTATGAGTTCTTCGCTCATTTGCTTACAAGCGTTGGGTGCTTTCCCTGCTGATTTCGGTGGACTTTGCAAATGAATTTCAGATTTTATTGAAACATGGCTTACAGTCCTAAACTGTGGTTTGGCATGAGCACTTAGGTGTTTCAATACCCATCTGAACTCCTGATTTGAAGAATCATTGTATGTGCCAAGTATTCAAGACGACACAAAACTACATCAGGTATATTTCACATATATTGGTCAACATAATTAAAATTTTATTTTCAATATCTCCAAAATACATAGTGCTACATTTCACATACATCATTGAATAAGATTTAGACGCAAAGTGGATTTTTGGTATTTATTTTATTCTTCTTCTATATACCTTAACCTGGCGTTTTAGGCCAACTCGGTTGAATTTCATTTTTGTTTCGAGAGTCGGGATTTTTGAACGTGTGTCTTCCTCCTGTCCCTGCTTTCACACGTTGCAGCCTTTGACTTTTCTACATATTTATGAACCAATCGAATGCCCTTCCCCGAAATCTGGAATCGAGTCTTAATCTCCATTCATCTTTTAACCAAGCTATCCCTGAAGGTCACTGCCATCGTCAACTCTTAAATTCCTATACAATACAATCTATGGTGATTGAAAAGAAACAAAATTGATACACCATGATAATTCGTTTTCTTTCTATGACAAATTCAACACAAACTTGAATGATTTGTATTTGACAAGTGTCAATCAATGAGATTTTAAAAAGAGTGTCCAATTTAGTGCTTGCTAAGCACTGATCTCCCATGGGTCCCAGTAACATAAGAACAAACAGTTTAATAACAAAGTTTAAAAACAGTTAAATAGTTTACATTTTAAAGAATTACATTCCATACAATAGTTGTAATTGGTTAACAAAGCTTTGGACTGATGTGGGAAAAGGATTTTTTAACACAGCGGGAATGTTATTCCAGGCTTGAGCACCACGATATTTCTACCAGCTTTAGTTCTAGGAAGTGGTAGTACAACATTCCCATTAATGCTTGATCTTGTGCGATGTTCGTTGACCCTAGTGAAATTGACCTCAATATAAGTTGTAACCAAACCTGCTAAGCGTTTATAAACCATTGTGATAAGATGTAATTCTCTTCATTCATGTAAAGTGTTCCAGCCCTGGCGATTAAATATGTCCCTAGTGGATGTTCTATATGGAGCATTTCAAACCATTCGCCTTGCCCTGTTGAGAAGTTTGTCAATATTTTGAATATGCGTTTCAGCAGCGTTGGTCCAAACAATAATTATCACAGTAATCAATAAGGGGGGAAATAATTGACTTAACAATAAGATTCAACGTTTTTGTGTGAAGAATCTTTTTAACATGGTTAAGGACACCATTGCGCTTTGATATTGGGAGCTGATCAAATATAGGTGTTCAGTCCATTTGAGATTTTGATCTATGTAAACACCGAGATACTTCATACAACAAGTTTGTTCAAGAGCAACATCGTTAAAAAGAATGTTCATTGACGGCTGCTGGATTGTAGCCAGTGGTTGAGTCGATCCAATCAACATACTCTTGGATTTTGTAGGCTTTCCCAGTAGGAATTTTCTTGAGGAGTTTCAGTACCGGAAAAGCATAAACTGGGATAAAGCTAAAGTTCGGAGAACCATCCATTGTAACATCAGAATTGTTGAAATTGGTTTCAGGTATTAGGTCAACAAGGTCGTCTTGAGATTGTCCAGCATTTGCAAAGTGTTCATTGAAAACAGTTGCCAGATTATCACTTGTCTTTGTATCCAATAAGTCTGTAAAGGCTTGAGTACTTTTCTTACTGGGTATAATGCCTTTCAAAATGTTCCAAAGATTACAGGAGTCTTTCTCATAATTTCATGATTATACTGCCGATTCAGTTTTATTGCAAGATTGTTCAGTCTATTTCGGTAAGCCTTGGCTCGCCTAATGTGATATCATTTTCAGATGTGTCGGCATGACGTCGGGCTTTCAGTGAGTTCCGTCACAGTTCCAGGTATTCCTCGGTTATCCACTCTGCCTTCTTTGACGACACTCACAGTATCTTCATTGTGCAATGCATGTTACAAAGTTCCAAAAACATACAATTGAAGAAGTTCCAGGCTGTGTTAGGGTCCTCAGCAAAGTGAAGTAAGTCCCATGGTAACTCTCTCAGGTGATTTATGTATCCCTCTTGATTGGGAAATTTAACGGATTCAGGAGCAGCAAATATAAGTGAGTGGTCACTAATGTCAATCTTGGCAGATTAACGGTACATGCGTGGTCGATTTGTCCAGATATGATTAATGCAGGTGGAGCTATAATCGGTTATCCTAGTGGGACTTGATATAATTTGAGTCATTTGATAGTTGTTGAAGGTGCGCCTCAATCTGGTCCAGTTTGTTCAGTGGACGATAGATGCAGCCAACAATTACTGGTCTGGTAAAGGGTAACGTCAGCTCTAACCATGTCGACTCAATTTGGTCCATGCCCGGGGATGAGATGTTAGTGCGCTCAACAGAGCCTTTGATATATACAGCCGCATCACCATCGCAACGGTGACGATCGTTCCTGTATAGTTTATAGTCAGCTATTTTAAGTTCCTGGTCAGTTATTGAGTTGTCTAACCATGTCTCTACGATACCAATCACATGTGATTTAGTTTCCAGCACCATCAGTTTAATTTCATCATTTGTTGGTAGAAGTGACCGAATATTGAGATTGAGGCCTTTTGCAGCTCCGATGGTTTCCAAACTAGCGTCTCGTTCATCATCGGCGTTGCCGTCCGATCCCGGGTTGGGATCTATGTCCCCGCAGGATAGCAATGTCGATGGAAATGTAGCCAAATAGTTACTGTAGTATGGGATACGAGCATTGTGCACTTTCGTTGAAACCACCTACAGGGGCTGCTTGCACACAGTGTAGTTTTCCAAATCACATGCGATATCAATCCATTTACCCGATGTGTCTCTCCAGACACTAAGCGCTGCACAGTTTTGCGATGCAGGACCATAATAGTCATCGGGTTGACCATCAAACCATGGCATCTCAGTGAAGGTGACCTCAGTCTCCCACTCCTCACACTCCCAATGGCCTGTCAATCAAAATATGAAAGAGAAGTCATTGAATTTGCTAAGCCCTATGAATAACACGAATGACCTATCGTATATATACCTGCTCGTCGATTTCTTTGGTTGATTTCTCTGAAATTCGACGTTTGGATAGGAGTCGATGAATAAATTGTACGATTTGGTGAGCTTGGGTGCGATAAGGTGATGCTCTTTGTCCCGATCTTGGTTGATGTAGGCCTACGATTAGTTACGTTCCGATAGGATTGTCAAGATTGACTTTACGGTCGGGTCCCGATCTGACACTACCATCAAAATCGTGTCCCGTGATTTGGGACGATCTGTTACGTTCGGATACGTCCCAATACGAACATTACGAAACGATGCGCTCTGTTGCGATCGGATACGATTGTGGGTGCGATGTCTTTCAGGGTGAAAATCGAAAGATCATGTTTTCAGCTACGATTGGACTCCCAACGGGTATATTGAGCCCGGCTGACCATGGTCGTTATAGTTTCTTCAACTTCTACAAAGCGTAGCGGTTTTCTTATCGATGATGGATGCCGATCACCGTGATTTGAACGCATGATTGCGTTCAGTTTTCCTACGATCCAGAACGATGAGATGCGACCATTAATGCTACGATTGATAATTCATTGTGCTGGTCGTATACGAGTTTTGAATCTCTAAAAAGTTTACCAGTCAACAACGTTGCCACGTATGTTCTCTTGATCTAATCAGATCTGATACGATCACTACGATTACTCACCGTTTGAATTTCAGACACCGATTTCAATCGTGACATTACTCGTGGTATTTGCAACATAGTATAGGCAAAACAATTGATCTAATGCATGAGTGGTTTTTTTTTCGTTCAGTCGTGTACTTTTCTACTTTTCCTCTGGCAGCTTCCGTCCACGATTAAGAATTGCCCAAACCGCTTAAGCCTAGGGCCAAGCTCAGAATAGGCCATATAAAAACCCGAGAGTAAGACTTACCGTTCACTTGGATGTCATTGCAGTTGATCCAGAGCCACGCCCCATATTCACCACTCGCTTTAGGCATGAATTGAAGCAGAAATTGGGTCTCGCTCTCAGACTGGGGTACGACCATCGTGCCTCCCATCTGAACACACTCCTCCCTTGCCTGGGCCCAATTCAAGGCTTGACCAGTGGCTTTGTAGCAGTTTCCTTCCCACTGGATCCAAGTAGAAGGACACACCCCTGGTATGTGAAAAGAAGATCCTACAGTGGAACGTCGCCATAACGAACGCCGATATGAATTATGTACGAAAACATAATTACAACACAAGGCATAACAACATGATGAAGAATCGGTAATACGATCTTGGAAAGTGTGAAGAGAAAAAAACTCAACTAGGTTCCCAAAATGTTTAAACTCTCCCTGTCAGTTTTCACCTCTTAGATTCGTTTGAAAAATAGCATACTTTTAGAAATTAAAGCTTTGTCCAATTTGTGTGCTTATCGAAGAGCCGTGTCATCCCTGAAGATGTACATGTAGGTGGTAAGAGTGCTGGTCCATTTCTGATTTTTATGAAAGTCCCCGGTTCTAGTCATGGTGCAGTCCACTTTTGTTTGGTATTTTCACAAATTATATAGACGTACTAATTGACTCGGTACTACGGAAAAAAGCATAATGACCGTACAAACATAATTGTTTCATTAATTTCTTGTCCCAAGGACAAGCCCAAGGTTCCCTTAGTTACTTCCTACCACCCTTCTCTTCCTCCTCTCAGGAAGATAACTAAGGAAAACCGCCATATTCTCCACACTTCAGATCGTCTGGCTGATGCCATTCCAAATTTGCCTGTTTTTGTCTTTCAGGCGCCCCCGTAACCTGCGTGACTTAATTGTACGAGCAGAGGTTCCCCCTTTGGACTCTTCACCTCCAACCAACTTTAGTACATTTAAGTGTACCTCGAAATGCATTGTTTGCAAGACACATGTCAAGGAAATAGACTCTTTCAATGGACATTCTTCTGGAACTACCCACACGACCTATGGCTCTATCACGTGCACTACCTCAAACATCATATACCTCATCTCTTGTTGAGTTTGTAATATTCAGTATGTTGGCGAGACCAAAAACACCCTCAAAAACGGATCTATGGCCATAGGTCTACTATCAAAACCGGTAAAATGGACACCCCTGTTGGGTATCACTTCAATCTCCCTGATCATTCGATATCAGATATGAGTGTACTGGGCATAGAATCACTTGGTCACCGTAGTAATGCTGTCCGTCTTAGCCGTGAAAAAATGTGGATGAAGCGTCTTCGGACTATTCAACCACATGGTCTCAACATCCAGGAGAGTAATGACTAACACCATGCAGCTTTCTGATAATCCTTCTTTTGTGTCCAATCCTTCACACGTCTCTCTTTGATCTTTCCCCTCTTGTCACTAATCCCTATACCCTACTCCTTGCCCTTGTCTTTGATCTTTCCCCCTCCTCTCACTAATCCCTACCCTACCCCTTGCCCTTCCCTTTGATCTCTCCCTACCAGCTTCACTCTTTGTCGTTTGTTTCTCATCCGTGTCCTATTGACTCTCTCCCCCTTCCTTCGTGTACATGTATCTGCTTTGTCCTTTGAGAAAGGTCCTGCTAGGATCGAAACGTCAGGCCAACTAAATTTTAAGTATTTCATTAATTGTTTTTTAATTATTCCATAATTGTTCTATATGATTTGCATTACCGTGAATCTGTTTGCATATCAGAATGACAAGAGTCAGGTATGTTTAGCGTGGCAACTGCTCACCATTTGTAGTCGCCTGTTCAGCGGGCGCGGTCTGCCGTCTCCCCGGGCAGTTCTTGCGTACTTGCTCCATGACCTGCTTCATCCAGTGATGAGGGTCGGGATTGCCGGCCTCGGGCTTGGGTGGCGGACCGAAGAAACAGTCCTTGGCCGCGCTCTCCACAAGGCTCACAGACACTTGGATCAGGAGAAAATTTAAAGAAAGAAATTATGTATTCCATTTTAAGAATAAACGGAATTATAAATTCAAAACACGCAAACGATTTTTTTTTAACATATCTGACTTTAAAACATAAAATAAACATTATAAACTTACCGACTACCACCGTGAAAAGGGTCAGAAAGCTTAACGATTGAGGCATGTCGGATGCTTTAAGGACTTTCTTTTTTTCCGATGATTCTTCCGCTGTTTTTTTTTACGAATGTCGAGCAGCCTTCGGTACCGAGTCCGCGGCCTTAACTGAATTCAGTTTCCTCTGTAGGCGGGTATATAGCGTGTGTACGTGCACCATCTTCACGTGCATAATTGCATCTGTTATGAAGAATTGGCTCGGGAAACGATTAATCGGACATGCGCAGTCCCAATTCAATATCATTCAGTAACCTACGTATTTTTTTCCATGTCGAGGGCCAAAGCGAAGGGTGTGCGTGACATATTGTTCTCTTAGACCTTTTATAAAAAAAAAAATCCTTGTGAAAAAAAATGAATTGAAGAAGCAATCATCACGCTTGCGGTATTATTGAGCTGCGTTGGCGTATGCGCAATTTCTGGTTGCCGCCTTGAAGCTTTCGTTAACAGTTAAATACGAAAAGGAAATCGGCTGCTATTTTCATGATACTGCCAACAATTGTTAGTTGAAAATTGGTCATCGGATCGAGTGGGTGCAGCATCTCCACTGTAGAAAGTATGGCTTGTTGGTTGGTTTGAATCCAGCCAAAGCTACACGAGTGTATTCATAGTTAACGAGTTATCATAATATATATACTGGGTTTACCATACCACCCGTGTACGTGCGTGAAATACATTGCTCTTTCAATGAAGTACACGATGTAGTGAGCACTGTGTGCATGCATTGATAGCCGGCCAACTAGGCCAAACAAGGACTGAAAATTCGAATTGTTCTTTTTGAATTCAGTTTTCTACTGGTGCATTACGTATATAGAAATTATTATTTCAGTCAGTTACTGCTACCGTCCTAACAATAGGTCAAGGAACTTTGCTTTAATTTACTGCTGATTTTATATAAATTTACTATAGATTTACTAAAGATTTACTGCTGATTTTATATGATTAAGCTCCGGATGCAGTCGAAACGACTAACATCTATCTGTTTCAAAGTAAATTATATCTGTTTTAATTCTAAACCTGTTTAGCATATCATACTGTTTATCATATTTGGGGTAAGGATATCGTTGCAGACACTAAGGCTGATTCATGGTCACCTTCACATCAGAGCCATTAGCTTCCTTGGCGACGATTACTTCCCTTCTCCGGACGCAGTGGACCACGATAGCTGAATAATTTTCATCGAAAATACGTTCGGGAACTGTAATGTGATGAGGTGACTTGGTAGGGTCACTTCGGGGGTACGTGGGCGGTCAGCCCAGGTGGGGTGAGGTGCCATTGCTCGATAAGGGAGACCGGTGTAGTTGTTGTTGTTGTGAAACCATGGAGGATATTTATTAAATCATCGTGTGCAAAGGTTGTAATAAAAATAATCCTACACAAAAAGGAAATGATTTCATACAATAATTCACCATAATCAATATCATTATTACAGAAATAAAATATGCAGATATACAATCCTTTTTATATTATTAATTAAACACCATTGCAACGCAGGGAAACCCACCCAACACCTCGCTCTCACCCCTTATCATTAGGCTAGTAATCAGCAATGACTACATAGTGGACCTGTAACATAATGCAACATACTATAATCAATCCCCATCGAGATTTAACACAAATCGTTACACACAACGGCCATAATACCTGCGATATATACAGTATGGGTGTACGTGCTTATAAACACCATTCGTTGTGCACTCCCAATGGTATGGCGAAGCGACACCGGTCAAGGGTCACTGTAATCCCGTGCCATGCACTGCGCGCATACACAACGGCAAATGGTAGCCGTGCAAAATCTGGTGCCGAAGTGCTCTGGAAATCGTCCTCCATTTCCACAAGGAAAATGGAGTCAAACGACAATGAAGAGACACAACCGGTTTCTACGCACATGCAAAAAGGTATCAAGGCGGGTTGCACTTCCCCCTCTGGATGAGAAGATGGACAAAGCGGACACTCGCATTGGCCGAAACAACAGTCCCGAGGGTAAAGGAGGAAGAGGGCGTGGCCTACCCAGGTGCTCATTAATATTCGTGAGTCCCTACAGTAACACAAAAAAGTAAAATATATAGTACCGTACCGAAGATATATCATCAGCATACCTAATTCCAATGTCTCTCTACCGCCTACATATGCATGCATGGTTGTGTAATGGCTTCAGTAGAGAAGCCAGTGACTTGTGCATGTGCATGTATGGTTGTGGAATGGCTTCAGTAGAGAAGCCAGTGACTTGTGCATGTGCATGTATGGTTGTGTAATGGCTTCAGTAGAGAAGCCAGTGACTTGTGCATGTGCATTACATAACCATACATGTATGGTTATGTAATGCTTCAGTAGAGAAGCCAGTGACTTTTGCATGTGCATGTATGGTTGTGTAATGGATATAGGAAGGTTTGCGGTGAACACCATGTATCAGGTCTCTTAAAGGAAGAGGTATGGTTCTGAAAAGAACCTGAGGGTAACTCGACGTTTCGACCAGTATGCTCTGGCCGTCATCAGGAGAATGTCTTGGGATCGGTGGTGGAACTCCTTATGTACCGGTGGTCGCTGAGGCGGAAAGGCGGGAAAGATTATCCTCTAGGGAGGATTATCCTAAGGGGGGCTTAGGTCACTGAGGTGGGAAGGCGGGAAAACCCTAAGGGGAGACTGGTGGGGGGGGAACCTATAGGTGCTCACTGGGGTGTGTCAGAAGGTGGTAGGGAGGCCGTGGATATAGGTGATCCATGAGTCGGCTAGGGAAGGGGGCTTAGACTGGTGTGGGTATGGTTGGGATGACCTAGGATATAGAAGATCCATTGGTCGGGATGAGGGGGAGCCAAATATCGCTGAGGTGGTAGCCGATGTCTTGGGGTACTGTGTCATGCTTGCGGATTTCGATGGCCTCTCGGATCCGTCGGGAGTGCCATTGTTGAATGGGGACGAGTAGTTCCGCTGCCTGCCAGTTGACTAGGTGGTCCTCAGAGTGGGAGTGTTTGACTATGGATGACTTGTCAAAGTCACCCCGCCGGCCGTGTGCTTTATGCTCCTTCAGTCGGGTTTCCAGGTTTCTACCGGTCTCCCCAATGTAGACTTTTCCACATTCGCAGGGGATACGGTAGACACCTGGTTGTTCCGAGGAGGCTGGTTTGTCCTTATGGGTGTGAAGGGAGGACTGGAGCTTGTTGGACGATGAGTGGAAGACTCTTATGCCTGCTTTGTGGAAGACGCGTTGTAGTCGGTGAGATGCAGGGCCTATGTATGGGAGGGTGACTGAGGGGGGCCTGGGTGTGGGACCTAGGTCAGAACTAGGAGAGGGACCTTGGGTATAGGAGACCCTTTGGTCGGGGGGTGGGGTGGAGAGCTTGATGTGGCTGGGCTTGTATCCATTCATCTGGAGGGCAGACTTGATGTGTTGCAGTTCTGGTTGTAACAAGGCTGCATCACAAATGTCGAAGGCCCGCCTCACCAGTGTGCGGTTGACGGAAGCCTTGATGCCGGGGTGGTGAAAGGATCGTTGATGGAGGTAGCGGTCCGTGTGGGTCGGTTTCCTGTACACAGAGTGTGCAAGGGTACCGTCTGGGTTGCGGGAAACCTTGACATCCAGGAAAGGGATGGAGCCATCCTGTTCGACTTCCATGGTGAAGGCGATGTTGGGGTGTTGTCCGTTGAGGTACTGCAGGAACTCTTGGAGGGCAGTAGGGCCGTGGGGCCAGACCACGAACGTGTCATCCACGTAGCGGAGCCAGAGGGTGGGTTGGAGGTCCGCAGTGAGGAGAGAGGACAACTCGAACTCCTCCATGAAGACGTCTGCAAGGACCGGGGATAAAGGAGACCCCCATGGAGGTACAAGACGTCTGTTCATAGAAGACGTCATGCCACTGGAAGCAGCTTGAGGCAACACAGGTTAGCAGCAAGTCATGGATCTGGTCCGGGGACAACTGGGTGCGTTCTATCAGTGTGGGGTCATGCATGAGTCTTTCCTTAGTTAACAAACAGGCCTCGCCTGTGGGGACATTGGTGAAAAGGGAAACTACATCGAAGCTGACCAGCAAATCAGTGGGTTTGAGTGTGAGTTTCTTAGTGATGTCGACGAAGTGGGTAGAGTTGGCGACGAAATGTGTAGATTGACCCACCAAGGGTCTGAGTAATTTGGCTAAATATTGGGCGGTGTTGTACGTGGGGGAACCTCTAGAGGCAACGATGGGGCGAAGTGGGGCATCTGGTTTATGGATCTTTGGTTGCCCGAAGAACCTGGGGTATGGTCATCCCAACCATACCCACACCAGTCTAAGCCCCCTTCCCTAGCCGACTCACGGATCACCTATATCCACGGCCTCCCTACCACCTTCTGACACACCCCAGTGAGCACCTATAGGTTCCCCCCCCCCCACCAGTCTCCCCTTAGGGTTTTCCCGCCTTCCCACCTCAGTGACCTAAGCCCCCCTTAGGATAATCCTCCCTAGAGGATAATCTTTCCCGCCTTCCCACCTCAGCGACCACCGGTACATAAGGAGTTCCACCACCGATCCCAAGACATTCTCCTGATGACGGCCAGAGCATACTGGTCGAAACGTCGAGTTACCCTCAGGTTCTTTTCAGAACCATACCTCTTCCTTTAAGAGACCTGATACATGGTGTTCACCGCAAACCTTCCTATATTGATTCACCCACCATGCAAAGCCTTAAGTCTCATTTGTTGTGTAATGGCTTCAATAGAGAAGCCAGTGACTTGTGCATGTGCATGTATGGTTGTGTAATGGCTTCAGTAGAGAAGCCAGTGACTTGTGCATGTGCATGTATTATTGTGTAATGGCTTCAGTAGAGAAGCCAGTATCTTGTGCATGTGAATGTATGCTTGTGTAATGGCTTCAGTAGAGAAGCCAGTGACTTGTACATGTGCATGTATGGTTGTGTAATGGCTTCAGTATAGAAGCCAGTGACTTGTGCATGTGCATGTATGGTTGCGTATTGGCTTCAGGGGAGAAGCCAGTGACTTGTGCACATGTATGCATGTATTGTTGTGTAATGGCTTCAGTATAGAAGCCAGTGACTTGTACATGTGCATGTATAGTTGTGTAATGGCTTCGGGGAGAAGCCAGTGACTTGTGACTTGCGAATTTAGTCATCACCCTAGCTCCCGCTTCCCTCCGGCAGTCAATTGTGGCCAACATCTTTTTGAATCTCTTGAATTAGTAATGCATTGTGCATTCGTCTGCTTGTTGTTGCCCACGACTTCAAAAAGCTGCCAGAGAGGGAAATGCCAGGTCTCTAATGAAATTCAGTGTTGAAGAAGAGTGGAGAGGTATCTTTGTTGGTGTCATTCACACAACCCTGACTCCATGCATTTAATATCCACTGGATTGTCGAGCCAACATGGCCTGGTGCACGTTTACATGCACATAAAGCAATCCTGCTCTGAGATCAATCAATATAATTTAACATGTATTACTTTCTCTTGTGATACATCGTGTAACATCAGGACTAATTGCATGGGAAGTGGAAAACTTTTTTGATCGAAAAAACACGTGTGCTATGGTAGATAATCTTTCTGTGATATGGATGAGCTGAAAGTGGTTGGATGTTCAAATTTACTCTGTGCCTGAAAATAACGACCGACTTGATAGAGATGAGTTCAGCTGTACAATCACTTCGTGTTGCGCTCTTCGTTTACGTTTTGTAAGATACACGCCCAAATCTGAACCCGGCTCTTACTGGTTCAAGACAGAAATGTTCACAGTTCATCCAATTGTGTACATAGTGTCATAGTAAGATACAAAATGTGTCATAGTAAGATACCACGAACAAACAGGAAATTGGTTCTGCTTCAATGCGCATTGATAAATTGCCGCTATCGATATGCTTTTTTTTCTCATATTTCAACGATTGTATTGTTCCAATATTTCGAGCACACAGCGTTTGCAGCCAATACAGTCCCTGTTTCTGTCGTAACCTGTGCAGTTAGGAAAGCAAAGCACACAGCCGGGAGGTCTAGAGCTTATCACATCGATGCAATGTTACGATCATAACACTAGCTAGGTACTAGGGATGCGAGCCGCACCATTTCGAATTTCTGATGTACACAATTGGATGAACTGTGAACATTTCTGTCTTGAACCAATAAGAGCCGGGTTCAGATTTAGGCGTGTATCTTACAAAACGTATGGTGCATTACGTATATAGAAATTCTTATTTCAGTCAGTTACTGCTACCGTCCTAACAATAGGTCAAGGAACTTTGCTTTAATTTACTGCTGATTTTATATAAATTTACTATAGATTTACTAAAGATTTACTGCTGATTTTATATGATTAAGCTCCGGATGCAGTCGAAACGACTAACATCTATCTGTTTCAAAGTAAATTATATCTGTTTTGATTATAAACCTGTTTAGCATATCATACTGTTTATCATATTTGGGGTAAGGATATCGTTGCAGACACTAAGGCTGATTCATGGTCACCTTCACATCAGAGCCATTAGCTTCCTTGGCGACGATTACTTCCCTACTCCGGACGCAGTGGACCACGATAGCTGAATAATTTACATCGAAAATACGTTCAGGAACTGTAATGTGATGACGTGACTTGGTAGGGTCACTTCGGGGGTACGTGGGCGATCAGCCCAGGTGGGGTAAGGTGTCATTCCTCGATAAGGGAGACCGGTGTTGTTGTTGTTGTTGTTGTGAAACCATGGAGGATATTTATTAAATCATCGTGTCCAAAGGTTGTTATAAAAATAATCCTACACAAAAAGGAAATGATTTCATACAATAATTCACCATAATCAATATCATTATTACAGAAATAAAATATGCAGATATACAATCCTTTTTATATTATTAATTAAACACCATTGCAACGCAGGGGAACCCACCCAACACCTCGCTCTCACCCCTTATCATTAGGCTAGTAATCAGCAATGACTACATAGTGGACCTGTAACATAATGCAACATACTATAATCAATCCCCATCGAGATTTAACACAAATCGTTACACACAACGGCCATAATACCTGCGATATATACAGTATGGGTGTACGTGCTTATAAACACCATTCGTTGTGCACTCCCAATGGTATGGCGAAGCGACACCGGTCAAGGGTCACTGCAATCCCGTGCCATGCACTGCGCGCATACACAACGGCAAATGGTAGCCGTGCAAAATCTGGTGCCGAAGGGCTCTGGAAATCGTCCTCCATTTCCGCAAGGAAAATGGAGTCAAACGACAATGAAGAGACACAACCGGTTTCTACGCACATGCCAAAAGGTCTCAAGGTGGGTTGCACTTCCCCCTCTGGATGAGAAGATGGACAAAGCGGACACTCGCATTGGCCGAAACAACAGTCCCGAAGGTAAAGGAGGAAGAGGGCGTGGCCTACCCAGGTGCTCATTAATATTCGTGAGTCCATACAGTAACAAAAAAAATGTAAAATATATAGTACCGTACCGAAGATATATCATCAGCATACCTAATTCCAATGTCTCTCTACCGCCTACATATGCATGCATGGTTGTGTAATGTGGCTTCAATAGAGAAGCCAGTGACTTGTGCATGTGCATGTATGGTTGTGTAATGGCTTCAGTAGAGAAGCCAGTGACTTGTGCACGTGCATGTATGGTTGTGTAATGGCTTCAATAGAGAAGCCAGTGACTTGTGCATGTGCGTGTATGGTTGTGTAATGGCTTCAGTAGAGAAGCCAGTGACTTGTGCATGTGCATGCATGGTTGTGTAATGGCTTCAATAGAGAAGCCAGTGACTTGTGCATGTGCATGTATGGTTGTGTAATGGTTTCAATAGAGAAGCCAGTGACTTGTGCATGTGCATGTATGGTTGTGTAATGGCTTCAGTAGAGAAGCCAGTGACTTGTGCATGTGCATGCATGGTTGTGTAATGGCTTCAATAGAGAAGCCAGTGACTTGTGCATGTGCATGTATGGTTGTTTAATGGCTTCAGTAGATAAGACAGTGACTTGTGCATGTGCATGTATGGTTGTGTAATGGCTTCAATAGAGAAGCCAGTGACTTGTGCATGTGCATGTATGGTTGTGTAATGGCTTGAGTAGAGAAGCCAGTGACTTGTGCATGTGCATGTATGGTTGTGTAATGGCTTCAGTAGAGAAGCCAGTGACTTGTGCATGTGCATGTATTATTGTGTAATGGCTTCAGTAGAGAAGCCAGTGACTTGTGCATGTGCATGTATGGTTGTGTAATGGCTTCAGTAGAGAAGCCAGTGACTTGTACATGTGCATGTATGGTTGTGTAATGGCTTCAGTATAGAAGCCACTGACTTGTGCATGTGCATGTATGCTTGCGTATTGGCTTCAGGGGAGAAGCCAGTGACTTGTGCACATGTATGCATGTATTGTTGTGTAATGGCTTCAGTATAGAAGCCAGTGACTTGTACATGTGATTTTCTAAAAGAGTATTTTCAAAGAAACGTAGGAGGGAAAAAACTGACTGGGAGCTTAGAATTTTGGAAAGTAGTTTACATTTTTCTCTTCACCTATCCAAGATCTAATTACGGTTTTTCCATTTGTGGTGCCTAGATTTTTACGAATTTTTTCTTACATAGTTCATAGATAATCTTCTTTTCACATAACAGGAGTGTGTCCCTCTACTTGGATCCAGTGGGAAGGAAACTGCTACAAAGCCACTGGTCAAGCCTTGAATTGGGCCCAGGCAAGGGAGGAGTGTGTTCAGATGGGAGGCACGATGGTCGCACCCCAGCCTGGCAAAGAGACTCTATTTGTGGTCGGCCTTATTCCCTCAACGGTTATAGACATTTGGATCAATTGTAATGACATCCAAGTGGAGGGTAAGTCCTACTTTTAGAATGAGGTTTGTAAAGGTCCTACGCTTTGCAGTAAAACCATTAGCGTTTTAGTAAATTCTTAGTCAAGGACGAAGGTTTCCAGAGAAAAGCTTGACTTTTTATGACTACATGAATGGACTAATAACATTAATAGATTAATGGCTTTGCCTATACTATGTTGCCGGTATTACATTAGCTCCACGATTGAAATCGTGGTCTTAAACGTGGAGTAATCGTAGCGATCGTATCAGATCTGATCAGATCTTGAGGCCAGTTTAGAAATCGTATTGACCGGAGAACAATATTTTGGATGTATATACGACGAACACGATAAATTGCCAATTGTTACATTGCATCACATTGTATAGGATTGTACAAGATTAAGAACGCGTTACAGAACGCATGTCATCGTGCTTACAGATTGTGGTGATCGGGATCAGTCGTGGATAAGAATACCACTACGCTTTGTGGATGTTGTTGATGACAACATTGGGACCATGGTCAGTCTCGCTAAATGTTTTCGTTGGGAGTCCAATCGTAGATGAAAACATGATGTCGATTTCGACCTGGAGAGACATCGCATCCACCATCGTATCCGATCGCAACTGAGCGAATCGGATCGTAATGATCGCATTGGAACGTATCCGAACGTAACAGATCGCCCCAAATCACGGACACGATCGTATTGAGGGTGCCAGTTCGAGACCAGACCGTGAACTCAATCGTGACAATCGTATCTGAACGTAACCAATCGTACGTGAGCGGGACTCCAGATCGCGTCGCGTCAACTGATCGCCTCCGAGCGCACCAAATGTATCGACTCGTATGAAAACGTCAAAAATGTCAGAGAAATTGCAATGGATCGCATGACAGTGAAAACTTAATATGCAATAAAGACGCCAATGCCGGACTTTTCTTTCTTATTTTGATTGACAGGCCAGTGGGTGTGCGAGGAGTGGGATACTGAAGTCACCTTCACTGAGATGCAGTGGTATTTTGGGGAACCTAATAGCTATCGTGGTCCTGCATCTGAAAACTGTGCAATACTGAGTGTCTGGAATGACCCATCGGGTAATTGGTTTGATACCCCGTGTGTTGGGAAATTGTACACAGTGTGCAAGCAGCCGTTGTAAGTGGCTTCAAGGGAACTGCACTTGTATTGAAGCACACCTCACCAAATTAGCAATTCCAATAAATCTGAACACAGTATCGGAGTACAATACATGTAGTACCTTCAGCAACGTTGTTTAATGTCAATGTACCTAAAATCATTTCAGATAGGTAAGGGAAATCTGTCCTGCCACTATACTAGTTGAAAAAAAAATGCTTCGTAAGTTATAGGATGGATCTATCATTTTAAGTTTAATTTTAAGTTTAATTTAAATGATTATCATAATCAAGAGTGTAACATTTGGAATTGATCAATTCATTTTGTGTTGTATAATTATGGTTACAATGTAATGTATGTAATGTTTAGGGTAAGTGGTGAGATTTACTTGAACTTTTTCAAACACTTTTTCAAAGTGATTGTAGTATATTTGAATTGATCGATGGCTGCCGTGTTGAAATTATGTTAAAACATTCATGTAAAATTTAGTGGGCCTGACGTTTCGATCCTAGCAGGACCTTTCTCAAAGGCAGAGGTCCTGAGGCAGAGGTCCAAAGGCAGAAAGGTCCTGCGAGGATCGAAACGTCAGGCCCACTAAATTTTAGATTTACTTTTTGGTAATTTTAGTCAGTAAGCAGTTTGCAACATTTTTGTATATCACCTTAAAACATTCATGGTTATAAAGCAGGTCATGGAGCAAGTACGCAAGAACTGCCCGGGGAGACGGCAGACCGCGCCCGCTGAACAGCCGACTACAATTGGTGAGCAGTTTCCACGCTGAACATACCTGACTCTTGTCATTCTAATATCCAAACAATTTCCCTCTAATGCAATTTATTTTTAAAAAAAACGTATATGTGTATACCGTAATAGTGCTTTATCCGAATTTCATAGCAGTGAAAGTATATGATTTGTGAAAATACCAAACGAAAGTGGACTGCACCAGGACTTGAACCCGGGACTTTGATAATGAAATGGACCATCACTCTTACGTGCTCTATCTTCAGGGATGACACAGCTCTTTGATGAGCACATACGTTGGATGAAGCTTTTCATATTTTCCTACAGATGTAGGAGATGCAAACTGACAGGGAGCTTTCAACCCCATCTGCTCTTGGGTGTCCCGGGTGCCCCTTCATATCTTTGGTTACTGGATCGCGACTGCGAAAATTATTGGATTATCGCTTTATGAATTTTTTCCAGTTGTTTTGCACACATTTTGATATCTAATTTGTCCATATCGGACATACTTATCTGGTGTCAATTAGTAAAGTATGCATAGGTCTTTATAATTGCATATGATTATTGGTGTACAATTTAAAACTGTCGAAAATTGGCTTCCATTTCTATATGAATCGTGCTTAAGAATCTATATTGCACTGGTTTCATGCTTCTGTATAATTCTGAGAGAAACTGATTAAAGTTTGGAACAATAATAAACATCAGATTTTAAAACGATATACAGAAAAATGTTGTAAACTGATTACTGACTAAAAGTACTAAAAATGCAAATCTCAAAATTAAGTGGGCCTGTTTCGATCCTAGCAGGACCTTTCTCAAAGGCAGAGTGACAGGACAAAACAGATACATGTACACAAAGGAAGGGGAAGAGAGTGAATAGGACACGGATGAGAAACAAAGGACACAGAGTAAAGCTGGTAGGGTGAGATCAAAGGGAACGGCAAGGAGTAGGGTAAGGATTAGTGAGAGGAGGGGAAAGATCAAAGGGAGAAGTGTGGAGGAGTGAACACAAAAGAAAGATCATCAGAAAGCTGCATCAGAAACCTGAGTGGTAACTCGACGTTTCGACCAGTATGGTCTGGCCGTCATCAGGAGAATGAGCATACTGGTCGAAACGTCGAGTTACCACTCAGGTTCCTTTCAGAACCACACCTCTTCTTTAAGAGACATTATACATGGTGTCACCGCAAACCTTCCTATATTGATTAACCCACCATGCCAAGCCTTAAGTCTTATTTACCATGTGGTTGAATAGTCCGAAGACGCTTCATCCACATTTTCTCACGGCTAAGATGGACAGCATTACTACGGTGACCAAGGGATTCGATGCCCAGTACACTCATATCTGATATATTAAAATAATGATCAGGGAGATTGAAGTGATACTCAACAGTGTTGTCCATTTTACCGGTTTTGATAGTAGACCTATGGCCATAGATACGTTTTTTAAGGGGGGTTTGGTCTCACCAACATACTGAACATTACCTTCTCTTCAAGAGATGAAGTATATGATGTTTGAGTTAGTGCACGTGATAGAGCCATAGGTCGTGTGGGTAGTACCAGAGGAATGTCCATTGAAAGAGTCTATTTCCTTGACATGTGACTTGCAAACAATGCATTTCGAGGTACACTTAAATGTACAAAATTTAGTGGGAGGTGAAGTGTCCAAAGGGGGAACCTCTGCTTGCACAATTAAGTCACGCAGGTTACGGGGGTGCCTGAAAGCCAAAACAGGTGTATTTGGAATGGCGTCGGCCAGACGATCTGAAGTGTGGAGAATATGGTGGTTTTCCTTAGTTATCTTCCTGAGAGGATGGAGAGAAGGGTGGTAGGAAGTAACTAAGGGAACCTTGGGATTGTCCTTGGGACCTGGTGGCTTTTGTTTGAGTGCCGAACTTCTGGGAATGTAGTAGACTTTAGCAATGGAGTTATTCACTTGGCGAGAAGTATAGCCTCTAGCAACCAAGTTACTGGCCAATACACGTGTATTGCGGCGAAAGTCAGACTCATTGGAACATATGCGCCTCAATCTGAGGGCCTGGCTGTAAGTTAGCCTATACCAGTCTTACAGTGTCTAGGGTGACAACTGGAGGCATAAAGATATTGATGAGTGTCGGTGGGCTTAGAATACAAGTCAGTAGTAAGTGTATTGAGGTCTCTCCGGACGGTGACATCCAGAAAGTGGGTCTGCTGAAGAGACTGCTCACATGTGAATTTGATAGTCCAGTGGAAGGAATTGATGTGGTCAAAGAAGGCATTCAAGCTGCTTCCGTCCCTAATCCAAATGAAGAAAACGTCATCTATGTATCTCCACCAAATCCAGGGACTGAGCATGCATTCCTCAAGGTCACCCATGAAGAGGGAAGCAAAGGAAGGAGCAATGTGCGTGCAATGGCAGTGCCATGCACTTGATGATAGCGCTTGCCAAGAAAGAAGACATTGTTCTTGGCCAACACTAGCCTCGTGAGGGTGGTTATGTCAGAGATGGGGGAGAAGACTGTTTTCCTTTGGCCAGGGCTGAGGAGCAAGCTTGAATGCCTTCTTCCTGGGGATGTTAGTGTATAGAGAGGAAACATCAATGGCACCAACTATGGCAGTGGTCGGAATTTGATCCTTGACACTTTCCATCTTTCGCAGAAAGTCGGGAGTGTCATGGACGTAGGAGGGGATTTGGGGAACCAAGGGTTTGAAAAAAGAGTCAATGAAAAGAGAAACATGTATGTGTTCCGTAGGTGAACCATTGCCAGAGATGATGGGTCTGCCTTGGTTGATGGTCTTGTGAATTTTCGGGAGAAGGTAGAATCTGGCAGTTCTACAATTGATCGGTGATAGGAATCTGTGAGCTTTTTTTACTCAATTGATCACGTGATCACATGTAATCCAAAACTTGCTGAATTTGCTCTGAAAATTTGCCAGTGGGGTTATAGAGTCCAGACATTTATAGTGCTGGGGATCGTTAAGTTGGTGATTTGCTTAATCAACATATTTTTGGCGATCTATGATTACTACGGCTGACCCTTTATCTGCTGGCTTGATAATAATGTCACCGCGGGAACGTATAGAGTGTTGAGAGCAAGACGTTCTTCCCTAGGGAGATTGTCGCGGGGCTTACGGGTAAGATGAGAGGAGTTGGAAACTTGAGAACTGACTGCTTGCACATACGTTTCAAGGGCTGGAACACGGTTCTTGGGGGACCCAGGTGCTTTTTGCTCGGAAAGGTTCTTCTTTACGGCAGCCAGAATCGAAGAAGAACTCAGTCAGACGAAGTTTGCGGTAACACTCAGTGAGATCTTGACTGAGCATTACTTGGTCAACTTTGGGGGAGTTGAACAAAAGTTCAAATCCTTGGAAAGTAACGTATGCTCTGCGTCTGTACTGTTAGAGAAGAAGGGGGAAGGTTGACAACAGTGTTAGTGTGGGGGTAATGATATAGACTGGGGACTGCGTCTGAAAAAGTTACTTGTTAGACATGTATCAGCACCTTCTATTTATCCGCAATATTCCGCTAGCGCCAAGAACCAGCCTTGAGAGTTTATGAATTAAAGGCAATTTCTATTTCATTTTTTACAATCTATTATACCTGACGCATTCTTAACTTCTGCGCGTTTAATTGGTCCCCATCACTACTGCTGTAGAGAGAGAAGATTTTAAATTAGGAAAGGCAGAAAGAAAGGGAGGGAAGGAAGGAGAGAGAGACTGAATGAAAGAGAGAAATGGAGGGAGAAATGAGAGAAAAAGAGGGAGGGAGAGAGGAAGAGAGAGATGGGGGAGAGAGAGGTGAAAGAGAAAGCCACGTTTGGTGTGAAATTTAGCCTTGAAGTAAAGTAAAGAGGTATTTTTGATGGTAGTATTCACACAACCCTGACCCCACGCCTTAGTACCATGTACACTGGAGTGCCTAGCCATTATCGCCTGGTGTACGTTTACGTGCACACAAAGCAATTCAGCTCAGAGATCAATGTATGTAATGATTTACTCTTTAAACGTGTTTAAAGGAAGAGAGAGATAGGGAGAGAGGTAAAGAGAAAGCCAGGTTTGGAATGAAATTTAGCCTTGAAGTAAAATAGAGAGGTATCTTTTACTGTTGGCATTTAAAAAAAACTGACTCCATCCCGTATCACCCTTGCACAGTGGAGTGCCTAGCCATTATCCCCTGGTGCAAGTTTACGTGCACACAAAGTAATTCGGCTCAGAGATTTATGTTTATTATAATTATTTACTCTTTCACGTGTTTTACTTTTTTCTCGTGGTACATCATGTAAGGTCAGGACATGTTGCATCGGATGAAGAAGCTTTGTTTTAGAGAAAGCCCATGTGGCATGGTAGACAAACTTTCTTGTTCTTCTTTCCATAATTCACGTACCTTCTCTAGTTCCCTTTACCTAGTATATGAGTGTTCCTGTCTGCCAAAATATATGTGCTCAGCACTCGGCACTGGGTTCTTGTACATCTGTTGTATCCTCTGCTTTGCATATTATCAGTTCTTCGCTCATTTGCTTTAAGTGCCTTAAGTGTTTTCCCTGATGATTTCGGTGAACTTTGCCAATGAAATTCAGTTTTCATGAAGACATGGCTTACAATCCCATCCCGTGGTTTGGCATGCGCAGATAGATGTTTCAATAAGCAGCTAAACTCCTGATTTAAGGACGCATTGTATGTGCCAAGTATTCACTGCATCTACAATAGCAAGACAACGAAACCAACAGCTAGATCAGGTTCATTTTTCATATATCGGTCAACACAATTTAAATTTTATTTCCAATACTTCCACAATACATAGTGCTTCATTACACATACATCATTGAATAAGTTTTAGACGCAAAGTGGATGTTTGGTATTTATTTTGAAGTACTGCCTCTTCCCTGTCTTAATCAGGCATTTTATACCAACTAGGTTTATTAAGTAAGGATTAATTTCATACTTGTGTAGGGAGTCGGGATTTTTGAACGTGTGTTTTCTGGCAGTCACATTGCAACCTTTGAAATGTATTATACATATTCATGAGTATAATGCCGATATCAACCAATCTGGTGCCCTTCCCCGGAACTGAAATCGACTCTTAATCCCCATTCGTCTTTTAACAAAGTTATACCTGTAGGTCATTGCCATCGTCAACTCTTCAATTCATATACAATACAATTTATGGAAATGGGATATATCTAGCACGCGTTTCATGATTCTCTTCTACCACTAATAATTATGTGTATATGAATCGTGCAACGGCTTCAAAGCAAACGCCAGTTGCTTGTTAGACATGCTTCAGCACTTTCAATTTATCAGCATCCGCACTGCACACCTAGCTCTAAGGACCAGCCTTGACTGTCTGTAACTTGCAGGCAATTTCTATTTCATTATTTCCAATAAATAATGCATTACGCATTGATCTGCGTGGTTAATTGGTGCTCATCACCACTGCTGTAGAGTGAGAGAGACAGATATAGGAGAGGGAGAAAGAAAGAGAGGGAAGGAGGGAGAGAGAGACTTAACGAAATAGAGACATGGAGGGACAAGAGAGAGAGAAAAAAGAGAGAGAGAGGAAGAGAGAGATGGGGAGAGGGAGGAAAAAAAAGAAAGCCAGGTTTGGTGTGAAATTTAGCCTTGAAGTAAAGTATAGAGGTATCTTTGATGGTAGCATTCACACAACCCTGACTCCACGCCTTAGTACCATGTACACTGGAGTGCCTAGCCATTATCGCCTGGTGTACGTTTACGTGCACACAAAGCAATTCAGCTCAGAGATCAATGTATGTAATGATTTACTCTTTAAACGTGTTTTCCTTTTTCTCTTGGTACATCATGTAAGGTCAGGACTAAATTACATGGATGTAGAAGCCCTGTTTTAGAGACAGCACATGTGGTAAGGTAGACAATCTTTCTTGATCTTCTTTTCCATAATCCACGTACATGTAGTTCCTTATACCTCGTATTCACTGAGTCTTCCTCTCTGCCAACATGTATGTGCTCAGCACTCGGCACTGGGTTCTTGTACATCTTTCTATCCTCTGCTTTGCATATTATCAGTTCTTCACTCATTTGCTTAGATTTTGGTGGACTTTGCTAATGAAAATTCAGTGTTCGTGAAAACATGGCTTACAATCCCATGCGGTGGTTCGGCATGCGCATAAATAATGTTTCAATAACCAGCTAAACTCCTGATTTGAAGACACATCGTATGTGCCAAGTATTCACTGCATTTACAATTGCAAGACAACGAAACCAACAGCTAGATCAGGTTCATTTTTCATATATCGGTCAACACAATTTAAATTTTATTTCCAATACTTCCACAATACATAGTGCTTCATTACACATACATCATTGAATAAGTTTTAGACGCAAAGTGGATGTTTGGTATTTATTTTGAAGTACTGCCTCTTCCCTGTCTTAATCAGGCATTTTATACCAACTAGGTTTATTTAGTAAGGATTAATTTCATACTTGTGTAGGGAGTCGGGATTTTTGAACGTGTGTTTTCTGGCAGTCACATTGCAACCTTTGAAATGTATTATACATATTCAATATACAATGTCTGAGAATCAAATTACGTCTAACACGCGTCACAATTATTACAACACATTACAACACTATATTGATTTACGAATATGACAATCGTTTCATAATGATTTTAGTTTGATTATACCTCACAACTAGATATAGCAGTTTACACAAACTGAGCACAAAGTCCAATTGATACACTCTGATACTTAAAGCCCCTACACAACATTGGTCCAGGTCAAAGAATAGCATCCATATGTCGTGTGATCCAATATATGCATGAAATAGCACACCTGTGAAAATTTCAGCTCAATCCGCCAACCGAGTCTCGAGAAAATCGTAAAAACTGCTTCATTTGTTTCGCGAAAATGCAGCATTCAACGCCGCACTGTTCCGAAAAATAGTTTAGATCTCGGTGAAACGTAAACTATTTCTTTTACTCATTTCTCCCAAAATACAACATCTTAGGCAGAAATATCTCAGTGAGAGGTTTCTACTATAATGTGAATATGTGGACATTTCTGTTATTCGATCTTACCAATGTTGTGTAGGGGCTTTAAGTTAGTCTGTTTTCTTTCTTTTGACAAAATCAACACACGCTTAGATTATGTGGCTCATACGAGTTTCATTAAGTAAGAATTAACTAGATTTCAGAATTATTTTTCACCATGATTACAACACAGCATCCATTGATCAGCTCAAATCTATGGCCAATACTTCACGATAGAATGAGTTCAAATCAATCCCACTCCTCACCTCAAACCATTAATAGTTATGTATTTCTTTTAATTTGTTAGTACCAATTTTAAAACACAACATCAATTGATCAATTTCAAATTTGACATTCTTGATTATAATTTCAGTTGAATTTTACTTCACTACTAAATCATATATATTTGCTTCGGCTTTTCGAAGCCTTTTTTATGCTTGTGTCAACTAGTGACAGGCCTTACTGGCCCTTATATTGACCTTTGAATGTTCTGAACGTTGTCCGGAATGATTCAGATCAGATCAACTGTCCTGACGCCACTTTCATAGTCTGCTCTGATATTGTGTTCATATTACAACTGCTAATATGAGGAGGTGTTCTTCATTTCAAGTGCAGCTCCGTTGAAGCCACCTACATGGGCTGCTTGCACACTGTGTAGTATTCCAAATAACACCGGAGATCAATCCATTTACCCGATTGGTCTAGCCAGACACTCAGAACTGCACAGTTTTCAGATGCAGGACCAAAAGCGTCATTGGGTTGCCCATCATCCCACGGCATCTCAGTGAAGGTGACCTCAGTCTCCCCCTCCTCACATCCCCACTGGCCTGCCAATCAAAATATGAAAGAAAGTCTTTGAATTTGTTAGGCCCTAAATGGCATTTACTTCTACACCACTTTTCCAACGATCCAATTACAACAGTTGCCAATGTCGTGTGATATAATATGAATGCCACGAATGAACTATAGCATAGCTGCTCGCGGAACAACGCTAATCGTGACAGGCAACATAACATAAGCAAAAGCCCTCAATCTAATGCATGGATGTCTGTTCTATTTCCGTACAGTTGTGTACATATATTTTTCAACTTTTTCTTTACTAAGAAAACGCTTCAGCCTATGGCCAAGCTAGGAGTAGGCCCTTTACAAACCTAAGAGTCTTATGGAAAGACTTACCATTCATTTGAATGTCATTGCAATTGATCCAGATCCACGCTTCAAAAATACCACTCTCTTTGGGCATAAATTGAAGCAGAAATTGGGTCTCGCTCTCAGACTGGGGTACGACCATCGTGCCTCCCATCTGAACACACTCCTCCCTTGCCTGGTTCCAATCTAAGGCTTGACCAGTGGCTTTGTAGCAGTTTCCTTCCCACTGGATCCAAGTAGAAGGACACACCCCTGGTAGGTGAAAAGGAGATACTATGATCTACGAAAACATGTTTACAGCACGTAACAAATCAAGGCATAACAAATGGTAAAATAGACATTGGATCTTGGAATGGGTAAAGAGAAAAATCTAAACTACACTTTCCCCAAATGTTTAACAGCTCCCTGTCAGTTTTCACCTGATACATTTGTTTTAATTAACACTTTTAGAAAAGCTTCATTCAACTTTGTATTATCAAAGAGCTGTGTCATCCCTGACGATAATAGCAGGTAAGATGTGCTGGTCCATTTTTTTCTTTAAAAAAATCCAGGCTTCAAGTCCTGGTGCAGTCCATTTATTAGTTCCTTTTTAAACGAATTGCATTACAGTAAATATTTCTGGATATTAGAATGACAAGAGTCATTGCTCACCATTTGTAGTCGCCTGTTCAGCGGGCGCGGTCTGCCGTCTCCCCGGGCAGTTCTTGCGTACTTGCTCCATGACCTGCTTCATCCAGTGACGAGGGTCGGGATTGCCGGCCTCGGGCTTGGGTGGCGGACCGAAGAAACAGTCCTTGGCCGCGCTCTCCACAAGGCCCACAGACACTTGATTTAGGATAAAATTGAAAGAAAGAAAGAATGTACTCCAATCATTAGAATTAAAGTTATAATATATTCCAAGAAATGCAAACTATTTGTTACCATATGTCATTTCCTATTAATCTAAAACAGAAATAAACTCACCGGCTGCGACCAGAAAAAGGGTCAGAAAGCCCAGCGATTGAGGCATGTTGAATGCTGTAAGGACTTTCAATTTGTTTCCGATTTCTCCTCCGATTTCTTTTTACGAATGTCGAGCAGCCTTCGGTACCGAGTCCGCGGCCTTAACTGGATTCAATTTCCTCTGTTGCTGGGTTTATAGCATGGGTACGTGCACCTTCCTCACATCGGACATGCGCAGTCGAAGTCTCAATACAATGCCATTCCACAACCTACGTATTTTTGGTCCATTTCGAGCGCGAAAGCGAAGGTATTGTTTACTTTGGCCTTTGTATAAAAAACACCTGTGGTAAAAACTTAAAGAGGAGATTGTCGTGCATGCGCTATTATTGAGCTGCAATTTCTGGTTGTCGCCTGGAAGCTTTCGTTAACACTCCAAAACGAAAAGAAAAACAGCCGTGGCAATTTGATGATACTTGAAACATTAGTGAGTTGATTTCATAATCTCGAGAGTGAAAATTAGTCATCAGATCAAGTGGCATGTAGCGCCTCCACTACAATATATGACTCGTTGTTTTGAATCCAGCAAAAACTGTATTCACTGTTAACGAGTAATAAGAATATAATTACCGGGTATAGAATACCTGATATACCATATCGGGTGTACCGTACTGGGTACCCATACCGGGTGTACCATACATGGAGTTTTCAATGAAGGTGCCCTACACGACGAAATGAGCACTGTGTATACATTGATAGCAGGCCAACTTGCAAGAACTAAAAATTGAAATTGTTCTTTTTACATTCAGCTTTATACTGGTGAATCAAATATATAGAAATGTTTATTTTTATCAAAGTTACTTCTATCATCCTACTTGTAACAATAGGACATTAATTTGCAGCTAATTGAATATAATTTAGCTTTGGCTGCAGTAAAACAACTAACATCTATCTGTTTCAAAGTTAAATATATCTGTTTCAAACCCGTTTGAAATATCATACTGTTTATCATAAAAAAGGTGGGTAAGGATAGCGTTGTAGACTCCAAGGCTGATTCGTGGTTTCGGGTACTAGCCACCTTGACATCAGGACAATAGGTTTCCTCGGTGAAGATTGCTTCCCTACACAGGAGGCAGTGGATCGTGATGGCTGAACAATATATATATATCGATTTTAAATTCGTGCGGGAGCTGTACGTTAAAAAGATACACTTTATTAAATATTAGATAGTACTGTACCGACATCACGAAGTGACACGCATCTAAGGCTGGTTACAATTTTTTTAAAGAGAACTAAATTTGTAGTAGGTAATTCGCCACTAAAAACATGCTAAAAAAATATGCGTTACATGGTATTTCCACAATGCAAACCTTAACATCTGATCTAACTGTCATGATTACTCATCAGCATACCAAATTCCAATGTCTCTCAACCGCCTACACGTGCATGTATGTGCGTATGTAGGAATGTATGTAGAAAGTGCGTGTTTTGTACAAAGATGCGTACTGTACGTCGTCTAGTTCTTTTCAAAATATCTGATGTCATACTAAAATGGACGAAATTTCAAGCGTGTGACACTCATCCATATAGGCCTACTAGTGCTACAAGTTTTACCCAGACGTTTTAGATGAGCATGGGCCCGTATCAGACCGTTACCCCGGGCTCAAAGAGGCCTCTCCATTCATCTCCGAGCTCACGCTAGATCTATTTCCCACCAGTCAGAGACTTGGCTATATTCGATTCCGATTAGTGAACAACAGCAGGTGTACTTTTTTTGGGAAACAACTATTCCATGGTAGATAAAATTTAATGCGCTTTTACGTAATTCGTGTTCCTTTCTCTATAGTTCATTTTAGTATAGTGAGTGTTCCTGTCTTCCAACATGTACACTGGGTTCTTGTACATCTATTTTATCCTATACTTCGCATGTTATCAGTTCTTCTCTCATTTACCTACAAGCTTTGGGTGCTTTCCCTGATCTACTGATTTCGGTGGACTTTCCCAATGAAATTCAGTTTTCATGAAGACATGGCTTACAATCCCATGCGGTGGTTTGGCATTCGCAGATAGATTTTTCAATAATCAGCTAAACTCCTGATTTGTGGACGCATTGTATGTGCCAAGTATTCACTGCATCTTC
The DNA here is from genome assembly GCA_949987565.1 of Luidia sarsii. Taxonomy (NCBI): domain Eukaryota; kingdom Metazoa; phylum Echinodermata; class Asteroidea; order Paxillosida; family Luidiidae; genus Luidia; species Luidia sarsii. The sequence continues at coordinate 8,077,059 of OX465119.1, read as the reverse complement.
AATTGCAAGACAACGAAACCAACAGCTAGATCAGGTACATTTCTCATATATCGGTCAACACAGTTTTATTTTCAATACTTCCACAATACAAAGAGCTTCATTTCACATATGCCGACATCATTAAATAAGGTTTAGACGCAAAGTGAATGTTTGGTATTTATTTTGAGGTTATGCCTCTACTTTGTCTTAATCAGGTGTTTTAGGCCAACTAGGTTTATTTAGTGAGGATCAATTTCATGCTTGTGTAAGGAGTCGGCGTTTTTTAACGTGTGTCTTCTGGCAGTCAAATTGCAACCTTTGACATATTTGCATATTCATGAGTGAAATGCTAAAGTCAACCAATCTAATGCCCTTCCCCGAAAAGTGGAATCGACTCTTAATGCCCATTCGTCTTTTAAGTTATCCCAGTAGGTCACTGCGTCAACTATGACATTCCTATACAATACAATGTCTGAGAATCAAATTACGTCTAACACGCGTCACAATTATTACAACACATTACAACACTATATTGATTTACGAATATGACAATCGTTTCATAATGATTTTAGTTTGATTATACCTCACAACTAGATATAGCAGTTTACACAAACTGAGCACAAAGTCCAATTGATACACTCTGATACTTAAAGCCCCTACACAACATTGGTCGAGGTCAAAGAATAGCATCCATATGTCGTGTGATCCAATATATGCATGAAATAGCACACCTGTGAAAATTTCAGCTCAATCCGCCAACCTAGTCTCGAGAAAATCGTAAAAACTGCTTCATTTGTTTCGCGAAAATGCAGCATTCAACGCCGCACTGTTCCGAAAAATAGTTTAGATCTCGGTGAAACGTAAACTATTTCTTTTACTCATTTCTCCCAAAATACAACATCTTAGGCAGAAATATCTCAGTGAGAGGTTTCTACTATAATGTGAATATGTGGAAATTTCTGTTTTTCGATCTTACCAATGTTGTGTAGGGGCTTAAAGTTAGTCTGTTTTCTTTCTTTTGACAAAATCAACACACGCTTAGATTATGTGGATCATACGAGTTTCATTAAGTAAGAATTAACTAGATTTCAGAATTATTTTTCACCATGATTACAACACAGCATCCATTGATCAGCTCAAATCTATGGCCAATACTTCACGATAGAATGAGTTCAAATCAATCCCACTCCTCACCTCAAACCATTAATAGTTATGTATTTCTTTTAATTTGTTAGTACCAATTTTAAAACACAACATCAATTGATCAATTTCAAATTTGACATTCTTGATTATAATTTCAGTTAAATTTTACTTCACTACTAAATCATATATATTTGCTTCTGCTTTTCGAAGCCTTTTTTATGCTTGTGTCAACTAGTGACAGGCCTTACTGGCCCTTATATTGACCTTTGAATGTTCTGAACGTTCTCCGGAATGATTCAGATCAGATCAACTTTCCTGACGCCACTTTCATAGTCTGCTCTGATATTGTGTTCATATTACAACTGCTAATATGAGGAGGTGTGCTTCATTACAAGTGCAGCTGCGTTGAAGCCACCTACATGGGCTGCTTGCACACTGTGTAGTATTCCAAATAACACCGGAGATCAATCCATTTACCCGATTGGTCTAGCCAGACACTCAGAACTGCACAGTTTTCAGATGCAGGACCATAATAGTCATCGGGTTGCCCATCATCCCACGGCATCTCAGTGAAGGTGACCTCAGTCTCCCCCTCCTCACATCCCCACTGGCCTGCCAATCAAAATATGAAAGAAAGTCTTTGAATTTGTTAGGCCCTAAATGGCATTTACTTCTACACCACTTTTCCAACGATCCAATTACAACAGTTGCCAATGTCGTGTGATATATTATGAATGCCACGAATGACCTATAGCATAGCTGCTCGCGGAACAACGCTAATCGTGACAGGCAACATAACATAAGCAAAAGCCCTCAATCTAATGCATGGATGTCTGTTCTATTTCCGTACAGTTGTGTACATATATTTTTCAACTTTTTCTTTACTAAGAAAACGCTTCAGCCTATGGCCAAGCTAGGAGTAGGCCCTTTACAAACCTAAGAGTCTTATGGAAAGACTTACCATTCATTTGAATGTCATTGCAGTTGATCCAGATCCACGCTTCAAAAATACCACTCTCTTTGGGCATAAATTGAAGCAGAAATTGGGTCTCGCTGTCAGACTGGGGTACGACCATCGTGCCTCCCATCTGAACACACTCCTCCCTTGCCTGGTTCCAATCTAAGGCTTGACCAGTGGCTTTGTAGCAGTTTCCTTCCCACTGGATCCAAGTAGAAGGACACACCCCTGGTAGGTGAAAAGGAGATACTATGATCTACGAAAACATGATTACAGCACGTAACAAATCAAGGCATAACAAATGGTAAAATAGAAATTGGATCTTGGAATGGGTAAAGAGAAAAATCTAAACTACACTTTCCCCAAATGTTTAACAGCTCCCTGTCAGTTTTCACCTGATACATTTGTTTTAATTAACACTTTTAGAAAAGCTTCATTCAACTTTGTATTATCAAAGAGCTGTGTCATCCCTGACGATAATAGCAGGTAAGATGTGCTGGTCCATTTTTTTTTTAAATCCATGCTTCAAGTCCTGGTGCAGTCCATTTATTAGTTCCTTTTTAAATGAATTGCATTACAGTAAATATTTCTGGATATTAGAGTGACAAGAGTCATTGCTCACCATTTGTAGTCGCCTGTTCAGCGGGCGCGGTCTGCCGTCTCCCCGGGCAGTTCTTGCGTACTTGCTCCATGACCTGCTTCATCCAGTAATGAGGGTCGGGATTGCCGGCCTCGGGCTTGGGTGGCGGACCGAAGAAACAGTCCTTGGCCGCGCTCTCCACAAGGCCCACAGACACTTGAATTAGGAGAAAATTAAAAGAAAGAAAGAATGTACTCCAATCATTAGAATTAAAGTTATAATATATTCCAAGAAATGCAAACTATTTGTTACCATATGTCATTTCCTATTAATCTAAAACAGAAATAAACTCACCGGCTGCGACCAGAAAAAGGGTCAGAAAGCCCAGCGATTGAGGCATGTTGAATGCTGTAAGGACTTTCAATTTGTTTCCGATTTCTCCTCCGATTTCTTTTTACGAATGTCGAGCAGCCTTCGGTACCGAGTCCGCGGCCTTAACTGGATTCAGTTTCCTCTGTTGCTGGGTATATAGCGTGGGTACGTGCACCTTCCTCACATCGGACATGCGCAGTCGAAGTCTCAATACAATGCCATTCCACAACCTACGTATTTTTGGTCAATTTCGAGCGCGAAAGCGAAGGTATTGTTTACTTTGGCCTTTGTATAAAAAACACCTGTGGTAAAAACTTAAAGAGGCGATTGTCGTGCATGCGCTGTTATTGAGCTGCAATTTCTGGTTGTCACCTGGAAGCTTTCGTTAACACTCCAAAACGAAAAGAAAAACAGCCGTGGCAATTTGATGATACTTGAAACATTAGTGAGTTGATTTCATAATCTCGAGAGTGAAAATTAGTCATCAGATCAAGTGGCATGTAGCGCCTCCACTACAATATATGATTCGTTGTTTTGAATCCAGCAAAAACTGTATTCACTGTTAACGAGTAATAAGAATATAATTACCGGGTATAGAATACCTGATATACCATATCGGGTGTACCGTACTGTGTACCCATACCGGGTGTACCATACATGGAGTTTTCAATGAAGGTGCCCTACACGACGAAATGAGCACTGTGTATACATTGATAGCAGGCCAACTTGCAAGAACTAAAAATTGAAATTGTTCTTTTTACATTCAGCTTTATACTGGTGAATCAAATATATAGAAATGTTTATTTTTATCAAAGTTACTTCTATCATCCTACTTGTAACAATAGGACATTAATTTGCAGCTAATTGAATATAATTTAGCTTTGGCTGCAGTAAAAAACTAACATCTATCTGTTTCAAAGTTAAATATATCTGTTTCAAACCCGTTTGAAATATCATACTGTTTATCATAAAAAAGGTGGGTAAGGATAGCGTTGTAGACTCCAAGGCTGATTCGTGGTCTCGGGTACTAGCCACCTTGACATCAGGACAATAGGTTTCCTCGGTGAAGATTGCTTCCCTACACAGGAGGCAGTGGATCGTGATGGCTGAACAATATATATATATATCGATTTTAAATTCGTGCGGGAGCTGTACGTTAAAAAGATACACTTAATTAAATATTAGATAGTACTGTACCGACATCACGAAGTGACACGCATCTAAGGCTGGTTAAATTTTTTTTAAAGAGAACTAAATTTGTAGTAGGTAATTCGCCATTAAAAACATGCTAAAAAAAATATGCGTTACATGGTATTTCCACAATGCAAACCTTAACATCTGATCTAACTGTCATGATTACTCATCAGCATACCAAATTCCAATGTCTCTCAACCGCCTACACGTGCATGTATGTGCGTATGTAGAAATGTATGTAGAAAGTGCGTGTTTTGTACAAAGATGCGTACTGTACGTCGTCTAGTTCTTTTCAAAATATCTGATGTCATACTAAAATGGACGAAATTTCAAGCGTGTGACACTCATCCATATAGGCCTACTAGTGCTACAAGTTTTACCCAGACGTTTTAGATGAGCATGGGCCCGTATCAGACCGTTACCCCGGGCTCAAAGAGGCCTCTCCATTCATCTCCGAGCTCACGCTAGATCTATTTCCCACCAGTCAGAGACTTGGCTATATTCGATTCCGATTAGTGAACAACAGCAGGTGTACGTTTTTTAGAGAAACAACTATTCCATGGTAGATAAAATTTAATGCGCTTTTACGTAATTCGTGTTCCTTTCTCTATAGTTCATTTTAGTATGGTGAGTGTTCCTGTCTTCCAACATGTACACTGGGTTCTTGTACATCTATTTTATCCTATACTTCGCATGTTATCAGTTCTTCTCTCATTTACCTACAAGCTTTGGGTGCTTTCCCTGATCTACTGATTTCGGTGGACTTTCCCAATGAAATTCAGTTTTCATAAGACATGGCTTACAATCCCATGCGGTGGTTTGGCATTCGCAGATAGATTTTTCAATAATCAGCTAAACTCCTGATTTGTGGACGCATTGTATGTGCCAAGTATTCACTGCATCTTCAATTGCAAGACAACGAAACCAACAGCTAGATCAGGTACATTTCTCATATATCGGTCAACACAGTTTTATTTTCAATACTTCCACAATACAAAGAGCTTCATTTCACATATGCCGACATCATTAAATAAGGTTTAGACGCAAAGTGAATGTTTGGTATTTATTTTGAGGTTATGCCTCTACTTTGTCTTAATCGGGTGTTTTAGGCCAACTAGGTTTATTTAGTGAGGATCAGTTTCATGCTTGTGTAAGGAGTCGGCGTTTTTTAACGTGTGTCTTCTGGCAGTCAAATTGCAACCTTTGACATATTTGCATATTCATGAGTGTAATGCTAAAGTCAACCAATCTAATGCCCTTCCCCGAAAAGTGGAATCGACTCTTAATGCCCATTCGTCTTTTAAGTTATCCCAGTAGGTCACTGCGTCAACTATGACATTCCTATACAATACAATGTCTGAGAATCAAATAACATCTAACACGCGTCACAATTATTACAACACATTACAACACTATATTGATTTACGAATATGACAATCGTTTCATAATGATTTTAGTTTGATTATACCTCACAACTAGATATAGCAGTTTACACAAACTGAGCACAAAGTCCAATTGATACACTCTGATACTTAAAGTCCCTACACAACATTGGTCCAGGTCAAAGAATAGCATCCATATGTCGTGTGATCCAATATATGCATGAAATAGCACACCTGTGAAAATTTCAGCTCAATCCGCAAACCGAGTCTCGAGAAAATCGTAAAAACCGCTTCATTTGTTTCGCGAAAATGCAGCATTCAACGCCGCACTGTTCCGAAAAATAGTTTAGATCTCGGTGAAACGTAAACTATTTCTTTTACTAATTTCTCCCAAAATACAACATCTTAGGCAGAAATATCTCAGTGAGAGGTTTCTACTATAATGTGAATATGTGGAAATTTCTGTTTTTCGATCTTACCAATGTTGTGTAGGGGCTTTAAGTTAGTCTGTTTTCTTTCTTTTGACAAAATCAACACACGCTTAGATTATGTGGATCATACGAGTTTCATTAAGTAAGAATTAACTAGATTTCATAATTATTTTTCACCATGATTACAACACAGCATCCATTGATCAGCTCAAATCTATGGCCAATACTTCACGATAGAATGAGTTCAAATCAATCCCACTCCTCACCTCAAACCATTAATAGTTATGTATTTCTTTTAATTTGTTAGTACCAATTTTAAAACACAACATCAATTGATCAATTTCAAATTTGACATTCTTGATTATAATTTCAGTTGAATTTTACTTCACTACTAAATCATATATATTTGCTTCGGCTTTTCGAAGCCTTTTTTATGCTTGTGTCAACTAGTGACAGGCCTTACTGGCCCTTATATTGACCTTTGAATGTTCTGAACGTTCTCCGGAATGATTCAGATCAGATCAACTTTCCTGACGCCACTTTCATAGTCTGCTCTGATATTGTGTTCATATTACAACTGCTAATATGAGGAGGTGTGCTTCATTTCAAGTGCAGCTCCGTTGAAGCCACCTACATGGGCTGCTTGCACACTGTGTAGTATTCCAAATAACACCGGAGATCAATCCATTTACCCGATTGGTCTAGCCAGACACTCAGAACTGCACAGTTTTCAGATGCAGGACCATAATAGTCATCGGGTTGCCCATCATCCCACGGCATCTCAGTGAAGGTGACCTCAGTCTCCCCCTCCTCACATCCCCACTGGCCTGCCAATCAAAATATGAAAGAAAGTCTTTGAATTTGTTAGGCCCTAAATGGCATTTAGTTCTACACCACTTTTCCAACGATCCAATTACAACAGTTGCCAATGTCGTGTGATATAATATGAATGCCACGAATGACCTATAGCATAGCTGCTCGCGGAACAACGCTAATCGTGACAGGCAACATAACATAAGCAAAAGCCCTCAATCTAATGCATGGATGTCTGTTCTATTTCCGTACAGTTGTGTACATATATTTTTCAACTTTTTCTTTACTAAGAAAACGCTTCAGCCTATGGCCAAGCTAGGAGTAGGCCCTTTACAAACCTAAGAGTCTTATGGAAAGACTTACCATTCATTTGAATGTCATTGCAGTTGATCCAGATCCACGCTTCAAAAATACCACTCTCTTTGGGCATAAATTGAAGCAGAAATTGGGTCTCGCTGTCAGACTGGGGTACGACCATCGTGCCTCCCATCTGAACACACTCCTCCCTTGCCTGGTTCCAATCTAAGGCTTGACCAGTGGCTTTGTAGCAGTTTCCTTCCCACTGGATCCAAGTAGAAGGACACACCCCTGGTAGGTGAAAAGGAGATACTATGATCTACGAAAACATGTTTACAGCACGTAACAAATCAAGGCATAACAAATGGTAAAATAGAAATTGGATCTTGGAATGGGTAAAGAGAAAAATCTAAACTAAACTTTCCCCAAATGTTTAACAGCTCCCTGTCAGTTTTCACCTGATACATTTGTTTTAATTAACACTTTTAGAAAAGCTTCATTCAACTTTGTATTATCAAAGAGCTGTGTCATCCCTGACGATAATAGCAGGTAAGATGTGCTGGTCCATTTTTTTTTTAAATCCATGCTTCAAGTCCTGGTGCAGTCCATTTATTAGTTCCTTTTTAAATGAATTGCATTACAGTAAATATTTCTGGATATTAGAGTGACAAGAGTCATTGCTCACCATTTGTAGTCGCCTGTTCAGCGGGCGCGGTCTGCCGTCTCCCCGGGCAGTTCTTGCGTACTTGCTCCATGACCTGCTTCATCCAGTGATGAGGGTCGGGATTGCCGGCCTCGGGCTTGGGTGGCGGACCGAAGAAACAGTCCTTGGCCGCGCTCTCCACAAGGCCCACAGACACTTGAATTAGGAGAAAATTAAAAGAAAGAAAGAATGTACTCCAATCATTAGAATTAAAGTTATAATATATTCCAAGAAATGCAAACTATTTGTTACCATATGTCATTTCCTATTAATCTAAAACAGAAATAAACTCACCGGCTGCGACCAGAAAAAGGGTCAGAAAGCCCAGCGATTGAGGCATGTTGAATGCTGTAAGGACTTTCAATTTGTTTCCGATTTCTCCTCCGATTTCTTTTTACGAATGTCGAGCAGCCTTCGGTACCGAGTCCGCGGCCTTAACTGGATTCAGTTTCCTCTGTTGCTGGGTATATAGCGTGGGTACGTGCACCTTCCTCACATCGGACATGCGCAGTCGAAGTCTCAATACAATGCCATTCCACAACCTACGTATTTTTGGTCAATTTCGAGCGCGAAAGCGAAGGTATTGTTTACTTTGGCCTTTGTATAAAAAACACCTGTGGTAAAAACTTAAAGAGGCGATTGTCGTGCATGCGCTATTATTGAGCTGCAATTTCTGGTTGTCACCTGGAAGCTTTCGTTAACACTCCAAAACGAAAAGAAAAACAGCCGTGGCAATTTGATGATACTTGAAACATTAGTGAGTTGATTTCATAATCTCGAGAGTGAAAATTAGTCATCAGATCAAGTGGCATGTAGCGCCTCCACTACAATATATGATTCGTTGTTTTGAATCCAGCAAAAACTGTATTCACTGTTAACGAGTAATAAGAATATAATTACCGGGTATAGAATACCTGATATACCATATCGGGTGTACCGTACTGTGTACCCATACCGGGTGTACCATACATGGAGTTTTCAATGAAGGTGCCCTACACGACGAAATGAGCACTGTGTATACATTGATAGCAGGCCAACTTGCAAGAACTAAAAATTGAAATTGTTCTTTTTACATTCAGCTTTATACTGGTGAATCAAATATATAGAAATGTTTATTTTTATCAAAGTTACTTCTATCATCCTACTTGTAACAATAGGACATTAATTTGCAGCTAATTGAATATAATTTAGCTTTGGCTGCAGTAAAAAACTAACATCTATCTGTTTCAAAGTTAAATATATCTGTTTCAAACCCGTTTGAAATATCATACTGTTTATCATAAAAAAGGTGGGTAAGGATAGCGTTGTAGACTCCAAGGCTGATTCGTGGTCTCGGGTACTAGCCACCTTGACATCAGGACAATAGGTTTCCTCGGTGAAGATTGCTTCCCTACACAGGAGGCAGTGGATCGTGATGGCTGAACAATATATATATATATCGATTTTAAATTCGTGCGGGAGCTGTACGTTAAAAAGATACACTTAATTAAATATTAGATAGTACTGTACCGACATCACGAAGTGACACGCATCTAAGGCTGGTTAAATTTTTTTTAAAGAGAACTAAATTTGTAGTAGGTAATTCGCCATTAAAAACATGCTAAAAAAAATATGCGTTACATGGTATTTCCACAATGCAAACCTTAACATCTGATCTAACTGTCATGATTACTCATCAGCATACCAAATTCCAATGTCTCTCAACCGCCTACACGTGCATGTATGTGCGTATGTAGAAATGTATGTAGAAAGTGCGTGTTTTGTACAAAGATGCGTACTGTACGTCGTCTAGTTCTTTTCAAAATATCTGATGTCATACTAAAATGGACGAAATTTCAAGCGTGTGACACTCATCCATATAGGCCTACTAGTGCTACAAGTTTTACCCAGACGTTTTAGATGAGCATGGGCCCGTATCAGACCGTTACCCCGGGCTCAAAGAGGCCTCTCCATTCATCTCCGAGCTCACGCTAGATCTATTTCCCACCAGTCAGAGACTTGGCTATATTCGATTCCGATTAGTGAACAACAGCAGGTGTACGTTTTTTAGAGAAACAACTATTCCATGGTAGATAAAATTTAATGCGCTTTTACGTAATTCGTGTTCCTTTCTCTATAGTTCATTTTAGTATGGTGAGTGTTCCTGTCTTCCAACATGTACACTGGGTTCTTGTACATCTATTTTATCCTATACTTCGCATGTTATCAGTTCTTCTCTCATTTACCTACAAGCTTTGGGTGCTTTCCCTGATCTACTGATTTCGGTGGACTTTCCCAATGAAATTCAGTTTTCATGAAGACATGGCTTACAATCCCATGCGGTGGTTTGGCATTCGCAGATAGATTTTTCAATAATCAGCTAAACTCCTGATTTGTGGACGCATTGTATGTGCCAAGTATTCACTGCATCTTCAATTGCAAGACAACGAAACCAACAGCTAGATCAGGTACATTTCTCATATATCGGTCAACACAGTTTTATTTTCAATACTTCCACAATACAAAGAGCTTCATTTCACATATGCCGACATCATTAAATAAGGTTTAGACGCAAAGTGAATGTTTGGTATTTATTTTGAGGTTATGCCTCTACTTTGTCTTAATCGGGTGTTTTAGGCCAACTAGGTTTATTTAGTGAGGATCAGTTTCATGCTTGTGTAAGGAGTCGGCGTTTTTTAACGTGTGTCTTCTGGCAGTCAAATTGCAACCTTTGACATATTTGCATATTCATGAGTGTAATGCTAAAGTCAACCAATCTAATGCCCTTCCCCGAAAAGTGGAATCGACTCTTAATGCCCATTCGTCTTTTAAGTTATCCCAGTAGGTCACTGCGTCAACTATGACATTCCTATACAATACAATGTCTGAGAATCAAATAACATCTAACACGCGTCACAATTATTACAACACATTACAACACTATATTGATTTACGAATATGACAATCGTTTCATAATGATTTTAGTTTGATTATACCTCACAACTAGATATAGCAGTTTACACAAACTGAGCACAAAGTCCAATTGATACACTCTGATACTTAAAGTCCCTACACAACATTGGTCCAGGTCAAAGAATAGCATCCATATGTCGTGTGATCCAATATATGCATGAAATAGCACACCTGTGAAAATTTCAGCTCAATCCGCCAACCGAGTCTCGAGAAAATCGTAAAAACCGCTTCATTTGTTTCGCGAAAATGCAGCATTCAACGCCGCACTGTTCCGAAAAATAGTTTAGATCTCGGTGAAACGTAAACTATTTCTTTTACTAATTTCTCCCAAAATACAACATCTTAGGCAGAAATATCTCAGTGAGAGGTTTCTACTATAATGTGAATATGTGGAAATTTCTGTTTTTCGATCTTACCAATGTTGTGTAGGGGCTTTAAGTTAGTCTGTTTTCTTTCTTTTGACAAAATCAACACACGCTTAGATTATGTGGATCATACGAGTTTCATTAAGTAAGAATTAACTAGATTTCATAATTATTTTTCACCATGATTACAACACAGCATCCATTGATCAGCTCAAATCTATGGCCAATACTTCACGATAGAATGAGTTCAAATCAATCCCACTCCTCACCTCAAACCATTAATAGTTATGTATTTCTTTTAATTTGTTAGTACCAATTTTAAAACACAACATCAATTGATCAATTTCAAATTTGACATTCTTGATTATAATTTCAGTTGAATTTTACTTCACTACTAAATCATATATATTTGCTTCGGCTTTTCGAAGCCTTTTTTATGCTTGTGTCAACTAGTGACAGGCCTTACTGGCCCTTATATTGACCTTTGAATGTTCTGAACGTTCTCCGGAATGATTCAGATCAGATCAACTTTCCTGACGCCACTTTCATAGTCTGCTCTGATATTGTGTTCATATTACAACTGCTAATATGAGGAGGTGTGCTTCATTTCAAGTGCAGCTCCGTTGAAGCCACCTACATGGGCTGCTTGCACACTGTGTAGTATTCCAAATAACACCGGAGATCAATCCATTTACCCGATTGGTCTAGCCAGACACTCAGAACTGCACAGTTTTCAGATGCAGGACCATAATAGTCATCGGGTTGCCCATCATCCCACGGCATCTCAGTGAAGGTGACCTCAGTCTCCCCCTCCTCACATCCCCACTGGCCTGCCAATCAAAATATGAAAGAAAGTCTTTGAATTTGTTAGGCCCTAAATGGCATTTAGTTCTACACCACTTTTCCAACGATCCAATTACAACAGTTGCCAATGTCGTGTGATATATTATGAATGCCACGAATGAACTATAGCATAGCTGCTCGCGGAACAACGCTAATCGTGACAGGCAACATAACATAAGCAAAAGCCCTCAATCTAATGCATGGATGTCTGTTCTATTTCCGTACAGTTGTGTACATATATTTTTCAACTTTTTCTTTACTAAGAAAACGCTTCAGCCTATGGCCAAGCTAGGAGTAGGCCCTTTACAAACCTAAGAGTCTTATGGAAAGACTTACCATTCATTTGAATGTCATTGCAGTTGATCCAGATCCACGCTTCAAAAATACCACTCTCTTTGGGCATAAATTGAAGCAGAAATTGGGTCTCGCTGTCAGACTGGGGTACGACCATCGTGCCTCCCATCTGAACACACTCCTCCCTTGCCTGGTTCCAATCTAAGGCTTGACCAGTGGCTTTGTAGCAGTTTCCTTCCCACTGGATCCAAGTAGAAGGACACACCCCTGGTAGGTGAAAAGGAGATACTATGATCTACGAAAACATGTTTACAGCACGTAACAAATCAAGGCATAACAAATGGTAAAATAGAAATTGGATCTTGGAATGGGTAAAGAGAAAAATCTAAACTAAACTTTCCCCAAATGTTTAACAGCTCCCTGTCAGTTTTCACCTGATACATTTGTTTTAATTAACACTTTTAGAAAAGCTTCATTCAACTTTGTATTATCAAAGAGCTGTGTCATCCCTGACGATAATAGCAGGTAAGATGTGCTGGTCCATTTTTTTTTTAAATCCATGCTTCAAGTCCTGGTGCAGTCCATTTATTAGTTCCTTTTTAAATGAATTGCATTACAGTAAATATTTCTGGATATTAGAGTGACAAGAGTCATTGCTCACCATTTGTAGTCGCCTGTTCAGCGGGCGCGGTCTGCCGTCTCCCCGGGCAGTTCTTGCGTACTTGCTCCATGACCTGCTTCATCCAGTGATGAGGGTCGGGATTGCCGGCCTCGGGCTTGGGTGGCGGACCGAAGAAACAGTCCTTGGCCGCGCTCTTCACAAGGCCCACAAACACTTGAATTAGGATGAAATTGAAAGAAAGAAAGAATGTACTCCAATCATTAGAATTAAAGTTATAATATATTCCAAGAAATGCAAACTATTTGTTACCATATGTCATTTCCTATTAATCTAAAACAGAAATAAACTCACCGGCTGCGACCAGAAAAAGGGTCAGAAAGCCCAGCGATTGAGGCATGTTGAATGCTGTAAGGACTTTCAATTCGTTTCCGATTTCTCCTCCGATTTCTTTTTACGAATGTCGAGCAGCCTTCGGTACCGAGTCCGCGGCCTTAACTGGATTCAATTTCCTCTGTTGCTGGGTTTATAGCATGGGTACGTGCACCTTCCTCACATCGGACATGCGCAGTCGAAGTCTCAATACAATGCCATTCCACAACCTACGTATTTTTGGTCCATTTCGAGCGCGAAAGCGAAGGTATTGTTTACTTTGGCCTTTGTATAAAAAACACCTGTGGTAAAAACTTAAAGAGGAGATTGTCGTGCATGCGCTATTATTGAGCTGCAATTTCTGGTTGTCGCCTGGAAGCTTTCGTTAACACTCCAAAACGAAAAGAAAAACAGCCGTGGCAATTTGATGATACTTGAAACATTAGTGAGTTGATTTCATAATCTCGAGAGTGAAAATTAGTCATCAGATCAAGTGGCATGTAGCGCCTCCACTACAATATATTACTCGTTGTTTTGAATCCAGCAAAAACTGTATTCACTGTTAACGAGTAATAAGAATATAATTACCGGGTAAAGAATACCTGATATACCATATCGGGTGTACCGTACTGGGTACCCATACCGGGTGTACCATACATGGAGTTTTCAATAAAGGTGCCCTACACGACGAAATGAGCACTGTGTATACATTGATAGCAGGCCAACTTGCAAGAACTAAAAATTGAAATTGTTCTTTTTACATTCAGCTTTATACTGGTGAATCAAATATATAGAAATGTTTATTTTTATCAAAGTTACTTCTATCATCCTACTTGTAACAATAGGACATTAATTTGCAGCTAATTGAATATAATTTAGCTTTGGCTGCAGTAAAAAACTAACATCTATCTGTTTCAAAGTTAAATATATCTGTTTCAAACCCGTTTGAAATATCATACTGTTTATCATAAAAAAGGTGGGTAAGGATAGCGTTGTAGACTCCAAGGCTGATTCGTGGTTTCGGGTACTAGCCACCTTGACATCAGGACAATAGGTTTCCTCGGTGAAGATTGCTTCCCTACACAGGAGGCAGTGGATCGTGATGGCTGAACAATATATATATATCGATTTTAAATTCGTGCGGGAGCTGTACGTTAAAAAGATACACTTAATTAAATATTAGATAGTACTGTACCGACATCACGAAGTGACACGCATCTAAGGCTGGTTACAATTTTTTTAAAGAGAACTAAATTTGTAGTAGGTAATTCGCCACTAAAAACATGCTAAAAAAAATATGCGTTACATGGTATTTCCACAAAGCAAACCTTAACATCTGATCTAACTGTCATGATTACTCATCAGCATACCAAATTCCAATGTCTCTCAACCGCCTACACGTGCATGTATGTGCGTATGTAGGAATGTATGTAGAAAGTGCGTGTTTTGTACAAAGATGCGTAGGCCTACTGTACGTCGTCTAGTTCTTTTCAAAATATCTGATGTCATACTAAAATGGACGAAATTTCAAGCGTGTGACACTCATCCATATAGGCCTACTAGTGCTACAAGTTTTACCCAGACGTTTTAGATGAGCATGGGCCCGTATCAGACCGTTACCCCGGGCTCAAAGAGGCCTCTCCATTCATCTCCGAGCTCACGCTAGATCTATTTCCCACCAGTCAGAGACTTGGCTATATTCGATTCCGATTAGTGAACAACAGCAGGTGTACGTTTTTTAGAGAAACAACTATTCCATGATAGATAAAATTTAATGCGCTTTTACGTAATTCGTGTTCCTTTCTCTTTAGTTTATTTTAGTATAGTGAGTGTTCCTGTCTTCCAACATGTACACTGGGTTCTTGTACATCTATTTTATCCTATACTTCGCATGTTATCAGTTCTTCTCTTATTTACCTACAAGCTTTGGGTGCTTTCCCTGATCTACTGATTTCGGTGGACTTTCCCAATGAAATTCAGTTTTCATGAAGACATGGCTTACAATCCCATGCGGTGGTTTGGCATTCGCAGATAGATTTTTCAATAATCAGCTAAACTCCTGATTTGTGGACGCATTGTATGTGCCAAGTATTCACTGCATCTTCAATTGCAAGACAACGAAACCAACAGCTAGATCAGGTACATTTCTCATATATCGGTCAACACAGTTTTATTTTCAATACTTCCACAATACAAAGAGCTTCATTTCACATATGCCGACATCATTAAATAAGGTTTAGACGCAAAGTGAATGTTTGGTATTTATTTTGAGGTTATGCCTCTACTTTGTCTTAATCAGGTGTTTTAGGCCAACTAGGTTTATTTAGTGAGGATCAATTTCATGCTTGTGTAAGGAGTCGGCGTTTTTTAACGTGTGTCTTCTGGCAGTCAAATTGCAACCTTTGACATATTTGCATATTCATGAGTGTAATGCTAAAGTCAACCAATCTAATGCCCTTCCCCGAAAAGTGGAATCGACTCTTAATGCCCATTCGTCTTTTAAGTTATCCCAGTAGGTCACTGCGTCAACTATGACATTCCTATACAATACAATGTCTGAGAATCAAATAACATCTAACACGCGTCACAATTATTACAACACATTACAATACTATATTGATTTACGAATATGACAATCGTTTCATAATGATTTTAGTTTGATTATACCTCACAACTAGATATAGCAGTTTACACAAACTGAGCACAAAGTCCAATTGATACACTCTGATACTTAAAGCCCCTACACAACATTGGTCCAGGTCAAAGAATAGCATCCATATGTCGTGTGATCCAATATATGCATGAAATAGCACACCTGTGAAAATTTTAGCTCAATCCGCCAACCGAGTCTCGAGAAAATCGTAAAAACCGCTTCATTTGTTTCGCGAAAATGCAGCATTCAACGCCGCACTGTTCCGAAAAATAGTTTAGATCTCGGTGAAACGTAAACTATTTCTTTTACTCATTTCTCCCAAAATACAACATCTTAGGCAGAAATATCTCAGTCAGAGGTTTCTACTATAATGTGAATATGTGGAAATTTCTGTTTTTCGATCTTACCAATGTTGTGTAGGGGCTTTAAGTTAGTCTGTTTTCTTTCTTTTGACAAAATCAACACACGCTTAGATTATGTGGATCATACGAGTTTCATTAAGTAAGAATTAACTAGATTTAAGAATTATTTTTCACCATGATTACAACACAGCATCCATTTATCAGCTCAAATCTATGGCCAATACTTCACGATAGAATGAGTTCAAATCAATCCCACTCCTCACCTCAAACCATTAATAGTTATGTATTTCTTTTAATTTGTTAGTACCAATTTTAAAACACAACATCAATTGATCAATTTCAAATTTGACATTCTTGATTATAATTTCAGTTGAACTTTACTTCACTACTAAATCATATATATTTGCTTCGGCTTTTCGAAGCCTTTTTTATGCTTGTGTCAACTAGTGACAGGCCTTACTGGCCCTTATATTGACCTTTGAATGTTCTGAACGTTCTCCGGAATGATTCAGATCAGATCAACTTTCCTGACGCCACTTTCATAGTCTGCTCTGATATTGTGTTCATATTACAACTGCTAATATGATGAGGTGTTCTTCATTACAAGTGCAGCTCCGTTGAAGCCACCTACATGGGCTGCTTGCACACTGTGTAGTATTCCAAATAACACCGGAGATCAATCCATTTACCCGATTGGTCTAGCCAGACACTCAGAACTGCACAGTTTTCAGATGCAGGACCAAAAGCGTCATTGGGTTGCCCATCATCCCACGGCATCTCAGTGAAGGTGACCTCAGTCTCCCCCTCCTCACATCCCCACTGGCCTGCCAATCAAAATATGAAAGAAAGTCTTTGAATTTGTTAGGCCCTAAATGGCATTTAGTTCTACACCACTTTTCCAACGATCCAATTACAACAGTTGCCAATGTCGTGTGATATAATATGAATGCCACGAATGACCTATAGCATAGCTGCTCGCGGAACAACGCTAATCGTGACAGGCAACATAACATAAGCAAAAGCCCTCAATCTAATGCATGGATGTCTGTTCTATTTCCGTACAGTTTTGTACATATATTTTTCAACTTTTTCTTTACTAAGAAAACGCTTCAGCCTATGGCCAAGCTAGGAGTAGGCCCTTTACAAACCTAAGAGTCTTATGGAAAGACTTACCATTCATTTGAATGTCATTGCAGTTGATCCAGATCCACGCTTCAAAAATACCACTCTCTTTGGGCATAAATTGAAGCAGAAATTGGGTCTCGCTGTCAGACTGGGGTACGACCATCGTGCCTCCCATCTGAACACACTCCTCCCTTGCCTGGTTCCAATCTAAGGCTTGACCAGTGGCTTTGTAGCAGTTTCCTTCCCACTGGATCCAAGTAGAAGGACACACCCCTGGTAGGTGAAAAGGAGATACTATGATCTACGAAAACATGTTTACAGCACGTAACAAATCAAGGCATAACAAATGGTAAAATAGAAATTGGATCTTGGAATGGGTAAAGAGACAAATCTAAACTACACTTTCCCCAAATGTTTAACAGCTCCCTGTCAGTTTTCACCTGATACATTTGTTTTAATTAACACTTTTAGAAAAGCTTCATTCAACTTTGTATTATCAAAGAGCTGTGTCATCCCTGACGATAATAGCAGGTAAGATGTGCTGGTCCATTTTTTTTTTTAAATCCATGCTTCAAGTCCTGGTGCAGTCCATTTATTAGTTCCTTTTTAAATGAATTGCATTACAGTAAATATTTCTGGATATTAGAGTGACAAGAGTCATTGCTCACCATTTGTAGTCGCCTGTTCAGCGGGCGCGGTCTGCCGTCTCCCCGGGCAGTTCTTGCGTACTTGCTCCATGACCTGCTTCATCCAGTGATGAGGGTCGGGATTGCCGGCCTCGGGCTTGGGTGGCGGACCGAAGAAACAGTCCTTGGCCGCGCTCTTCACAAGGCCCACAAACACTTGAATTAGGATAAAATTGAAAGAAAGAAAGAATGTACTCCAATCATTAGAATTAAAGTTATAATATATTCCAAGAAATGCAAACTATTTGTTACCATATGTCATTTCCTATTAATCTAAAACAGAAATAAACTCACCGGCTGCGACCAGAAAAAGGGTCAGAAAGCCCAGCGATTGAGGCATGTTGAATGCTGTAAGGACTTTCAATTTGTTTCCGATTTCTCCTCCGATTTCTTTTTACGAATGTCGAGCAGCCTTCGGTACCGAGTCCGCGGCCTTAACTGGATTCAGTTTCCTCTGTTGCTGGGTATATAGCGTGGGTACGTGCACCTTCCTCACATCGGACATGCGCAGTCGAAGTCTCAATACAATGCCATTCCACAACCTACGTATTTTTGGTCAATTTCGAGCGCGAAAGCGAAGGTATTGTTTACTTTGGCCTTTGTATAAAAAACACCTGTGGTAAAAACTTAAAGAGGCGATTGTCGTGCATGCGCTATTATTGAGCTGCAATTTCTGGTTGTCACCTGGAAGCTTTCGTTAACACTCCAAAACGAAAAGAAAAACAGCCGTGGCAATTTGATGATACTTGAAACATTAGTGAGTTGATTTCATAATCTCGAGAGTGAAAATTAGTCATCAGATCAAGTGGCATGTAGCGCCTCCACTACAATATATGATTCGTTGTTTTGAATCCAGCAAAAACTGTATTCACTGTTAACGAGTAATAAGAATATAATTACCGGGTATAGAATACCTGATATACCATATCGGGTGTACCGTACTGTGTACCCATACCGGGTGTACCATACATGGAGTTTTCAATGAAGGTGCCCTACACGACGAAATGAGCACTGTGTATACATTGATAGCAGGCCAACTTGCAAGAACTAAAAATTGAAATTGTTCTTTTTACATTCAGCTTTATACTGGTGAATCAAATATATAGAAATGTTTATTTTTATCAAAGTTACTTCTATCATCCTACTTGTAACAATAGGACATTAATTTGCAGCTAATTGAATATAATTTAGCTTTGGCTGCAGTAAAAAACTAACATCTATCTGTTTCAAAGTTAAATATATCTGTTTCAAACCCGTTTGAAATATCATACTGTTTATCATAAAAAAGGTGGGTAAGGATAGCGTTGTAGACTCCAAGGCTGATTCGTGGTCTCGGGTACTAGCCACCTTGACATCAGGACAATAGGTTTCCTCGGTGAAGATTGCTTCCCTACACAGGAGGCAGTGGATCGTGATGGCTGAACAATAAATATATATCGATTTTAAATTCGTGCGGGAGCTGTACGTTAAAAAGATACACTTAATTAAATATTAGATAGTACTGTACCGACATCACGAAGTGACACGCATCTAAGGCTGGTTAAAAATTTTTTAAAGAGAACTAAATTTGTAGTAGGTAATTCGCCACTAAAAACATGCTAAAAAAAATATGCGTTACATGGTATTTCCACAATGCAAACCTTAACATCTGATCTAACTGTCATGATTACTCATCAGCATACCAAATTCCAATGTCTCTCAACCGCCTACACGTGCATGTATGTGCGTATGTAGAAATGTATGTAGAAAGTGCGTGTTTTGTACAAAGATGCGTACTGTACGTCGTCTAGTTCTTTTCAAAATATCTGATGTCATACTAAAATGGACGAAATTTCAAGCGTGTGACACTCATCCATATAGGCCTACTAGTGCTACAAGTTTTACCCAGACGTTTTAGATGAGCATGGGCCCGTATCAGACCGTTACCCCGGGCTCAAAGAGGCCTCTCCATTCATCTCCGAGCTCACGCTAGATCTATTTCCCACCAGTCAGAGACTTGGCTATATTCGATTCCGATTAGTGAACAACAGCAGGTGTACGTTTTTTAGAGAAACAACTATTCCATGGTAGATAAAATTTAATGCGCTTTTACGTAATTCGTGTTCCTTTCTCTATAGTTCATTTTAGTATGGTGAGTGTTCCTGTCTTCCAACATGTACACTGGGTTCTTGTACATCTATTTTATCCTATACTTCGCATGTTATCAGTTCTTCTCTCATTTACCTACAAGCTTTGGGTGCTTTCCCTGATCTACTGATTTCGGTGGACTTTCCCAATGAAATTCAGTTTTCATGAAGACATGGCTTACAATCCCATGCGGTGGTTTGGCATTCGCAGATAGATTTTTCAATAATCAGCTAAACTCCTGATTTGTGGACGCATTGTATGTGCCAAGTATTCACTGCATCTTCAATTGCAAGACAACGAAACCAACAGCTAGATCAGGTACATTTCTCATATATCGGTCAACACAGTTTTATTTTCAATACTTCCACAATACAAAGAGCTTCATTTCACATATGCCGACATCATTAAATAAGGTTTAGACGCAAAGTGAATGTTTGGTATTTATTTTGAGGTTATGCCTCTACTTTGTCTTAATCGGGTGTTTTAGGCCAACTAGGTTTATTTAGTGAGGATCAGTTTCATGCTTGTGTAAGGAGTCGGCGTTTTTTAACGTGTGTCTTCTGGCAGTCAAATTGCAACCTTTGACATATTTGCATA
This sequence comes from Luidia sarsii, assembly GCA_949987565.1. Lineage (NCBI taxonomy): Eukaryota > Metazoa > Echinodermata > Asteroidea > Paxillosida > Luidiidae > Luidia > Luidia sarsii. Next base: position 8,056,212 of record OX465119.1, on the reverse strand, counting down.
TTCATGAGTGTAATGCTAAAGTCAACCAATCTAATGCCCTTCCCCGAAAAGTGGAATCGACTCTTAATGCCCATTCGTCTTTTAAGTTATCCCAGTAGGTCACTGCGTCAACTATGACATTCCTATACAATACAATGTCTGAGAATCAAATAACATCTAACACGCGTCACAATTATTACAACACATTACAACACTATATTGATTTACGAATATGACAATCGTTTCATAATGATTTTAGTTTGATTATACCTCACAACTAGATATAGCAGTTTACACAAACTGAGCACAAAGTCCAATTGATACACTCTGATACTTAAAGTCCCTACACAACATTGGTCCAGGTCGAAGAATAGCATCCATATGTCGTGTGATCCAATATATGCATGAAATAGCACACCTGTGAAAATTTCAGCTCAATCCGCCAACCGAGTCTCGAGAAAATCGTAAAAACCGCTTCATTTGTTTCGCGAAAATGCAGCATTCAACGCCGCACTGTTCCGAAAAATAGTTTAGATCTCGGTGAAACGTAAACTATTTCTTTTACTCATTTCTCCCAAAATACAACATCTTAGGCAGAAATATCTCAGTCAGAGGTTTCTACTATAATGTGAATATGTGGAAATTTCTGTTTTTCGATCTTACCAATGTTGTGTAGGGGCTTTAAGTTAGTCTGTTTTCTTTCTTTTGACAAAATCAACACACGCTTAGATTATGTGGATCATACGAGTTTCATTAAGTAAGAATTAACTAGATTTCAGAATTATTTTTCACCATGATTACAACACAGCATCCATTGATCAGCTCAAATCTATGGCCAATACTTCACGATAGAATGAGTTCAAATCAATCCCACTCCTCACCTCAAACCATTAATAGTTATGTATTTCTTTTAATTTGTTAGTACCAATTTTAGAACACAACATCAATTGATCAATTTCAAATTTGACATTCTTGATTATAATTTCAGTTGAATTTTACTTCACTACTAAATCATATATATTTGCTTCGGCTTTTCGAAGCCTTTTTTATGCTTGTGTCAACTAGTGACAGGCCTTACTGGCCCTTATATTGACCTTTGAATGTTCTGAACGTTCTCCGGAATGATTCAGATCAGATCAACTTTCCTGACGCCACTTTCATAGTCTGCTCTGATATTGTGTTCATATTACAACTGCTAATATGAGGAGGTGTGCTTCATTACAAGTGCAGCTCCGTTGAAGCCACCTACATGGGCTGCTTGCACACTGTGTAGTATTCCAAATAACACCGGAGATCAATCCATTTACCCGATTGGTCTAGCCAGACACTCAGAACTGCACAGTTTTCAGATGCAGGACCATAATAGTCATCGGGTTGCCCATCATCCCACGGCATCTCAGTGAAGGTGACCTCAGTCTCCCCCTCCTCACATCCCCACTGGCCTGCCAATCAAAATATGAAAGAAAGTCTTTGAATTTGTTAGGCCCTAAATGGCATTTACTTCTACACCACTTTTCCAACGATCCAATTACAACAGTTGCCAATGTCGTGTGATATATTATGAATGCCACGAATGACCTATAGCATAGCTGCTCGCGGAACAACGCTAATCGTGACAGGCAACATAACATAAGCAAAAGCCCTCAATCTAATGCATGGATGTCTGTTCTATTTCCGTACAGTTGTGTACATATATTTTTCAACTTTTTCTTTACTAAGAAAACGCTTCAGCCTATGGCCAAGCTAGGAGTAGGCCCTTTACAAACCTAAGAGTCTTATGGAAAGACTTACCATTCATTTGAATGTCATTGCAGTTGATCCAGATCCACGCTTCAAAAATACCACTCTCTTTGGGCATAAATTGAAGCAGAAATTGGGTCTCGCTGTCAGACTGGGGTACGACCATCGTGCCTCCCATCTGAACACACTCCTCCCTTGCCTGGTTCCAATCTAAGGCTTGACCAGTGGCTTTGTAGCAGTTTCCTTCCCACTGGATCCAAGTAGAAGGACACACCCCTGGTAGGTGAAAAGGAGATACTATGATCTACGAAAACATGTTTACAGCACGTAACAAATCAAGGCATAACAAATGGTAAAATAGAAATTGGATCTTGGAATGGGTAAAGAGAAAAATCTAAACTAAACTTTCCCCAAATGTTTAACAGCTCCCTGTCAGTTTTCACCTGATACATTTGTTTTAATTAACACTTTTAGAAAAGCTTCATTCAACTTTGTATTATCAAAGAGCTGTGTCATCCCTGACGATAATAGCAGGTAAGATGTGCTGGTCCATTTTTTTTTTAAATCCATGCTTCAAGTCCTGGTGCAGTCCATTTATTAGTTCCTTTTTAAATGAATTGCATTACAGTAAATATTTCTGGATATTAGAGTGACAAGAGTCATTGCTCACCATTTGTAGTCGCCTGTTCAGCGGGCGCGGTCTGCCGTCTCCCCGGGCAGTTCTTGCGTACTTGCTCCATGACCTGCTTCATCCAGTAATGAGGGTCGGGATTGCCGGCCTCGGGCTTGGGTGGCGGACCGAAGAAACAGTCCTTGGCCGCGCTCTCCACAAGGCCCACAGACACTTGATTTAGGATAAAATTTAAAGAAAGAAAGAATGTACTCCAATTATTAGAATTAAAGTTATAATATATTCCAAGAAATGCAAACTATTTGTTACCATATGTCATTTCCTATTAATCTAAAACAGAAATAAACTCACCGGCTGCGACCAGAAAAAGGGTCAGAAAGCCCAGCGATTGAGGCATGTTGAATGCTGTAAGGACTTTCAATTTGTTTCCGATTTCTCCTCCGATTTCTTTTTACGAATGTCGAGCAGCCTTCGGTACCGAGTCCGCGGCCTTAACTGGATTCAGTTTCCTCTGTTGCTGGGTATATAGCGTGGGTACGTGCACCTTCCTCACATCGGACATGCGCAGTCGAAGTCTCAATACAATGCCATTCCACAACCTACGTATTTTTGGTCCATTTCGAGCGCGAAAGCGAAGGTATTGTTTACTTTGGCCTTTGTATAAAAAACACCTGTGGTAAAAACTTAAAGAGGCGATTGTCGTGCATGCGCTATTATTGAGCTGCAATTTCTGGTTGTCGCCTGGAAGCTTTCGTTAACACTCCAAAACGAAAAGAAAAACAGCCGTGGCAATTTGATGATACATGAAACATTAGTGAGTTGATTTCATAATCTCGAGAGTGAAAATTAGTCATCAGATCAAGTGGCATGTAGCGCCTCCACTACAATATATGACTCGTTGTTTTGAATCCAGCAAAAACTGTATTCACTGTTAACGAGTAATAAGAATATAATTACCGGGTAAAGAATACCTGATATACCATATCGGGTGTACCGTACTGGGTACCCATACCGGGTGTACCATACATGGAGTTTTCAATGAAGGTGCCCTACACGACGAAATGAGCACTGTGTATACATTGATAGCAGGCCAACTTGCAAGAACTGAAAATTGAAATTGTTCTTTTTACATTCAGCTTTATACTGGTGAATCAAATATATAGAAATGTTTATTTTTATCAAAGTTACTTCTATCATCCTACTTGTAACAATAGGACATTAATTTGCAGCTAATTGAATATAATTTAGCTTTGGCTGCAGTAAAACAACTAACATCTATCTGTTTCAAAGTTAAATATATCTGTTTCAAACCCGTTTGAAATATCATACTGTTTATCATAAAAAGGTGGGTAAGGATAGCGTTATAGACTCCAAGGCTGATTCGTGGTCTCGGGTACTAGCCACCTTGACATCAGGACAATAGGTTTCCTCGGTGAAGATTGCTTCCCTACACAGGAGGCAGTGGATCGTGATGGCTGAACAATATATATATATCGATTTTAAATTCGTGCGGGAGCTGTACGTTAAAAAGATACACTTAATTAAATATTAGATAGTACTGTACCGACATCACGAAGTGACACGCATCTAAGGCTGGTTACAATTTTTTTTAAAGAGAACTAAATTTGTAGTAGGTAATTCGCCACTAAAAACATGCTAAAAAAAATATGCGTTACATGGTATTTCCACAATGCAAACCTTAACATCTGATCTAACTGTCATGATTACTCATCAGCATACCAAATTCCAATGTCTCTCAACCGCCTACACGTGCATGTATGTGCGTATGTAGGAATGTATGTAGAAAGTGCGTGTTTTGTACAAAGATGCGTACTGTACGTCGTCTAGTTCTTTTCAAAATATCTGATGTCATACTAAAATGGACGAAATTTCAAGCGTGTGATATTTATCCATATAGGCCTACTAGTGCTATAAGTTTTACCCAGACGTTTTAGATAAATTTGAGCATACAGTACTAGTTTGAGGATGGTTTCAACGAGTATGCCCGTTTCCTGACTCAAGTAAATTCACGAGTTTTTGTAGTTGCAACAATGTTCAAATAACATAGATATATTGGACTGGTTAAGAAAGGAAAACATGTAAAATTTGTCATTTTAACCAATAGGTTGGTTGAACACATATCCACCAACAACATTGGTTGAATTTGACCAATATATTTTATTTGTTATTCCAACCAATCTGTTTTAGGGTTTATTTGGGAAAACGTGATATACATGTATGAGTGTGCCGGCTACATAATAAATCTTCATAAATGTACGAGATTCTGGTTGGCAATTTGATGTTGACTGTGTTGTCTAACTCTATACACAGGTGGCATCAACATTACGGCAGGACCCATAGTTGCACAAAGCTGCTTAAATCAACATATTTTTTTATCCTGCTAAGCATGGAAATACATCCTTGGTTGAAACATAATTGCCAACCATATTCCACATGATGCTCGCTACATTTGACTTGTATATCAATATCGGGTTCTTATATGAAATACAAGTTGAACGATGGATTTCAACCTGTATTTCAGTAAGCACAGTTAGTCCTTAAGCAAGTCTATGACAATGTTGTGACCCGAACATTTTCGAGTTCTGTACAATAAACTAAATGACTGAATCAGATATAGGCTATTATCCACCATATTAAGTTAATTAAGTTAAAATAAAAAGTGACGAGTTCTCTCAACCTGCACTGTAATATAATACACTACAATGTACTGAATTGCATATAAGTGATTTAAAGAATTAGATCTTAAAAGGAGCACAATGGAAAAAATAGCTTAAACTCTACTGGATAAGGTAAAACATAATGCCAATGTCAAACACGATTACATAAATAAAACAAGATTAAATTAGGTTGTAATTAAGTCCATTAACATTCCTTTTAATATAAAATAACGTTGAGTTCCACTTATTTTGATTTAAAGGGATCACAGAATCACAGGATAAGAGAATTTTACATACACTAATTAAATTGCTTAATAATGAACACGCAGAATCGAGGTTAATGAACAGTAGAATAATTATCTCACAACGGCAGCATACCAATCATGTACTCCTGGCCCAAACCTAAACCCTGCTTGCTGCTTTGCGAGCGTAAAGAACAATGGCCCTGACAGGGAAACGAATGTAACCGGGCTGAGATTTCTCTGGGAATTCAGTCAGCGTCCACTGCCACAGGTCTTCAAGATACTCCTCCAACATCGCCTCAGGAATCAGTGATGACTGTCCGAAGACGGTCTTCATAAATACTGTCTAGGGAACATGTGTTACACAGCATAATAGAAAAGATTATTTTAGCTCACATCATTCTCGAGAAAATAGTGAAAACCCCTTTATTTGTTTCCCGAAAATGCAGCATTCAACGTATTGTTGCTTAGATCTAGGGGTGAGACGTAGACGATTTTGTTTTAACCTTTTGATAAAAAGATACAGCATTTTAGGCAGAAATATTTCAGTGCGAGGTTTTTACCATAACCATCTTCAAACTGCATATCTTTCATGTAAATCTGTGAACATTTCTGTTTTTCGATCTTACCAATGTTGTGTAGGGGCTTTAAGCAGTGTGCTGTGGTATTTGATATATGTTTCTATGCACTTGGAACGTCCACTTACATTTTGCCTGCAATTCGTTCAACGATGCCAACGGTTGTGCGTCACATTCAATATCCGTCCAGCCAGACGTACCCAAAATATCGGCCGTTTCCTCGAAGAAATGATCCCAGGGATATAGGATGGTTTCCTTGTCCTGATAAAAGGTAATTCATGAAAATACAATCATACAAAATTATGTTTATTTAAGTTGACATATAATGTGGCTTTGCTTGACTCTACGTTTTCCCATACCATTTCCATTGGGTTTTTTTGAGAATGTTGACCAAACCTTGTCACCTGGCATATACAATACGATGTGGCTTCTTCCAGAAAGTTATCCTCAACTGTGCGTTGTCATTCACTACTTTATTCTTTTCCTATTCACGTAGCTTTCCTGGTGCCTATGGTAAGCAAGATTACCGACAAACCCCTTACTATATATTATAGGCCTACATACATTATACATGCACCATGCTCAGGTACTAGAGAGAGCTTCGAATTTATTCCATGTTCGTTACATACATTAATAGACTGTCAACTTTGCAAAGCGTTCCCATTACAGTACATCAACTCCATAATTCGCACATTACGGTATAGTATATGTGAATGCCATCATTTCCGTTATTCACATCCATCAATCACTTCAAGTCGTGACATTATCAAATTATTTTGTTTCTCTATTAAGTTATAAGGTCAAAGAATACATACCTGAATGTATTTGGCCCATTTAGTATGACTTTTTAAAAACCTGTTGACTTGAGGTAAATACCCGTTATCACGGACCATTGTCACCAGTAACTCCCCTCCTGGCTTGAGACAAGCCAAAATGCTATCAAAAGCCTTGATATGGTCTGGGAACCAGTGAATAGCGAAGAAGCTGACAGCTTTGTCGAATTGTTCTCTCCATTCGGGGTTGTCCCCAATGGTACGGGCATCCCATCTGCAGAAAGAGGCATTCTTACTGGTGTTGGTCTCCTTGGCAACGGCTATCATTTCTTCAGAGGCGTCAACTCCTATCCGTTAAAACGAACAACAAGCAAACATTGCAGTAACAAGCACGAATCTTGTATATGGTCTAAGGCTACATCTCAGACTGGTTCAATCTTAAAAAGATTGCAGCTTGATTGTAGTTTAAGATTGCTTCTTTAACTTCTTGATGTTGAAATTTGGTTCTGCTTTGCTATGTTTAAAGTTTTCATGGTCCCCTTGTGTCTTTTGCTTGTTTGTCTCACTTCGTTGGATAATTCGACATTATTCATTACATTTTACTTTGATGGTTTTTGTTGGGGTGGTTTTTATACCTGCTACATCGTACCCACAGGTCATGATGAACATACAATCCTACAGCCAAATAATTCATGAGCACACGAGCTTCGATAGAGCTTTCAATATGAATTACTACTTTAATTTTTAAAAGCTTAATTTTTTAGTAAAAAGGTGTTATCTTGACGTACCTGTAATGCTCTTAACCTGTTTTGCTATCTCTCTTGTTTCTTCCCCCGTGCCGCAACCCACGTCTAAAACCACATCTTCTGCTCTAAACGCTAGCTTATTGATAAAGCGATTAATGAATTCTCGCTGAGAGTATCTGGCCTCACCGACGTAGTCCACAGATGCGGTAAAATTCATCTTGAAATGGGAATCGTTCCAAAAGAGAAGTGTTAAATCACGGTTTGACTCTCCGTAATGAGTACTTTTGTTTGAAATATCGAAGAATGCCCTTTCAAAAAATTGAACGATTACATTTATGATAAACTTATTTACGAATAATTAAGGAATATTTTCAGAATTGAGTTATTTCCGCATGATATTTTGAAGGAATCTTCGAAGAAGAGAGCCCTTTCAGAAATTTAAATTACCGTACTCATTTTGGAATATTGAATAGTGCCCTATTCTTGAATGATTTAATTATGTAGTCACTTATCGGGAATATCGTAGTAGTATATCGTAGTATGACCTCTCAGAAGAATCGATTGATTACTTGATGTGAAGTACTTATTTCTCAGTACCATTTTAGAAATTCAAGCAATTCCGAATGGGATTTTAAAAGTTTACTCATTTCCGAATACCGAAGAGTTCCCTGTCAGAAATTCGAACGATCTATACTTAAACGAATATAGACGAGTGTCCTCTCAGAAAATTAAGCAATTTCTTAATGGGAATGTAAAAGATTATTCATTTTGGAATATTGAAGATTGCCGTGATTTCATCGTATGCTGTCCCTTCACGTGAAATTCTTACACAGCAGTGTGACGGCACAGATAATATAATGTTATGTACAGCAGCCTACCTCTGGTTGTTACGAGTTGCTAACTTCGACTTCTACAATCCGGCGCGGAGCAGTCTCTTTGACGAGTGCAAATGGTCACTATTGTATCCAGGTTAATGGTCAATAAAGCACTGTTCAATGAAACCAGCACTGGACACAAGGAATAGTCGGTAGAAAAGCAACCATGTCATCAAGTTCTGACCACGTAGCGCTCTGTCGCAGAGACGAATAAATGGGGCCTCTTTATTATATGCCAGGAAAAGTGCTGTGGAAACTTCATGCATATCCATGTGTATTGCATTACCGTATTTTACACAGTGGGGTTGTGCAGGAATATATTGAGCGCAAGGCCACAATATACACCCCCATTAGACGTAAAGAGACAGGTCAACTTAAAAGGCATATGCACTGTTCTTTGTTAATTTATGTAATAGGAAGGTTTTTGAAAGTTTTTGTTTCCATTTAGGCGAATAAAAGGCACTTTAAACTTTGCTAACAATTTGGAATGTACGAGCGTGTGCGTGTACACGATCGACCGCGTATGAACGAGTGTGCAACGTCCTACGTCGTCAACATGGCGCCAAGTTTTTGTAGGAGACGCCGTTTTTCTGCATTTTTTATGGGTTTTGTTCACGAATTCAATTGAAAAAGAGGTAGTTTTTCGTGTACTTCATGATAATAGGTTTACTAACCTGTAATTTATTGAAATTAGACAATCGAAATTTGATTATGCTTACCCTTTAATACATTTGCAATTAGTATACAATAAACTACATGAATTAATCAGATATATGCAAACATGCACCATAAACAGAGAGGTTAAGATTAAAGGAAAAAGTTCCTGTAACAAACTGGTTTACATTTAGAAATGAGAACAATAGGAAATAATTACTTATTGTTATCTATTGAAGTAGGTAAAATATAAAGAGCTTGCAAACCTTTCTAATAACATTCCTCTCAACGAAAAAACCTAAATTAGTCGAGTTGAACTAATTAGATTTTACAGGATCACTATAGAATATGAAATGTATTAATTAATGACTTGATAATGAAGTTGTAGGATCGTGGTTAATGAACAGTGGAATAATGCAGGAGGCATAATGCAGGCAGCATACCATGGACTCCTGGTCCAAACCTAAACCTTGCTGGCTGCTTTGCGAGCGTAAATGGCAATGCCCCTGGTAGTGAAGCGAATGTAACCGGGCTGAGATTTCTCTGGGAATTCAGTCAGCGTCCACTGCCACAGGTCTTCAAGATACTCCTCCAACATCACCTCAGGAATCAGTGATGACTGTCCGAAGACGGTCTTCATAAATACTGCCAAGGGAACACATGTCAACAAAGATAATATAAAAAATCCTTTAGAGACTTGTGACTCATTACTATCCTCCATTATTTAATCTATATCGGTCGGTTTCGATAAATCTGTATAAGCAGAAGTGCTAGTGAAAGAGAAAAATTATTTGAAAAACATTCCGACAAAAAGATTATGACTAGGACCGGGACTTGAACCAGAAACATCTCAGAAACCAGAGGTCGCGGGTCCTATTCACGTGCATGAGATGTCAAGTTTTATTTGCTATTATTTTCAAATTAATTATTTAATCTCCAGTATTTGTTCCTCTGTTTGCTTAGAAAAAGTCACAGATCAAGTGAGGTGACAATTATTGTGAAGAGAGAATTGTGTTTAAGCACTAGCAGTGTGCTGTGATAATGTTGCTATGCAATGCAATAAATGCATGCACCTGGAACGTCCACCTACATTTTGTCTGCAGCTCGTTAAACGATGGGAACAGTTGTGCGTCACATTCAATATCCGTCCAGCCAGAAGCACTTAAAATATCAGCCGTTTCCTCGAAGGAATAATCCCAGGGATATAGGATGGTTTCCTTGTCCTGGGAATAAAATGTCATTCGTGAAACTGCAATCTGATTAACATAAATTGATCTCATACAGGTTGAGATATAATGCGGTTTTGCTTGGTTCTAAGTTGTCCCATCTTCCATCACCATTTCCATTGTTTGTTTTTTAAAGAATGTTGACAAAACCTAGTTACTAGGCCCATACAATACTCTTTGGCTTCTTCCAGAACTTTATCCTCAACTCTGCTTTGTCTTTCACTATTGTGTACTTTTCCTATTCACCTACATTTCATGTTGCAATGGTAATCAAGATTACCTACCAACTGCTTACATTTTTTCATATTCATTTGATCGTTGTCCTCATCTTTACCGTCCTACCTCATACACCTGCCATCCCCTCCATACTATGCATACATTATACATGCACTATGCTCAGGTACTAGAGGAAGCTTCGAGTTTGTTCTTTGTTCTTTACGTGCATTGATAGACTGTCAATTTTGCAAAGCGTTTCCATTACAATACATCAACTCATAATTGCACATACGATATAGTATATGCTAACATAACGGCCATATAGAAAGGTCCTGATAATTGTATGATCAAAACGTCAGGTCCCATTTAATACATGTCCTAATACTTGGGTTTGGGTCATTTCAGTCAGTAAACAGTTCCCGACATTTTGGCATCACTTCAAGTTACAATATTGTCAAGCTGATTGGTTAATGTATGAAGTTATAAGGTCAAAGAATACATACCTGAATGTATTTGGCCCATTTGTTATGACTTTTTAGAAACCTGTTGACTTGAGGCAAAAAACCGTTATTGTGGCTCATTATCACCAGTAACTCCCCTCCTGGCTTGAGACAAGCTAAAATGCTATCAAAAGCCTTGATATGGTCCGGGAACCAGTGAAGGACGCAGAAGCTGACAACTGTGTCGAATCGTTCTTTCCATTCGGGGTTGTCCCCAACGGTACGGGCATCCCACGTGCAGAAAGAGGCATTCTTGCTTGTGTTGGTCTCCTGGGCAACGGCTATCATTTCTTCCGAGGCGTCAACTCCTATCGGTTAAAATGAACAGCAAGCAAACATTACAGTAACAAGCACGAATCTTGTTTAGGGTCTAAGGCTAGATCTTAGACTTGTTGAATATTTAAACAAGATTGTAGCTTGATTGTAGTTTAAGATTGCTTCTTTAACTTCTTGATGTTGAAATTTGATTCTGATTTGCTATTTTTAAAGTGTTCATGGTCCCTTTGTGTCTTTTGCTTGTTTGTCTCACTTCGTTGGATAATTCGACATTATTCATTACATTTTACTTTGATGGTTTTTGTTGGGGTGGTTTATATACCTGTTACATCGTACCCACAGGTCCGGATGAACTACATTCCTACAGCCAAATAATTCATGAGCACACGAGCTTCGATAGAGCTTTCAATATGAATTACTACTTTTACTAAAAAGGTGTTATCTTGACGTACCTGTAATGCTCTTAACCTGCAGCCAAATAATTCATTACCAAACGTGGTTCGATAGAGCTTTAATTTTGTACTGAAAAGAGTGTTATTTTGACGTACCTGTAATGCTCTTAACCTGTTTTGCTATCTCCCTTGTTTCTTCGCCTGTGCCGCAACCCACGTCTAAAACCACATCCTCCGCTCTAAACGCTAGCTTGTTGATAAAGCGATTATTGAATTCTTGCTGACAGTATCTGGCCTCACCGACGTAGTCCACGGATGCGGTGAAATTCATCTTGAAATGGGAATTTTTCCGGAGGAGAAGCGTGTTAAATCAAGGTTTGACTCTCCGTAATGAGTACTTTTGTTTGAAATATCGAAGAATGCCCTTTCAAACAATCGAGGGATTACCTTATGTGAAATTTATTCCGAATAAATAAGGAAGAATTTCAGAATTAAGCTATTTCCGCAGGATATTTTTAAGGAATCTTAGAAGAAGAGAGCCCTTTCCGAAATTCAAACAATTATTTGAAAAATTACCGTACTCATTTTGGAATATTGAATAGTGCCCTTTCAGAAACTTGAATGATTTAATTGATATCCTAGTATGACCTCTCAGAAGAATCGATTGATTACTTGATGTGAATCCGAAAAGTACTTATTTCTCAGTACCATTTTAGAAATTCAAGCAGTTCCGGAATGGGATTTTGAAAGTTTACTCATTTCCGAATACCGAAGAGTTCCTTGTCAGAAATTCGAACGATTTATACTTAAACGAATATAGACGAGTATCCTTTCAGAAAATTAAGCAATTTCTTAAAGGGAATGTAAAAGATTATTCATTTTGGAATATTGAAGATTGCCGTGATTTCATCGTATGCTGTCCCTTCACGTGAAATTCTTACACGACAGTGTGACGGCACAGATAATGTAATGTTATGTGCAGCAGCCTACCTCTGGTTGTTACGAGTTGCTAACTTCGACTTCTGCAATCCGGCGCGGAGTAGTCTCTTTGACGAGTACAAATGGTCACTATTGTATCCAGGTTAATGGTCAATAAAGCACTAGTCAATGAAACCAGCACTGGACACAAGGAATAGTCGGTAGAAAAGCAACCATGTCATCAAGTTCTGACCATGTAGCGCTCTGTCGCAGAGACGAATAAATGTGGCCTCTTTATTATATGCAAGGAAAAGTGCTGTGGAAAGTTCATGCATATCCATGTGTATTGCATTACCGTATTTTACACAGTGGGGTTGTGCAGGAAGATATTGAGCGCAAGGCCACAATATACACCCCCATTAGACGTAAAGAGACAGGTCAACTTAAAAGGCATATGCACTGTTGTATGTTAATTTATGTAATAGGAAGGTTTTTGAAAGTTTTTGTTTCCATTTAGGCGAATAAAAGGCACTTTAAACTTTGCTAACAATTTGGAATGTACGAGCGTGTGCGTGTACACGATCGACCGCGTATGAACGAGTGTGCAACGTCCTACGTCGTCAACATGGCGCCCAGTTTTTGTAGGAGACGCCGTTTTTCTGGATTTTGTATGGGTTTTGTTCATGAATTGAATTCAATTGAAAAAGAGGTAGTTTTTCGTGTAATTCATAATAATAGGTTTACTAACCTGTAATTTATTGAAATTATACAATCGAAATTTGATTATGCTTACCCTTTAATACATTTGCAATTAGTATACAAAAAAATACATGAATTAATCAGATATTTGCAAACATGCACCATAAACACCTCTGGTTGTTACGAGTTGCTAACTTCGACTTCTGCAATCCGGCGCGGAGTAGTCTCTTTGACGAGTGCAAATGGTCACTATTGTATCCAGGTTAATGGTCAATAAAGCACTAGTCAATGAAACCAGCACTGGACACAAGGAATAGTCGGTAGAAAAGCCACCATGTCATCGAGTTCTGACCACGTAGCGCTCTGTCGCAGAGACGAATAAATGGGGCCTCTTTATTATATGCCAGGAAAAGTGCTGTCGAAAGTTCATGCATATCCATGTGTATTGCATTACCGTATTTTACACAGTGGGGTTGTGCAGGAATATATTGAGCGCAAGGCCACAATATACACCCCCATTAGACGTAAAGAGACAGGTCAACGTAAAAGGCATATGCACTGTAGTATGTTAATTTATGTGATAGGAAGGTTTTTGAAAGTTTTTGTTTCCATTTAGGCGATAAAAGGCACTTTTAACTTTGCTAACAATTTGGAATGTACGTGCGTGTGCGTGTACACGATCGACCGCGTGTGAACGAGTGTGCAACGTCCTACGTCGTCAACATGGCGCCCAGTTTTTGTAGGAGACGCCGTTTTTCTGGATTTTTATCGGGTTTGTTCATGAATTCAATTGAAAAAAAAGGGTAGTTTTTCGTGTACTTCAAAATAATAGGTTTACTAACCTGTAATTTATTGAAATTAGAAAATCGAAATTTGATTATGCTTACCCTTTAATACATTTGCAATTAGTATACAATAAACTACATGAATTAATCAGATATATGCAAATATGCACCATAAACAAGGAGGTTAAAATTAAAGCAAAAAGTTACTGTAACAAACTGGTTTACATTTAGAAATGAGAACAATAGGAAATAATAACTTATTGTTAAATATTGAAGTAGGTCAAAAAATGTCCATGGCCAACACGATTACATCAATATATTGAGCTTACAAGTTTTTTTCTAATAACATTCCTCTCAACAAAATAACCTAAATTAGTCGAGTTGAACTAATTAGATTGTACAGGATCACTATAGAATATGAAATGTATAAATTAATGACTTGATAATGAAGTTGTAGGTAGTGGAATAATGCAGGAGGCATAATGCAGGCAGCATACCATGGACACCTGGTCCAAACCTAAACCTTGCTGGCTGCTTTGCGAGCGTAAATGGCAATGCCCCTGGTAGTGAAGCGAATGTAACCGGGCTGAGATTTCTCTGGAAATTCAGTCAGCGTCCACTGCCACAGGTCTTCAAGATACTCCTCCAACATCGCCTCAGGAATCAGTGATGACTGTCCGAAGAGGGTTTTCATAAATACTGCCAAGGGAACACATGTCAACAAAGATAATAGAAAAGATCCTTTAGAAACTTGTGACTCATTACGAGCCTCCTTGTTTAATCTCTATCGGTCGGTTTCGATAAATCTATATAAGCATAAGTGCTAGTAAAAGAGATAAATTATTTGAAAAACATTCCAACAAAAAGATTATCACTAGGATCAGGACTTGAACCAGAAACATCTCAGAAACCAGAGGTATCGGGTCCAATTCACGTGCATGACATGTCATGTTTTATTGACTATTTTTTTTTAAATTATTTACATAACCCTTCTAAACTCAGGTCCATTTTTGTGAGTTTGGCATGTGCAGTGATTTTGACCTCACCAGTCCACTTTTCTTGTCAGAAACCTCATCACATTATATACTATTCTAAAGCTTACATATTGAGCTACATTTCTGTGAAGAAATAAATCGAACAGGGGCTTTTGGAAAAATATTGCGGCCATTTTTAATCTCTGATTTGAATTTGAATTTTTTATGTAAATTTAATAATTTTAGAAAAATAGTGAGAAAGTTTTGACTTCATTTTTGTATTCTACAACTAATACTATATCTATCCATATAAAAATATGTAGACAGTGAGTATTACCCCCCAAATAAAAAAATATGCCATCCAAATGATCCATTACCATGCCTGTAAACGTGTATTGGTCAATGTACATGCATGGGTAACGAAACAAATCATACATCCAGCTAGCTAGTGTGACACTTCAAGATTGTCTGTTTTTTCGCTTTCATCGAAGAAATTCAACATATCTGAAATGTCTTCTTATCCATATGTTGTTCTGGAACACCGGCCAATATGTGGTGTCTTTTCGGGCTTCTATTGGGGCATTCTGAAGCTGTAGTATGGAGTGTTTGACGCGATAATTCAACCGGAAGTTGCACAGAAAAAAATTGGTGTTGCTTCTTTTTCATCCCGTATTTACTTTTGTATACTTCTGAAATAGGGTACCATACTATGGTTAGAAAGCTTGTTGACCAGCAGAGGGCGGTAGATAAAGAGTTATACGTGATTTATTTCATCGGACGCCGGCGTCCGATCGTGTACAGGGCTGAGTTTATAATCTCCAGTCATTTTTTATCTCCTCTGTTTGCTTGAAAAAAAGACCACAAATCAAGTGAGGTGACAATTATTGTGAAGAGAGAATCGTGTTTAAGCACTAGCAGTGTGCTGTGGTATAATATAAGTTGCTATGCAATGCATGCAACGTCCGCCTACATTTTGCCTGCTGCTCGTTGAAAGCTGCTGTTGGTTGGGCGTCACATTCAATATTCGTCCAGCCGGAAGTAATCAACACATCGGCCGTTTCCACGAAGGAATGATACCAGGGATGTAAGGTGGTTTCCTTGTCCTGGGAAAAGGTCATTCGTCAAAATACGATCTGTTTGAACATAAACTGATCTCATACAGGTTGAGATATAATGTGGTTTTGCTTGATTCTAAATTGTCCCATGTTCTATCACCATTTTCATTTTTTAGGAATGTTGACCAAACCTAGCTACCAGGCCCATACATTACTCCGTGGTCTTCCAGAACTTTATCCTCAACTGTGCCTTGACATTCACTACTTTGTCCTTTTCCTATTCACTTACATTTCATGATGCCAATGGTAATCAAGATTACCTACCAACAGCTTACTATTTTTCATATTCATTTGATCATTGTCCTCATCTTTACCGCCCTACCTCATACACCTGCCATCCCCTCCATACTATACATATATTATACACGCACTATGCTTAGGTACTAGAGGGAGCTTCGGGTTTGTTCTCCGTTCTTTACATGCATTGGTAGACTGTCAAATTTGCAAAGCGTTTCCATTACAATACATCAACTCATAATTGCACATACGATATAGTATATGCTATCATAAAGGCCATATAGAAAGGTCCTGATAATTATATGATCAAAATTTCAGGTCCCATTTAATACATGTTCTAAATACTTGGGTTTTGGGTCATTTCAGTCAGTAAACAGTTCCCGACATTTTCGCATCACTTCAAGTTATAATATTGTCAAGTTGATTATTTGTTAATGTATGAAGTTATTAGGTCAAAGAATACATACCTGAATGTATTTGGCCCATTTGGTATGACTTTTTAGAAACCTGTTGACTTGAGGCAAAAAACCGTTATCGTGGACCATTATCACCAGTAACTCCCCTCCTGGCTTGAGACAAGCCAAAATGCTATCAAAAGCCTTGATATGGTCCGGGAACCAGTGAATAACAAAGAAGCTGACAGCTTTGTCGAATCGTTCTTTCCATTTGGGGTTGTCCCCAACGGTACGGGCATCCCACGTGCAGAAAGAGGCATTCTTACTGGTGTTGGTCTTCTTGGCAACGGCTATCATTTCTTCCGAGGCGTCAACTCCTATCCGTTAAAACGAACAACAAGCAAACATTGCAGTAACAAGCAAGAATCTAGTCTAGAGTCTAAGTCTAGATCTTAGACTGGTTCAATCTTTAGAAAAAAATGTCTTCGTTGGAGAATAAAATTATTACTCATTACATTTTATTTGGATGGTTTGAGTTTACGATGGTTTTTACCTATTACATCATGCCCACAAGTCATGATGAACATACAATCCTGCAGCCAAACGTGGTTCGATAGAGCTTTAATTTTTACTGAAAAGAGTGTTATTTCGACGTACCTGTAATGCTCTTAACCTGTTTAGCTATCTCCCTTGTTTCTTCGCCTGTGCCGCAACCCACGTCTAAAACCACATCTTCTGCTCTAAACGCTAGCTTGTTGATAAAGCGATTATTGAATTCTTGCTGACAGTATCTGGCCTCACCGACGTAGTCCACGGATGCGGTGAAATTCATCTTGGAATTGGAATCGTTCCGAAGGAGAAGAGTGTTAAATCATGCTTTGACTCTCTGTAATGAGCACTTTGTTTTTTAAACGAAGAGTACCCTTTTAAAAAAAATCAAGCAGTAACTGAATGCGAATTGGAAAATTTATTTGTTGTGGAATATCAAAGAGGGCCCTTTCAGAAGAATCCAGCGATTACTTACTGTGAATTCGAAAGTTACTTATTTGTAAATATCGAGAGGAATTCAAGCACTAACTAAATTGTAAATTTGAAAGTTTACTCATTGACGGTCATCGAAGGCAACCATTTCCAAAATTCTAGCGATTACTTGATGGAAGTTTCAAAGTTTTCTTATTTGGGAATGTCGAGGAGCTCCCTTTCAGACAGTTGAAAGATTACTAAAAGGACTTAATGGGAAATTTAAAGTTACTCATTTGGAAATCTCGACTAGTAACCACTCAGAAATGTAAGCAAATACGTAATGGGAATGTATTACTTTTTACTTATTTTTAAAATCGAATAGTGTCCTTTTAGAAATTCGAGCAAATTTGAAAGTTTTTTTATTGTG